>CM022490.1:4625235-4673688 GCA_011952105.1 Coreoperca whiteheadi
ACTGATGACCTCATACAGTTCCTGTAGTGTGGTTTTTTTTTGAGTTTTTAAATTCACATTTGAAAGAATGTACAACAGCAACAAAAACACTGGTGAATTATCTGACCAGATAATGTGAGGGTAGAGAAAAATACAGAGGGAGGAGAGAGTTGGAGGTGGCGGTGGTGTAGAGAGGTGAATACTGAATTAAATGAGAAAATCATCATTTTTATCAACACAAACCTTCACTAATTTGGATTATGACATCTGGGAAGAAAAAAAAAAAAAAAAAACAGTTAAGAGAGATTTATGGAGTATATTGAACTAAAACTGTAAAAGTGGGGGGACAAAAATAGAATTCTTCGAAGTGAGGGGAGAATGTCCCCCTTGTCCTCAGTGGAAATGATGCCACTGATGCCACATTAATTCATCACAATGCGCTACGTTACACACTGAGTCACAACTTACTAACCTTACTTTAATATCAATCGGTCTTGCGTCTTTGTGGTAGAACCAAACACATGTCTAAAACTGTTAAAACAAACACCTTACAAGCGGGGTTGGTAGAGTGCCCGCCCCATGTGCGAGGCTACAGTCGTCACCACAGCGGACCCGGATTCGACTCGGACCTGCAGGTCCTTTGCTGCATGTCATCCCCCTCTCTGTCTCCCGTTTCCAATTTCTACAGATGTCTCTGTCAATTAAAGGCATAAAAGCCCGTAAAAATATACTTTAAAAGAATAAAAAAAACCTTACAACCTTCATAAAGATAGAATTCACTGCAGGACAGTTGTCTTGGATTACATTAGACTTTTAATGTGTACCTAATAAACTGGGGACTTGGTGTGCATGCAGAGACTGTAGTTTACCAAGTGTGCAGACTGGACTAGACACATCTTGTCTATCTATATATGGTAAATGGACTGTACTTGTATAGCGCTTTTCTAGTCTTTCTGACTACTCAAAGCGCTTTTACACTACATCACATTCACCCCATTCACACACATTCATACACTGATGGCAGGAGCTAACTGCCCATCAGTACAAATTAAACTAACCAGTCACACTCACTCACACACCGAAGGCGCAGCTTCGGGAGCAGTTGAGGGTTCAGTATCTTGCTCAAGGATACTTCGACACATGGCCGGGGGAAGCCGGGATCGAACCGCCGACCTTCCGATTGGTGGACGAACGCTCTGCCACCAAGCCACAGCCGCAAAAATTCAAACTTGGAAAAGCAAAATACGGAAAGGATATGTGGAGTTGTTAGGTGAAATGTGATACATTCGATCCCAGAGAAATAGCAAGAGAAAGCGGCGTTCAGGCTTGCAAAACAAGCACTACAGGCACTATGGCAAAAATCTCCTCCATTACCGTGAAGTAAAACGGCATGAAAAACACATAGTGACACAAAAACACACAAACGTAAAAATGTATCCCCACTGTGCAAAAAAAAACTGCAGCACAGTCCGTCGCGCTAATTCTTCCGTCTCAAGATGGCGGAGTATGCGAACATCGTCCGAAGGGCTTTAGGGCAAATAGGAGGTCACGGTGGAGTCCGGGGTTTTCTTCTTCAGTTATATATCTGTCTTCACTATGAACAGACATACCATTAAAGCTGCCAGAAAAATGCAGGGGAGTAAATAGTGAAATATTTCTCTTTGAAATGAAGTATTAAGTAGCATCAAATGTAAATACTCAAGTAAAGTACAAGTACCTCAACATTGTACTTGAGTACAGTACTTGAGTAAACATACTTGTACTCTGTGTTGTGCATTGTTGTGTGGCATGGAATCATGTGGACAGCCCTCAGTGCTATGGAGGCGAAGAAGGAAATGGCACTAGCAAACACAGAGGTGAGATCTAAGCTTTATCGGCAGCATTTCCAAACAGAATTTTTCAGTTTTACAAGAGAAAACATTTCAAGGAAGAACACTGAGCGGTCGGTTTGGCAGGTGGACCTCTGGTTAACTTCCCCACTGCCATTAAACAGCAGAGCAGCGCCACTTCCCCGAGCCTTTCTATGGAACCATCTGGGACTGAATGGGGCTAGCCATGCATGTACATTTGTGATGCGTTCCAGGCAGTTAATTTCTGGCAGGACACTGCTGAACTCATGCCTTCCGCCTTCAAGCCACTGTACACACCAGATCCTAGTTGGAATAGATTGAGATATGTGAACCGTCTGGCACATGCTATGGAAAAAGTGGACGTCGTTGACAAACATATACATTTTGAGGGGCTGAGTGGCAAACGCGCAAATTCAATAAACCCAAGTGGTGCTGGAACGCATGAATCTCTCTGCTTCCAAAGCCTCTGGAGGGAAAAGCCATGTGGCAGATCTAAAGGCATATTCACCCACACAGCAGTGCTTTATTAGAACTTACTCACAAGTTGCCAAAGACCTCACGCTGATTCCTCATACACAACCATCTGTCAGGCCGGATATCAGCCAGTCTGAACCCTCAACCAAGCCATTATCCACCATTGTCCAGCTAGGCCAGCTCTTGTCCACCATTAGTATCCAGCCTTAACCAATCCGTCTAATACACCCGTCATGCTGTTTAGCTCTCTCAGTGAAAGGCCAAATTTTTAACAGGGCCTCATTTGGCTCCAATGACTGTCCACTAAATCTGTGTACAGAACTGGCCTGGCTCTTATTTATGAAATTAATTTTATGTTTTAGCATTTAAAGAGTCTCACCCCCTAATGCATTACTTAATTTATGTCTGCAGCACTTAAGTTGTTTTTGGGACACACATCTCCTGGATATGAAAGGTAAAAAATAAACTTTAAATGTACTTGATAAGATAAGTAGTAAGTAATGGTAAGAAATTACAGTTGTAAGTTGTAAACTGTGAGTTTTGATCAGCAGATTACCCAATCAGATAAACGTTCTTCTGTGTCAGAGACCAACCTTAACCTTCCTTGATGAATATTGTTGAGGATTGTGGCTCAAAGACTCATATCTTTCACACAGTTATTCCACGTGCTGGAAGTACAGGGTGGGGTATGAGGAATCAAATCACTGACAACACAGTGCATCTGTTCTCGCCTACTTCTTGGTCTGATCATTGCTCCTCAAATATTCTTGGTTTGCTTCAGCTACAGTTTCTTTGGGAAGTTAAATGTTCAAGTTAGCCTTTGAACTATCAGTGCAGTAGTGAGTCACCATAATAGTTGCTGATTATCCCTTTCAGATCTATATAAACGTATGTATATACTCTCTGCCCACTTTACAAGGTACACCATACAATCTAATGCAATCCAGTACAAAAATACTGCCTCATAGTTTACCTTTACAAGGCTTATAATGGTCAGTTTTTGTTAAAACTTTCCAGGAGCTGTTTATTCAACTATATGTTTATTATTGAGGTAGTAGTTAGTGGTGGTGCTGTATGGTGCCGCCTTATATTGAAATGTGTTTTTCATATTCTGTCCCGCTCATGTTTGTAAATGGGGTGGGCAAAACATTAGAAACACCTCTCAATATAATGCAGTTCAGTTCAACACTACAGCAAACTACAACCTTGTCATGAGTGGTTGTAGGCAACAGGAACAGAGGGGAAAAAACCCCAAACGCAGGCAGCTCAGATGATGATGAGTGGATTGTTTATTCAAGTTCTGCAGGCAGACAAACAGGTGTAGGCAGGCATAAATCCAGACACAGGCAGGCAGGCAGACAGGACCAACACAATGACGACATTGATGAACTGACAACGAACAAAGGGAAAACTTCAACTTAAATACATTCAGGCAGGGGAGACAACTAGACACAGGTGAACACAGTAACACAGGTGGAAACAATCAGGGGCAGGAAGCAAAGCTGACAGACACATGAGGGAACAGAGCAATTACCAAAATAAAACAGCAACTAACAAACCTAAACCCAAGACAGTCATTTGCAAAATAAAACAAGAACTCCACAATACAAAAACTCCAAACCATACAGAAGCTCCACAGAACACATAAAGACCCCACTCAACCCAAAACCATAACAAACCTGTATAATAAACATATTGCTAAATTAATTCGTTTTTAATTAATGTATAGCTGAGCTGTTGTCAAGGGCTTATAATTAGGTAGCGACGGTGGAGACATGTCCCCGCCAATATCAAGAAAAGTCATAATAGGCCTATTATGAGAAAAACCGTTAGAATAAAAATATAACAATAAATTGTACCCTGTCGCCTGAATTGTTTCCCTTAAAATAAATAATGACATTTCCACCATAAATTCATGCAGAAAACGCAGAAATTCATACAAAATTTTTATACATCGAAATATTTAATCGCATGATTGTCATGAGTTAACTCGCGATTCAAGTTTTTAATACTCCAATGAACATGGGTATGGACATATATGCATGCTTTATGCAAATGTACGTTTATTATTAGTGAAACCATCAGAGCATGAAGACTAGACATGTATCAAAGGTCATAGAAGGACTTGTTCATATCTCTTAAGCCTAAGTTTAAAAATTCAGAATAAGCGGTGATTTCTCTCATTTTAAGAATCCGACCAGACTTCCGTCTGCGTCTAATTACTGGATATAGTCTGATGAGGCTAGCTATTAGCTCCACAGGGCTACAGCTAACTCTGTTAGCTAACTGGACTTTAACACAACCTAAAAATAGCACACGGCGCAGCGGCCGTGTTGTCTAACGTAAACAAGCACAATTCACAACAATAAAGCTTTGATGAAATAACACGCAGTTATAATATCTAACTCTGCCCAGACACAAGTAACCTCTTACTTACTTTAAACCTCATCCAAGCGGTCGTAGCCAGTCTGTTTTAACAGGAGAGCGCCGGGATCAGCGGCTCCGTGATTAGCGGGGTCCGTCGGCGGGCGAGAACGAGGGGTTCGCAGGCGACGCCGGAGGACGGCGGGCGGCACTAGCTCTCTCTGGCTCCTTGGCTCCTTGGCTCTGGCACTTCTTTAAGCTGCGGAGCTCGTGATGAGCGGCGGCTTCGTCTGCAGGCACGGCGTTCAGGATGAACGGCCGGGGATCCAAAGGTGTTTCAAGGAAACACTGACAGTCTGTAAGCTCGACCCAGCGCATACGAATCTGTCCTTCCTAGGGAGTTAAAGTCACGTGAAGCGTCGTCTCGAGGTAACGTGGCGTTAACTGGAGAGAGTTGAGGTGTCCTCCTGTCGCAACAGAGTTCCTGTGGAGTAAGAACATGGCGGAGTGGGTGTCGGCATCCTTTATAACCTTGGTGACTTCATCACTGTACGCTGGGGTTTGCGTTTTGTAGTCCCGCGCCTCACAGCCAATCCCAGCCTGTAAAGTTGGGGTCAACTGACAGCTGCTTTGGTTCCGGGTCAGGTCTGACTTTCTGTTCACACCTATGTGTGAACAAAACGCTGTTTGCACGTGGGTCGTGGGCTCAGGCTTCTTGTTTTTCCCAACAGGCCCAGATTCCTTTGTCTTTCCCCACATGGCCGTGATGCTCGGCTAGCCTTAGCTTAGCAAGGCCCAACACTTATGTAGGCTATATAACGTCACTTGTTTCAGAATAGTAATGTTAATGTTAGCCATTTTCTTTCCCCATCTCTGTTTGCTGCTGCATCCTTTACGTCTGAGGCTGCTCTCGATTTCTCCAACTACGGGCTAGGCCACGGGTCAAACTGAAAATGCGCGCTGCGTTGATAAAATTAGTGCCTAATGTTTAAAATGTATAAAATCAAACATAGTCATACTATTTCAATGGTCCATCCCACATGGGGTTACATGACAATTTCAAATATAAATGAAGACTTCGGACAATAATGGGGACAATTTTTTTTTGTCAAAACATTTTTTTGCACAAAAACTGAACTTTAGTGCTTTGTGTTGTGTTGCATGTTATGTGTTTATGAAGGCATTCTGCAGCGGAAGAAGTGTTATATTGCTAAGATTGTCTTAATTACTTTGAGGGGATGCTCATCTTTGCATTCACCATGATGCTTGGAGGCTCCTGTTCCAAATGCACTTTCTAGACCTAAACATTTAAATGATAGTTTTCTGAGTGCTGCTCATTTATTTATTTTGCTTACTCCTATGGGAAGTTCAAGTTGGTATCTTGGTGCATGCGTTTTTTGACTTGTTACATTTCATTGCACCATACACAACTCATGTATGGTGCATTATGTTCCGAACTAGACTGCTTTTGGTTGCTTTGAGCTGTTCCTCTCAGAGTTCCATATTGTTAATCAATTAGAACAATGCCAGACATGCAAAGCTGCAAAGCTCAGATCAGAATCTGAGCAGGGGGTATGTTGAATTTCTACAAGGGGAGTTTTAAGTCTCTGCAAGGGCTGTTCAGGAATTCTGAAAGGAAAGTTTCGTAACAGTGCAAATATTTTAAGCATGAGGCAGTTAGTAGGAACATGCTGAGTTTTAAGGCAAGGCAAGGCAATTTCATCTAGTTTTAACTTGCAACATTAGTTTCAACTCTTAGTTTCAATAGCAAACATTTTGATATATCTTAGCAGGAAAAGCGCATGTGTAACTAATAATCGTCATACTGTGCTGGGCTTTAACAGACTAGTTTCTGGTGCTTTTTGTTACCTTGTGTTGTTATAATTGCTTCCATTGTCTTCCTCATATGTAAGTCGCTTTGGATAAATGACTCCTAAATGACTCAATGTAAATGTAATGTAAATGTAAATGTTGCATCATATTATCATCATCAATAATGGCTACATTCCATTTAGGTGTTCCAGTTTCAGGGCCCCGTATTTGGACATGCTGGCTCATTGTCAGGCCAGTCAGTAATGTCACTGGTTCCACCTGTGCTTCTCCCACTACCAAAATTCAAAATGTCTGCTATAAATATGTTCTGTTCAAAAAATATTTTTTCTCCATAGCTATCAAATACTGAGAAATTGTTGAAAGTGCAGAGGGATTTTACGTAGTACCAAATTACCCCCTTGAATGATCTGTGCTAATTTAATGAGACATTGTCAGTCATTTTAGCAAGTGCCCAAAAACAACGTGTTTACGTTCAAGTGACAAAGCCCTCTAGCGGCTGTAGAAATTATGACTGGAGTAAAGGAGCAACTCAGGTGATGTTGTTATGGAGCGACGGACGTCCGTACAACCAACCCTGGAGGTACACACATCCTCATCTGCCAGCTGTCTGAGGAACCTTACACACTCATCCACTCAAACCTTTCCGCACTCGGACAGAGCAGACCAAAGGGGGTCACAGCTGAAAAGAAGGAGATGCAGGCTTTATTTTAGACCATTTTGTCTAGTATCCACAACATTTATCCACTGAAGCAAAGAAAGTCAATCCCCACAACTGCAGGAAACGTAAGTGTCTGAGAAGACAAGACAACTGAAGGTAAGGTGCAAGGGTTATTATGCAAAGTGATTCCCACCTCACACCATCATAATGGCTGTCTAGCTCCTCCATCTGCTAAGTACAGGGGCCCATAACTCCAGCAATTTAAGCTTTCATTTTCATTTACTCTTACCCAGAGTTCCTGATTAAACAAGGTGTAAGTAGAGCCTGTATCTACTATAGTTCGCCCCTCCATAGAACCCACTGACAGCGGCACGACCAATTTGCGTACAGTTTTCCTTGGTCCTGAATGAAACAGTGTCTGTACCGTAGCACGGCTCTCTGTGGATGGACCTAGGATTTTTTATGCTGAGCAGGTTGGCAGGTTTTATTGTTGCTGGCAGTGAAAGTTGGAAATGACTTGCACACTGGCCGTTGTGGCAGCCTTAGATGTGGAAGCAAGACTGGGGTTTTTCTCCATCGGAAAGTAGGTTCAAAGCAAGGTAGCCTGACATTTTTCTGGATTGCATATTAGCAGCATACCATCTGAGGCTAAAATGATGTGTTTTTTGGACCACATGCAATTCATAAGTAGTTGGACAGGGTGGAAGGAGAAGTTACAAAGCGCAGGACTTTGATACTACAGACCAGGATTCACATCCTGAGTCCTTGTATGTGTTGGTTTAGGCAACGAAAGCACAGTGGCTAGGGTTAGGGAAAGATTAATAAGTTATGTTAACAAGTCACTTTACCCATGCTTTCGTTGCAATTATTAGATATTGTAACGCAAGAGCAGATATTGCAGGGAAAACAAATGTTGTCATTGAAAAATTGGCAGAATACTTTCAGTATCAGCGTTTGGCAACTTTACAAACGTATAGTCTTGTCATTATTTCAATGTTTACCTCTTTTAGTTCTACTAAGTAACCTTTTGTTAGGTTATGACAGCATAACAATATAAACCATTTTTTATTTCATTTTCTATTTAATTTAGCTCACATAACTGACAAGTCTGTCCCATTCATCAATACCAACTTAACTCCAGGTTCCAGATATAGTGGTAAGATACCACACAGATATCTTCTCCTTGTGGAAAGATTGAATTTCACTTGACTTTGTTGGGGTTTAGCATGACTGAAGGGGGACCAAGTTGATGTTGGTGGAATCAATTAGATGTCAAGATTATCAAAGATAATCATATATAATGAGTATAATTATTAAAGACCTTGGGGCACCACCCTTCCAGAATGAAGGGAAATGATAGCCAATGAATGGACTGAGTCTCATAAAATACACTAAACTATTAATTTGGAACTCAGATTAATAATTAAATTCATAACTATAATCAAAATGACCATTAATAGCTAGTAGGTGAAGGATTTGGAATTCAACATAGAAGAGGTTGGCAAAGGTTGATTCACTCTTGTGAGACATTAAAGAGACCAGCATACGCATTGATCTATAAAGATAAACAAAGCAAAAACACACAATATGAAGACTAACTAAATACACTAAACTACAGACAAAAGGTGTTTGTGTGTGTGCGTGTCCAAGATGGCTGCTCGGACGTAAAATGGGTCAACAAAAGAAACCTAAATCCAGATGCAGCGAGGCCATATCGGCCAGCGAGGGGTGATTCTGCCAAAGTTACTCTAGCACAAGTGGCGGTGAAGCTCAGCAGTAGCTGCATGGCTAGACAAAGGGGAAATGTAAAGATGGCGGTAAGGCCGGGTACATCACAAGTGTGGCTCTGCTGAAGGCTAACTAGAGGCGTGTGTTTGCCTGCTAGCAGGTAATGGAGATCTGTAAACTAAGCAGTGGCCACCAGATTAAGACTTTGCTGACAGTGGCTTTTTTTCACAGCAGATGTAAAAAAAATCGCTAATTTAATTTTTATAGAAATCCTTTAAATTATTATTATTAGGACCTTTTTAATGTATAAGGTACAAGTACAATGTAATTTATGTATCATTTGATAACACAAAAGGTTCTATAATGAAATGAAAGTATATACATAAATATACATATATGTATACACATATAATATAACAGATAATTAAATTCATATTCAAATAGGGTAACATAAAATGAAATAAAACAATATATGTTTATTTATATAGCTACATATATACATTGACTACACGTATACACCCAGGGAATAGGTCTGCAGCGCATTTTTTTAAATTTGCATTTGATGGAATTTAAACAGCAGAAAGAGACATAGATGACAACATGGTTTCCATCTTAGCACAAAAAGTTCGACATTTTTGAGACAGTGTCCATCCAGTTTGCCTGCGTTTGAGCACCAAGCATCATCGACGTAAACACAGAATCCTCTTTCTTTCATCTTGCCCGAATCTTGCGCTCCTCCAGCTCAGAACACCGGTCCGAGTGCTTCATCTGGGACGTTAATGGCGCAGGTCTCTGTAAAGATGTGGGCAGATCAGTCTCTAATTACAGAGACTTCCTTGGCCAGATCTGAGTCCTACTTCTTGAAGACAGGACATTAGCCAGGAACAGCTCTAAGCACAAGCTGAGCCAGCATGGCTCCTATTCCGGCTGTCTTTCCTCTCCTCCTGGGTCATCACAGCAGCTGTCAAGGTACCTGCCTGCTCCGGTTGATCTGGCTCGAGGTCCACTGCTCTTTAATCCAAATCCCAGTATCCTTTTCCGATGATGTAATACTGTCACAGGGAATACGCGTTTCAGAAATAAAGCCGAAAAATAATAACAAATGACAGATGAAAAGAAAGAATGTAGCTGGCAGAGTTTGAATGAATACTTACTTTTTTTTTTTGTCCAGAAGGTTACCGCTGTGCCGTTTCAATGTGGGTTCCGTTGCAATCGTATCCCTTTCAGAAGCTTTGTAATCCAGACTTGAACTGACTTCCCTCTCCCGTAGCTTTGTGCTTTCTCGTCCATCTCTTCTTTCTTACTGTCACTTTCAGCAGGTATTTCAGTGTCCGGAGATGTATCTGGATCGGTGACTATGGCGACCTGGTGGGGCAGTGCTGCTGTGTCTATGGTGCAGGGGACGAGTGGCTCAGGTCCTGCTCATTGGGCTCCACCTGGAGCTGCTCGGCTGTCCGTCTGGACCCATCATCTTCCCTTATGTTTTACCACCTAAACATTTGTAACATAATAATATATATATATATATATATATATATATATATATATACAACAATTTTGCCATCATGGCTGTATATGTTATAGTTTTGATGCTATAAATCTATTCTGTACTTACGACATCTATTGCATGTCTGTCCGTCCTGGGAGAGGGATCCCTCCTCTGTTGCTCTTCCTGAGGTTTCTATCATTTTTTTCCCTGTTAAAAGGGGTTTTTTTGGGTAGTTTTTCCTTAATCGAATCGAGGGTCTAAGGACAGAGGGTGTCGTATGTTACAGATTGTGAAGCCCTTTGAGGCAAATGTGATTTGTGATATTGGGCTATATAAATAAAATTGAATTGAATTGAATTGAACTGCAGTGTATTTTTGGAGACTTCGTCAAATGAATCCATAAAGATAAATCCTAATACTGAATGTCTTGTATTAAAGGGCGCGCATCCATAGCGCAATGGGCATTGCATGGATGTATAGTTGCTATTCCGTTTTTACACATTTTATTTGGCTGCTTGACGTTGAAATGGTGTCAGAAGAAAGGCAGCCTTGTTCAGCCAATAGATAATTAGCTTAGTCACTTTGGAGAGTGCACAGACAATAGAGAACGATAGATAGATAGAGAAATAGCTAGATAGAGCAATAGACAGAGAAATCTCTGGAAAAAATATAAATAGTTTTTGATGTGTGTTGGTTAGAATGTTTTTTTTTTCCTGATTGCCAAGACTTGCGAGAACAATTTAAAAAAAACTAAAATCTTGTTCATTATTATTCTCTGTTTGATTTGAATATTTTTTTATTTTGTCTTTATGGTCATATGTATGTAACTTCATCGTGCGTTATTACAACAGAGGAAAAAATTGCTTAGATGTGAGGGGGTTAAATCAAATCCGAATCAAATGTCATTCAGTAATGTTTCAGCAATAAAGCTGAAAAAAATAACAGACACACAAAAATGTGGTGAGGTTTGAAGTAGTTACCGGCAGCTGCATCTACATGCGCAGCCGCTGCCATAGTAATTTTAATTCTGCTTATATAGTATTACTGCCACATTGCGGAAATCTACAATCAGGCACTGTTATCCTCCAGTGACACGTGACAGAGGCTACATGACATGTGAACCCGTACTTTAACTTCGCTATGTTACTTTGAACAAAGCAGGATGCATTGAAAATAATGTGGGGGGAAGGCGTCAGAGCCCCCGTGTATTTCATTAAGCAAAGCGTTTCCGTCAATGCTGTCCCAGAGGAGCATTGAGTGAAGTGAGAGACGTGTGAGGTTCATCCGGTGAGCGGGAGTAGCTTCATTGCTCCCTTTAGGTTTCAGTTGACGGGGTTTACAATGGAGTGCTGGGATTACACGGCGACAGTAGAAGAAGACAGCAGTACTTCAAGTGGAATCAGGGGTTCCCAGTAGAAATGTGTGTTCTCACTGTCAACAATCAGTCTGCCAACGTCAGTGTGTTCATTGACGGCAGTCTCTTAACTCTGAGCACATTAAATTGAAAAAAGAAGCGCCGAATTGTTGGTTTCTGTCCATCTCGTATTTTCCACATGCCCCCCTCCCCCCATTTTTACCCTCACACTTTTGTCTCCTCTAATTTGCAGGGAATCTACGCAGCGTACAAATATAGCTTCTGACAAAGCATCTTGTTTTCTTGTTCCCTCTGCTTTTGGGCTGTCACATTCTTCTTGTGTTGTTTCCTCTTTCCGTTCCTCTGCTTTAATCTGCATTGTTGCATTGATAGTGTGTGCCGTGTTGCATCAATTTCTGCTGCGCTCGTTCTCCTCCCGCTCCTCTTACTCTGTCTCTCGTTCTCAAACTGATAGTGCCACCCAGTGGTGAGGAAGAAAAGGAAAGACATAAAAATGAATCATCAGAATGATTTTAAAGCATTAAAATCAAAGGGTTGATAGGAGTTTATGAGTAAACATCTGCTCTTCTGCTCTGGAGCCAAAGGCAATTTCTACATTAATGTCCATTTTTCAGATTCACCTGGACTATTCAAATGAGTGTACTCAGTGTCTCTACTTTAGATTACTAAATGACAGTAATCTTACATTCATATTATCTTTTACCACATTTCTATAATATTCCAAGGGAACAGTTTTAGTTTTGAAGTGAAATGTATATAATAGCTGTCTTAAACGTAATGACTGTGAATGTGTTATTTATAGGTTGCAGTCACTGTCTTCATCCCATAAGGTCTCAATATGTATTTAGATACTGATGAACATATAGAGTATGACAGTCAGGAACTGCCTTGATTTTATAACTTCCCCTTCGAGCTTTTATTTTTCGTAACAGCGTCAGCCAGATGTTTAATTAACTTTGACAACAGCACCACAGTAGAAGCAAAGCTGGAAGAAAGGTTTGGCTTCAGCAAGAAAACACAAACCTTGTTGTTTTAGTTCTACCATTAATCTATTAAAATTATTTTCTTTTTATAATAACAGTTAACAGTAGCCTACTGTACCCACAACTGTAACAATATGGCCAAAAAGGGCAACAATGAGCCCATTCCACACTCGAAAACCAACTTCGACAAGGGACACAAAGGTGAGATTTATGCTTCATCAGAAGTGTTTCCAAAGTGTTCTCCTGAGCTTGTCAATGAAAACCATAGTGCTGAATGGGACCGGCATCCTACCATCCTCGCTGTATGAAAAATGTTTCCAATGTGGAGTTCAAACGTCTCTGTCAAAGTCTAGAACACTACGCGTCTGGTCTTTAGGGGGTGTTTTTTATACCAAGTCTTGTACCTACTTTACACAAATATCTGTGTAGGAGCTATGATTATGGTGAACAATTTAAATATTCCCCAGAGAATCGATGCCCTCTCTTAAACAGTCTGCAATTGGCGTCTGACTCATAAAACAAGCTCTGTGAGAATTCAGAGATAAACATCCTGTCTTCACTCTCCTTTTGGGTCATAAAACGACCGCCTCGCCAGGACCTGACATCCCTGTGATCCTAGGAATATTAATACTGATGTATTGATTTGATTTAATTTACTATTTCATTTGCTGTAATAGGGATCTGTATGTATAGTGGAAATGTTATGTGTGTGTGTTCTCATAATAACATAGGTAACATGATTGCCATTTATGAAATTTAATCAACACTGTCTGTTATTCACTTATAAGTGGATACTACCCTGTTATTCATGTCTGGTATCATTCAGCAGCTGAAAGTGGAACGCTTTAAATATGGAAGAGTTCAATTGATTACAAATACTTGAATACATCTTTAGGGAAGTAATTAAGATGGGATAGATCTGGGGTGGGTGTCACGCCGATGAAATTACCTCGGGGACCCCTTCTTACAGAAGACTAAAAGAGTCTTGTTCACGCTCTTAGACCCTTCAGAACCTTGCAGACCCTTAACCTAAAGCTCTGTGTCTCTTTGGGCCCTCTGTCCGTCGCCCAGCACGAATCTAAATAAAAGAAACCTTCTCGGCAAGAAGCCTGCGCCTTGTTTTAACGTGACAAAAGATAGAACTGGGAGCTGGGAGCTTATCAAACTCTAAAAGCCACTGTGCTTACAGAACGCCCAGCCAAGTGGGTGGACACGATGGGATGCGCCTTCTGAGAGAGACCGGCCCAAGCTGATCCGCACCACGGGACCGGGCTCTTGGGAGCTCCACAAGAGGAATCGCAGGTCGAACTGCGCATGGCACGCAGAGCATCCAAGCATGCCGAGTGGCCCACACAGGAAAATTGACTGCACCTTCCTCCTCCTTTCCAGCAATCTGAACCACCAGGTGAAAACATTACTTTTCCTGTGTTATATTTGGGTTGATGCTAATAGGTTACTAAACGGTAACTTTGCATGAGGTCAGAAATAGAAATAGAATAGAAACTCCCTGGGGCGGCTGTGGCTTGGTGGCAGAGCGGTCGCCTGCTAGTCGGAAGGTCGGCAGTTCGATCCCCCAGCCATGTGTCGAAGCATCCTTGAGCAAGATACTGAACCCCGAAAACGCTCCCGAAGCTGCGCCTTCGGTTTCGGAATGTTCTCATATGTAAGTCCCTTAAGATAGAAGCGTCTGCTAAATGTAAATGCAATACAATGATGATATGGAATCGTAATAAATATTTCACAAGTGCTTCTCTCAGCTACTGGACGATACATTAAGGTATTTAACTGGTCAATATTAAGTTGAGTTTCCCCAAATTAAGACATCTTACATTTATTCACTGCTTTCTGGTACTTTGGTTCATTCATTCATTTATTAATTATGCAGCGCTGTATTAATCGTTACTCACGGTTGCATTTATCTGTTCATTTGTGTGTGTATTAGTTTGTATCTTTCTTTGTTAGTTGTTCTGTTAATAAATGTTTCACATATAGTCTTTTGTTTTCTATAACTTACATTCAGTCACTTCATGTATCCCTTCCTTATTTTACCTCTTGCTACCTGATTTCAGGTTAATTCCCTCAAAAAGCTAATTTGACCATTAATTCTTGGCAGATCAAGAGAAATGGCTTAGTGTAAAACTGAACCATGTGTTAAACAGTGGAGAATGTTAATTAAATTACTGCTGCTTCCCTACATATTCACTAGACTTTAGTGGAGGATGCCGGCAGATATTCGAATTTACTACATCTGTAAAACTCACTCCCATTCTGTTAAGTTAAGTTTACAGGTATTGCCACATTAGTATAGGTTTCATTTCTTACAATAACAAAGTGGTCTAGAGAAGTGTACTGTTGTGTAGCCAGCAACTTAGAGTGAAACATCTTTGGTGGACTACTACAAGAGTAACAGTGGCCATCTATGCCCTGGTCATAAATGGTCAGGGCATTCAGGTGGAGAGCTACAATCTCTTCTATAAAGTATCAGGTCAAAATAACAATATTGAAGGAAGCCCAGCACATATTTTTCTATTGAAGACGGCTGACAAAGCTTTCCACATCACAAGAAATAATGGTGCAATTTCATCAGCATCCTCACCTTTGCAATAATTGTGTGCTATGGCAACACCTCAGGTCAAGTAACATCTGGACAAAGCAGTGGGAACGGCAACAAAAATGATAGAACCTGAGCTACCGTCCATTGCAGAAACGTATACCACTAGACGAACAGACACAAGACATTATAGAACTCACCTGCCAAAACATTGTTTTAATTGTTTTGCCTTTTTAAGGCAGAAAAATTGTAGAACTAGGACAGTCAGGTTCTGTAACAGCACTTGTCCCGAGGTTTTTTTCCTGCTCAACTCCTGAACACAAGCAGTGTTATTATTCTCATTCAAAAGAAGCAGTAAAAAACATCCATTGTTGTGTTGTGATGTTGCTAGCATCCCCTAAGGAATGCAGTTTTATATATTCTTTATTTTGGGGGGGGCTTTCTGTCTAGAGACAGGAAATGTGGGAGGGAGGGGGGATCACATGCAGCAAAGGGCCACAGGTTGGATTTGAACCTGGGCCGCTGCATTAAGGACTCAGCGTTGAACATGGTGCACACGCTCTACCAGGTGAGCTGCAGAGGCGACCCATTATATATTTTTATGCACAATTTTACCATGGTCCTTTTATGTCTTTGGTGTGGTCATGTTATGTCCTGAGATTTCTTTGTTTTATGTAAGCTCACCAGAAAAAAAGTCTACAAATCATGGTAAAGTGGCAATAAAATGTTGAATCTTTAGTCTTGAACCTAAGTCTCTATAAGCTTGCGCCTTGACAAAACAATACTACCCTAAAACCTCTGATGGCCAAGAAGGTCCACGCAGCAAAAGGCTCAAATAAAAATGTTTTCTAACTACCAAATAGCTAATATCAGCTCTCAAACATTGTGCCATTTTGTTTCGGTTTTGACACACAGCACCTGGTTTTGGACAATCTCTTGACATTTTGACAATCCTTTGATTCAATAACTGTCGCTGTATGGGCTGGAGAGGACTGAGTGGATCCCTGTTGCGGCTAATTAACAAACACGGATGCTGCCATTGTTTGTGGTCTGGGAGATGCAGAGCAATCTAGCTGATGTCAGACAGTCTTAATGATCCTCTGCCACTTTGATCTATCCTCTTTCCTCCTGATTTGATTACCTGATTTTGATTCAAAATGCTTAACTTAGGTGGGGTACAGAAAGGAAAGGGAAACTGTGGTTTATTACAACTTGGAATTAATTGTCATTGCTCTAGCCGATGGTTTTAAATGGTGAGTGGCTACATTTATATAGTGCTTTCATCCAAAGTGCTTTACAATTTGCATTCGCCCATTCACACACACACACACCGATGGCGGCGAGCTACCATGCACGGTGCTGGTCTGATCGTCAGGAGCAATTTGTGGTTCAGTGTCTGGCCCAAGGGCACTTTGGTTGTGGTAACACTGTGCTCGCCAAGTAAATGCTGAGATCTTGGAACACAGCAGCATCACTAAAAATAGGTCCAACAAACACAACCAGTGAAACATACAGGTTGTAAATTTGGAAAATGCAATACGTTAACATGTGTAAAAAATTAGACATTATACAAGCAGCCAGCCTACCGTTTGGAGATTCTTATGGATTTTTACTAGCTTAGCCCCGGTGACTTTACTCAACACTTAGAGGCCCTGCACTCACAGCAAAGTTACCGGGTTTACAGACCCTTCAGCTTTGAACAAAACCAGCTGAATCCTGAATGTAGTTTTCCAGTGGCTGGCATTACCAAGCCATCTAAGAAGACACACCAGGTACATGAGGCAATTTTGGCGTTTTTGAGTTTGTTAAAGGTTAATTGCCTGCTCACACTTCCTGCCCCTGCGCCCAGCTAACACGTTAGCCTTCTTGCCGTTGACCGTACAGGGACCGAAATGGCCTTCGTAACTGTGACGTTGTTACTGAAGTTCAAATTGTAGTCCCTGACACTGCTTGTTACTGAAAAAGTAATCACACTACTGTAAAATGTTACCAAGTACTGTGTTACTACCCCAAACTGGCATAACCGCGGGCTTGTTAATAACCAGATTGACTTCCACGTTGTTTGGACTGAAGTGTCCGAAAGTCTGAAAGTGAGTGCACCTCACTAATGTCACTTATAATCTGTCATTGCACAGAAAAACCACAACTACGACAGGTATGGTAGGTTAAAGTTGTACCAGCAGGTCAGTGTGTAAACTGTGACGTTTACAATGCACCGTTTGGGTCATACATCTGCCTTAATTTTCTCCTCCGCATATGTCTGGCTAACCTGGGGGCTTGTTTATGACCTCGATTGTTTGATTGCCTCTAGTGACCGTGATTGTTGCCCCACTGGACCTACCTTTAGCGATGCTGCCAGATTCAGAGATGTCAGCAATGACTTTGGTTACTACAATTTTATCATAACTGGTGGAACCAATGGCCAGAGCTACGGAAATAAAGCCCAAGTTGTAATACACTGGGGTTTTTATTCTTTAAATAATAAATGAAATTGAAATGTTTCACTCAGGGTGCAAAACTTTTCCCTTTCTTTTAAACACATCATACCTTAGCATTTCTGAGTACAAACGTACGCTCACAACATACAGAGTGAATATGACTTTGTATTTGATAGCTCATCTAGGAAAAGAGTTTGAAAGTTAATTCCAAGCTGCAATGTAAACGTTTAGTGTGATCCATCTTTGTCTTTAAGTTTTTGATGCAGTCCTATTTTTGTGGTCAGGATCCCTCTGGATTTTAAGTGGGAGTAGGATGTTAATGGCGAGAGGCAGCGGGTGTCAGACTACTATTTAAAAAGCCACGAAAGGTAATGTAATCATTAGCATTTACATTTAGAGTGGAAGCAGACCCCAGTCACTTCAGGTGACATCCTCAAACTTTTAATAGCTCTGTCGCTTTGTAACAATCAAGCACTAATCAGTGCCAACAATCACGTAATATTGTTTACTTGCTCCCTTTTGTCTGCTACATGGAAATACTACAATCATGACTAACCATTCTTGACAAGAAGCTCAAAACAAAACCTCTCATATCCAGTGATGCCTTCACAATCTATTGACAAACATGCAGGTGTCCTGCAGTGGACTTCAACAGCAGATTGATGTAGCCTGTGTTTTTCAATCAGAGTAATCTAAACTCTCTTTGCAAAGAAAACAATTGAGACAAATGAGATTGCAGTTAAGACAATTACGACTAACGATTAACACTAACGATTAACACTAACGATTGCTAACAGAGGGCTTCAGAACAGTGCTACCACTGCAGCAGCTGCAGAGGAGGAGCGTGCAGAGAATGCAATGGAACAGGAAGCCGTTAGATTGTGGGCAGTGTAAATAACTTCACCGGATTTTATCGTACCTTTACTGCTGATATGCCCACCATGTGATGACATAAGAACATACTGTACTGACAGTGCTGCAGTTGTAAATTTAGAACAGGACGGTAAAGGGCACATTTGTTCACATTTGGCAGTTGTTTGGTTAATTGTGAGATGATTCTTTTTTTTTACACAGCGCTTTGTTAAACTAGCCTAAACCATAAATCCCTCCTTTAAGGTCTAACTATAGCCTTTACTTATAGTTAAACCTACTGTGTGCCATCGTCTATGGCTGCAACATGCTGCATCCTACGCTACAATAAACCCAAAAATGTTCTTGTTGTCGGTCACATTGTCTTGTGCCCTGTGGTGTGCATGCTACAGTAAAAAAAAGCAAATGCACCTATTTTCTCCTGTGCTGAATCTGGAAAGCTTGTTAGTGGGGAAAGTTGCTCCAATCGAGCATCAGTTTCTGACTTGAAATACATATTGAAATGATGCTCGATTTCTGCAAGTCATCATAGCTCATCATTTTCATTTTTTGACCAAATAATACACGGACAGGAGGTTCGTTTTCGGTTAAACCACTTATTTGTTCTTGGGTTAATTTTTAGGCACAGGCTCAGGGTTCCACTAGCTGTAGGAGTGCCAAAAGAAAGTATGTAGTCTACTCTCAGACAGTCTTATAATTAAAGGACTTTAGAGTTCATGCATATGACTCATAGCCGGGTAACTCGTGTGCAGGTGTGTCCTCTCCTCCAGTCATGGATTGGTTAGTCAGGAAGCTAAATATATAATAATAACAATAGTGTAATTTACCATCTATTTCAGCAACAATTTAGACATGAACCACATCCATAACGTGCTGCTGCTACTTGAAATGTGCATTTAGTGTTGTGTTGATAGCAATAAAACTAAATCATACATATGTTACTGACTTAACCGATAAACAGAAAAACATATTTCCACAAAACGGTTGCAGTATGCGTGGGTCTGTTGTGAATGTGTGGAGATTGGCCTGGATTGACGTTAGATGCCAGGCCTGAGTTATAATCCCAGTCTGGCCCTGGAGGGAACCATACAGTGCTTTACCAACTTCAGTGTAGCCCTATACGTTAAGCCTTGGAGAATCCAAGGACTGGGAGATGGTTAAGAGCTCTAGCTAAATCTAGACATTGAATCAGTATTGTTTTTGTCAAACTACTGTTTTTATTATTGACTTAACAAACTGCCGTGCTTGTGTTCACGAAAAGCAGTTTAAAAAAGACTTACAATAAATAACAGATCAGAACACATAGTGAGGTTGTCATGACGCAGTGGACGTCTGGCAGCAAAATGGACGGTTTTCACTAAGTAATATCGATGTTTATATTTTACACATTGGGTTTAAACCAGATTATGGTCAGTAATTGTATCTAAGAATCTGAGGGCTGACCCTTGAACTGAGTTGGGCACAGGGGGCAAATGATCTTCGGCCTTGTAGGGACAGAGAGGGTCGTGTTCTTTTGGTCTGTGTTTGAATATGTCTATTACCCAAATGGGTCTGAGATGACTCACTATCCGCTTTGATCACGTAGTGTGTCATAATGATTGATCATTTGAGGCAAGATGAAGAGTTTGAACTGTGACTTGCATTAGTGTGTCAGCGTTGGTGTTCTCTCTCTGTTCGGCTGTGTATGTGAGTCGACCACATCTTGGATCGTGTCTAGTTATCTTTTGGTCTATTCGGATCGGGTCAGGACTGTCCTTGGGTCCCTTTCGGATCGGATCTCTTTACTTTGGTAATTCATTTATGCATGTCGCGTTCAGGTACATTTTCCATTGGTCCATTTTGGATATGGAACAAAATTGTGGACCCGTGCAGACCTCGTCTTAAGAATTTAATGTCACTAATATCAGTATTCAACTAGAAATGTATTTAAAAGCACTTATTGACATGTCGTTCCTGTCAGTACCTCACAGAAGTGTTTTTTATACACATATGTATGAGCATGGGTTTGTTTCAAAATAGCTACCGTAACACTGCAAAAGCTCATGGGGAGCTCATGGGGAGGCGATGAAAGTACATACGCACGAACAGCTTGACAGTCTAAAATTACTGTTCTGCTCTTAAGGGTGACACGTTGGTCCATGATTCACACAGCAAGATGGAGTCACTGTTAGAGAGCAGTCATGTCACAGTGACTGACGATCGCTAAACTCCCATACAAGATGTTTTCAAGGTTTGAAGGCGTGGGGCTGGTGAACGTAGCTTGTTTGAGTCCATGCAGTGGTTGAGAGGGAAAAGACCCAGTCACAGTGCCCCTAGGCAAGCCAGTTAAACACAAGACTGAGCGTTTACTCTGTAGAACTCTGTAAGTGAATGTGCCATTGAAAAAGTAGCTATGAGTGCCTACTGACAGGGTTTAAAACAGTGCAATCACTGGCCCGTGTTTTAGAATGAAACTGGAAAAAGAAAAGTTTCCAACTGTTGATCCACCCAAAGCAAAATGGATAAAAAAGGAGATTATTTTCTGTCACAAACTGCAATGTACAGCTCTAACTAACTTCAAAACCCCTGTGTTGAGATAAAAGTTTCCTTTCTGTAGCTTTGAAGACACTTTTGATCTGCCTGAACAGTACTTTTTTCTTGACAACAGAAACATAGGCAGGAATGCACACCAATCCATTTGGACCCCACAAAGCAGTAAACACACACATTCATCTCTCTCTGTCAAACACACATACATACAATGAGGCGCTCTTTTGTTCACTTTGTTGTTTGTGAAGTCTGGTAAATCTTTCCAAGTCATCATTCTTTCTTTAAAACTACTTCAGGGCTTACAACATAATCAGCATCTTGTTTTGTCCTCAGCCATCTTAAACGTGGGTGAACTGGAATGAACTCTACCTGCAACTCCTAAAAGTCTTGACAAGTGTGTTCGACTGTGGGCAGTCCATCAGGTACACCGGGTGAGGTCAATACAGACCACTGCTTCTGCACTGCTCAAACAGCTGTGGGGTGGCTCAGTGGTTGCTGTAACATCTTCTCCATCAGAAGAAATGTCCCAGAATCAATAACAAACCCTGTCTATAGGAGTCATATTCATGTTCAATAACATACAGGTGAACTGGCGAACCCCTAACTTTGTGTAGGTTATTTACCCACTGTTTTTTGATTGTTTGCAACTTTGTTTCAATACAATATTCAAGTCCCCCAGTCTTCGACTTTTCCTAAAAGGGGGTTATAATGCACCCCCTATTGTTAAAAATTGTCACGATAAAGCCAGATTTTAAAAATGGGCATTTATACCTGTAAAAGCTCCAGCGGGTTAATGTTACCCCGATAGAGAACGCAGTCATTGTCGGCTAATGTCACGCGTTGCGATTCCAGAACATTCTATTGGCGCATTTTGTCTTCTACTGTGTGTAATAGAGCTGTGTCAAGCCATAGGCTAAACCTTCAATTTCAATAGGAGAAAGAGAGTTATGAATGCAAAACAGGCTTTAGACTTGCTCCATGCGAGTGATTGTGGGGAGGTTTAGGGATTGAGTGACGGGACCTGGGTTGATTCTGACGGGTCGTCACCTGCCCGCGATCCAGAGCCTTCGCGAAACGTGACGCAAGACTGTAGCCTATAAACATTTATGAAATAGACTTAGTCTAAAGCAGTCGAGAAACTCGGCATTTCTGTCATCCTCTTGCGCTGTAAGATGGTGTTTAATGTTAATCTCTCTTATTTCATGGGATAATTGGGATTTTTGGGGTAATGCATAATATAGTTTTAAAAAATACAGCATTCGAATACTGGGATGGACTTGGAGTTTGGGTCAGCACCAGGTTTTAGCCAATGAGCACTGTGGCTCTTCGAAATGCAATGTTGGTCAGTTAGCCGGTCCATCTGTTTGGTCCAGACTCAAATATTTCAACAACTATTGGCTGAATTGTCATGAAATGTTGTGCAAACATTTAGAATCCCGAGAAGATGAATGCCAATGATGTCTGATCCCCAGACTTTTCTTCTGGTGCCACCAGCAGGTTGACATTTTCAGTTCAGAGTGAAATGTCCAGCGTTTCTAATTGAACGACTTTCTCACTAGATTTGGTGACTCCTTTAGTGACTTTTTTTTAAGTGCCTAGCGACAAATCTAGCAGACGTTAATTCTTCTCTCTTTTGAAGAGAGCCCGCCATTTCTCAGTGTATGTGCTCTCTTTGGACTGACTGTGTTCAGTGAGTGGAGGAAAGCAGCAGCACCTTTAGTCGATCAGTCAGCAACCAGACGAACGGGAATGAGCTGTGAATGTGGGTATTTAACGACCAATCACTGATCCACATTGTTTCTCCGGGGACCTCCTTTTTCTCAAAATACACCAAGTTTACAAGAGTGAGTTCCGGTGAGTTCATGCAAATTGTTTAAAATCACTGACCTTTTCTTATTGTATTCTGAAGTATTAGCATGTGCACTGGGTGGAGCTATCCCCCATACTACAAAGACAAACCCGAAGAACTTCGCATGGTCTACTTGATAGTTTTATGGCCAAGCAGATAATAAAAAAACAGACTAAAAAAAGATTGATAATACAAATGTGTGTTTTTGAGCATCACATGACCACAAAAGCGTAAAGTGATATGAGTTTGATGTGAAATTGATGTGAGTTTACACCAAGGTCAGTCAACCATGTATGGGTTAGTCTCAGAACTTGGCAAAAAATATGTGTAAATAGTTCTACCGCATAAAAGAGTGTAAATACGTATTTTGACTGTGAGCCAAATTTGGTTTTGTGTGTGTGTGTGTGTGTGTGTGTGTGTGTGTGTTTGTGTGGATAACGTCGTCTCTGCATGTGCAATAGCCTTTGAAATGTGTCCCATCATCCCCTGACGCACTTTATGTTTGGCACCAAGTGACCAATGGCAATGAGAAGAAAATAAGAATAAATGTTTGGCAGAAGAAAGTAAAATGCTTGTTTTTTAAAACTAATACAAAAGCAAATATTGCGTATTATCCCCCTCCCCCCACTTCCACTGTCATTAGTGTGTCACCTAGTGTGTTGTTTGTGTGTGTGTGTGTCTGGATGTCAATTGTGTATCATCGATCTAGGAGACATGCAGTAAAAGAATGTACATTTTATGATGGTTATTTCTGAATTGTTATGGTTTCAAATGACCATCTACTCATTGTTTGCATGTGTTGCTAATGCATAATGGATGGTGTTAGCCATCTACTTCTTCCCCCAACCATTATCCCAATTACCACTGCACTTTACGCCACCATTACAGCCATTGTAATTATTACATATTGGGCTAGGATGGGAAATTTCATAGTTCCCTTTCTGTCCCATTAGCATTAGAGTGTCAAGGCTCATTTCTTAAGGCATGTCCCATCATGAATCTATCCTGCATCTGTCTGCTTTTAGCACTGCAGTTTAAACACCGATGGCCTCAAAGAAAAAGAATGTTTGAATTCACTACACTGATTTCAGCCAAGTGGTGAAAAGCATTTTAGACACCACTGGTCGAACTTGAAGACATTTGGAACATTGCGTTACTGAGTGGCCCAAGAAACTATTAAATTATATCATAAAAATGTATATTATAGAGTACGGTCTAAAACCTGCTCTGTATGAAAAGTGCCCTGAATTAACTTTTGTTATGATTTGGCACTATGTCGGGAAATAAAATGCTTTAAAGAGGCACCAAATTATATATCAATCAACTTTAGCTATCAGAATGATCAAAGATAATATTAAATAATAACTTTAATTAACATTAAAGTTCTGGGAAATATATTAAATATATATATTAAATATTAAAATGGCAAAACATAGCCAATTAATTGATTGATTCTCAGTCTCATAAAATACACTAAACGATTAATTTCAAACTCTGATTAATAATTAATTAAATAACTATAACCAAAGTTACCATACCATAGGTCGAAGGATTTTGGAGTTCAACAAAGAAGAGCTTGGCAGCGTTCACTTTTGTGCAACATTAAATAGACCAGCACGGCTACTCACAGGTGTTTATTAAAAAGATAAGCAAAAGCGAAAACACACGTATAATTAAAGCACTAACTAAAGAACAATAGGAGTGTGCGCGGGTGTATGTGAGAGGGGGAGAAGGAGTGTCTGTGTGCGAGGGTGCGCGCCAGAAGAAATGTGTGCGTTTCTTTGATGTACACATTGTATTCTCTGCGGGCGAGAGTATACACGTGTTACACCAGAGACAAAGAAACATGTGAAGCAGGAGTAAAGTTCCTCTCCTCCGTGTGGTTGTGTTCAATTCGAAGTATATGTGGCCTATGTGATCTGTGCAATGGTGGAAAGAGTTTGATAGCTTACATGCAAAGACTGTGTCTGTGTGGAAAGTTAACTAACATTACACTATAGGATGCCCAGGGACATTACCAGTCCGTAAAGGGAGAACGTTGCTTTGGGGTACTGCTTGTTAGCCGGCGATCCGTGCATTGTGGATGAGCCAGGCTGAAAAGAGTCAGGCTTCCATTGTCAAAAGCTATTTGCTGTGCGGTGTCCACTTGTAGAGATCAGAGGAAGCCGGTTCGCTCCTATTGCCCTGTGTGCAGAGTTAACAGCTCAGCCTTAACTTGTTTTGTGGCTCCTGATGCTTACAGTTAAGTTAGCTGGCGGGCTTTATATGTGCTGCAGACGCTAACTACGCTTGTTTACTCTTGGTCAGCAGTGCGCCAACCAGGAATCTTAAGACAAAGGCAGGCTTGCTCATGTTGTGCCATAATCCTTTCTTGTCCTTGCCTTTTCGTCTGCGTCGAGCAGGCCACAGGAGGCCGGGACCTGGTGAGGGAGAAAAGCCAAAGAGTAGAGAACAATGGGATGACCAGGAGTTTTGTATTTAGCTGGTCAACGTGTCATCAGGGGGGTATAAGGTTACAGTCACAGGAAGTGACCGAAGATGTCACAGGGAGGGACTGTCCTGATAAAAATTGAGGTTAAATCATACAAAGAATGAACAAATCCACCAGTAAAGTTACTGTGGTCCTAACAGCTATATAAATAGAATTGAACCGAATCACTAGTGGGTAAATTTTGGTTTTGCAAGTTTTTAATGGTAGTGGAGCAACACTGCAGAAGTAGAGTAGTTAAACATTTCACAATGGCTACATGAGTGGTAGCAGCAGGCTAGCAGCTGTCTTTTGTCCATTAAACTGTTGTCTTGTCTTTGTCATCCCTTAAAACTATTTTAACAGTTGTTTTGGCCACTTGGGGTCTATGGAAACATGCTGTGAACACAACATTGACATATCATTCATTTCAATTCAATTTTATTTATATAGCCCAATATCAAAAATCACATTTTGCCTCAAAGGGCTTCACAATCTGTACAACATATGACACCCTCTGTCCTTAGACCCTCGATTTGACTACGGAAAAACTACCCAAAAAAAACCCTTTTAACAGGGAAAAAAAAATGATGGAAACCTCAGGAAGAGCAATAGAGGAGGGATCCCTCTCCCAGGACGGACAGACAAGCAATAATATGTACAGAATAGATTCATAGCAGAAAATCATAGTACATACAATTATGATGACAATGGCAAAATTCTAGTATATATAGTCTATATATATCATCACCTTATAAAGTGGATATGGCGAACTTACAAGAAAACAGTGGCCTAATTACACTTCCAGCAGATACGAGGCAACATTACAATTCATTTGGAAAAATAAGAGCTGAGGGGAACATCTCGCTGTTCAGCTGTTGAATGCTCCACTATGTTCACCAGCTAGTCACTAACAACATCTGTCTGCTGTTTGGTGCTGAGCAGGTAGTTTAAAGTGGGTTCATCAGAGCTTTTTTTTTTTTTTTTAAATGAAAACAGCTGCCTGCTGCATCTGGAAACAAGGTTGATGAGAGCAATGAGACTGGATCAAAACAGTAAAGTTGTGAGTCATAAAACCAAACAGTGAGCTGAACAGGTGTTTGTGTAGGGGTATGATGGTAACCCCTGTCTCTAACAACATTAGCGGTGGATGTCCTCTCTGATCTTTCTCTGGCCGTCCACTGACTCCTGGTTAATGACCTTTGACCCCCTTCTCAGACTATCCCATTAAAGGTTGGGTATGCCATTCATTCTCATTAATATATCTCCTTTAAACTTTATAGATAAATATCTTTACCCCACCAACCAGGGTTTTGGTTGGTACTTCAAGGTAATTCAGTGCTAAGAGTTCACTTAAAGTGTGGTGAGACAATTGTCCTGTTCCTTTAAGGTCCAACTAGCCAAACATTATCATAAACAGAAAAATGTCCTTGAGCAAAAGTCTGCTGTAATCCTCAGGCATTAGCACACTTTTCATTCAAAGTGAGTACAACTAATTCCCTGTGTAAAGGAGTTGAGATAACGTGTGTGCCAGTAATTCATATTCTGGGCGTGTGTGAGGATTATGAGTCACGCTATCATTTAAAATAGCTGAGGGGGCATACAGATCTTCACATCACTTGTCAGCCTCCACACACACACACTCACAGAGGAGAGATAACATGGTGTATAACAAGTGTAGTAGTGTGGAGCGAGGCATGCTTTAACTTTCATTACTCTAGGAAAAGGCTTGTCACATTAAATGGAAACATAATGGGGAGGGTTGGAGAGAGGGGTGTGGCAGCGAAACAAGAGCGGTGGCTGAATTACAATGTAACTGAGGAAACAAGAAGTTGGATTGAAGAAGGGCGTAGAGCGACATAGAAGGAGGTGGAAGGTACGTGAGGGATGAGGAAAGCAAGACAGTAGTGGGGAAGAAGAATATGAGAGTCCGTGTCAGCGGGGGTGCAGGGCCTTGTTGATGAAGCCAGCTGCAGACGAAAAGAATCTGTTTTTGTGGCGTGAGATTTTTTTGATGGACCGCAGTCTCCTTCTGGAGGGGAGTGTCTGACACAATTTGTGTCCAGGGTGGGAGTGGTCAGCCACAATGTTCCCTGCATGCCTCAGTGTCCTGGAGGCGTACAGGTCCTAGCGGGAAGGTAGATTGCAGCCAATCACCTTCTCAGTGAAGCGAATGATACGCTGCTGTCTGCCCTTTTCCTTGGCAGTGGCAGCAGTGTACCCGATGGTGAAGGAGGAGGTGAGGATGGACTCAGTGATGGCGGTATGCACCATCATTTTCTGTGGCAGGTTGAATTTCCTCAGCTGTCGCAGGAAGTACATCCTCTGCTGGGCTTTCTTGGTGAGGGAGCGGTTGTTATGCCTCTTCCTTTTTCAACCTTAGCTGTCTGATTTTGACCATAAACCAGGGTTTGTCATTGTTTTAACTCACCCTGGTGCGTGATGGTACACAGCAGTCTTTACAGAAGCTGCTGTAAGACATCACAGTCTCTGTGAACTCATCCAGATTGTTGGTAGCAGTCCTGAAAACATCCCAGTCAGAACAGTCCAAGCACACCTGAAGGTTACAGCTTCACTGGTCAAAAAGGACAGTCCGGGTTTCTCCGCTCCACAGTATCTGGTCAGCGAGCATGCGCTGTACGTTTTGCATGTTGGCCTGCGGTGGAATGTAAACACTGACCAGAGTGAGTGAAAAAAATGCACTGTAAATCTAGCCTTCATGTTGTTTTGCAGTATGTGCATATACCAGGCATCATGGTAGGAGTGTCTAAGAAATGATTTCTAAAAAAAAAAAAAAGCAACCTTCCACTGAACGTGAGGTTACATTCATTTAGTTAGTTCATAATGAATGAATAAAAAAATAACTAAATAAAAAATTATATATGAAATAATAAGTAAAATGAATATAAATAAAAATTTCTATTGCCTGCAAACTGTCAGACATTCAGACTACATTAAGGCTTTGAAAATAAAGGAATTGTCATTACAGATAATTAAATGATTAGTCAAACCTAATAATAATAATACACTTAATAATAATATTAAGATAATAATCTAACCATAAAGCAAGAAATCTCTGTATGAATGTATGTACAGTGGGACCCTTTTATATTTTTTACTCTTTGCGGCCATTTGCTAAAATCAAAAAAGTTCATTTTATTTCTCATTATTGTAAACTCAGCACCCCATCTTGACAGAGAAAAACAGACATGTAGAAATGTTTGCAAATTTAAAAAAAAAGAAAAACTGAAATATCACATGGTCATAAGTATTCAGACCCTTTGCTGTGACACTCATATGTGACCAGTCGCGGAAAGTAGAAACACAAGTCGGTTCTGGGGCATTTTGAGTTATTCACAGATTCTGAAATTGTAGTCTCCAAGCTTTCCAACGATGTGTAACACATGGAAATCTGATCATATTTGGAGAAGTTGTGGCCATTTGAAGGTAAATAGCTCAAACGGGAGAAAACAGCCTCAAAAGATTGTGCAGTTCTCACCTGGAAGTGACAATAGGGCTCATTTACATCTCATTTAGATAAGCCATACCCCCTGTAAAGCTCCCCCCTGTAAAGCTGCATGGTTGCATAGCAACGACAGTCCTGAGCTAGCTAGGCAGGTTTACGTGAGCTAATGTCATTCATACCTGTCAATTCAAGCAATTGAAGCAGTATTCAAATTAGTAGTAGATGCTAACATTACCATCTAAAAGCCCATTATAGTAATGGGGGTTTTTGGCAAGTGATACGATGCTAACAATTACAATTAAAACGACAGTCCTGAGCTAGCTAATAACAATAGGTAGCAATGGGAAGGTCTAAACATAGACTAAACATGAGATAACGTGCAACGTTATGTGTTCTTAGAATGAACACAAAATGACAAACTTTGATGTTTATGGAAACTCACCCTATAAGAAACAGAAAAGTATTCTTGCAGATCTCATTGCCTCCAATGAAATAGGTCGTTCGGGCACACTTTCTCTTTGTCGGGGTCTTCTTTGTGGATGTAACCATTTCTAAAGTTTGCACTGTGCGTCTGTTTGCCTCTAAATGTCCAATAATTTGCATGTCCTGCCACTCTTATGTTGTACATAATGTCTGGAGAAAGCTTCTGGCTACAGGACTGTCACCCATGCAGAGAGTTCTCTTTTCTCCTCCTGTAGCATTTACAGTCAAAGTTGCGGATTTTCCCCATTTCTCTGTCTTTATCCCCATCAAATGTTACGATCGATATAGCCTCTGATATCTTACGGTCCAACTCGTCTGACGCCAGTCCAATATATTCTTCCTCATCTTCATCGTCGCTCAGATTGTCTTCAGAATCAGTGAGCGCTTGTTCGTAAGCATCTGGTTTGTCGAAGAAGTACTTCAAAACATTTTCGGTGTAATGGCCACGGTTCAGCTCGTCTGCGATATTCTTTGCGGTGTCCATCTTCATTGAATTTTGATATCAGCTACAGCCGGCCAGAGCGCTGCATAATAAGTACCTATGCTTCCCTTGGAGGGCAGGGCAATAACAGAGAAACAAAAGCCAGCTTATGCAGTATGTTACAACACACTGACAATGGCACGCCCCTGCTGCATGCTAGAATCTCCGAAAAACAAGCCGATTTCAATGTATGCTTTTAAATATACTAATACTGCTATCTCAAACATGGAGACGCTTCTTTATGATCTCAACTAACAGATTCTTCAAAAAAGCGAAAATCACTGGTTTTGAAACGCCAGTTTCTCATTTTGCTCGAAAGTTGTGCTGCCGACTTGTGTCCCTGGTTTCCGTGACAGGCCACATATTTAACTCACATGCAGTCTATTTCTTCTGATCCTCCTTGAGATGGTTCTACTCCAGCTGTGTTTAATTAAACTGATTGGACTTGATTAGGAAAGGCACACACCTGTCTATATAAGACCTTAAAGCTCACTGTGCACGTCAGAGTGATTGAGAATCATGAGGTTGAAGGAACTGCCCAAGGAGCTCAGAGACCGAATTGTAGCAAGGCACAGATCTGGCAATGGTTGCAAAATAATTTTTGCAGCACTCAAGGTTCCTAAAGCGCAGTGGCCTGCATAATCCTTCAATTGAAGAAGTTTGGGACGACCAGAACTCTTCCTAGAGTTGGGCTGTCCAGCCAAACTGAGCAATTGTGGGAGAAGAGCCTTGGTGAGAGAGGTAAAGAAGATCAAAGATCACTGTGGCTGAGCTCCAGAGATGCAGTAGGGAGATGGGAGAAAGTTCCAGAAAGTCAACCATCATTGCAGCCCTCCACAAGTCGGGGCTTTATGGCAGAGTGGCCCGACGGAAGCCTCTCCTCAGTGCAAGACATATGAAAGCCCGCTTAGAGTTTGGCAAGAAACACATGAAGGACCCCTGGGCTATGAGAAATAAGATCCTCTGGTCTGATGAGACCAAGATTGAACCTTTTGGTGTTAATTCTAAGCAGTATGTGTGGAGAAAACCAGGCCCTGCTCATCACCTGCCCAATACAATCCCAACAGTGAAACATGGTGGTGGCAGCATCATGCTATGGGGGTGTTTCTCGGCTGCAGGGACAGGGCCACTGGTTGCAAATGAAGAAAAGATGAATGCGGCCATGTACAGAGATATCCTTGAAGCAAACCTCCTCCAGAGTGCTCAGGACCTCAGATTGGGCCGAAGGTTCATCTTTCAACAAGACAATGACCCTAACAGACAGCTAAAATAAAAAAGGAATGGCTTCGGAACAACTCTGTAACCATTCTTGACTGGCCCAGCCAGAGCCCTGACCTAAACCCAATTGAGCATCTCTGGAGACACCTGAAAATGGCTGTACACAAACGTTCACAATCCAACCTGACGGAACTGGTAAGGATCTGCAAGGAAGAATGGCAGAGGATCCCTAAATCCAGGTGTAAAAAAAAAAATTGTCGCATCAAAATGTAAAGGGGTCTGAATACTTTCCGTACCCACTGTATACTGTAAACGTAATTCTGTCATGCCATACATAGACTTAACCCTAAGAGCAACCCAAAATAAATTTCCAATGTATTTTCCAAAAAAGTAGAAAAGGTTTAACTTGTACATTAATAAAAATAAACTGGAATTGACAAATTTGTAATCAACAGATGAACGGTAATGTTTTTTAAATTAAGTGATACTTTTATTCACCAATCCTGCTACAGCCAAGGGACGATGTTACAAATACATTTAAAAAGGTTTTTTTAACTTCAGTGTACATATGATTGCAAAGGGACTTTTTCAGCATCCATTACTTTAGCGTATTTTAAACACATTATGTTATCACATTAATATTGCACTACTTTATACTTAGACTAATAACTCATATACAGTATATATCAGCAGAATTTTTTTTAAAGAGAAATAATGTGAATCGTGTGCAATAATTTGGACTAATGTATTGAAAGAAAGCAAATTGAATTAAAACAGGACAGGAAACTAGAAAAAGAAGCACTATTAAATGTGGCTACTAAATTATTATTTAGTACGTTTGTACCCACACTGTGAATAGGTTCATTTTGCAGTCATTGAGGGTCCCCTTGGAGCACAGAGTGAAATCACTTCCCAAGAGCCAAGGTCATCCCTGCAGGAGAACTTTTTGGAAGCACAGGGTGGAGTACGACGTGACATGTCTGAAAAACCAGAGGAACCATCCATCCAATCCAAAAGCCCACAGCATCAATAAAGGAGACTTTCTATTAATTTGACAGAAAACATGGAAGTTGGGTATGGAGGGCTAACCTCACCAGTTTTCAAGCAGATGCCAGTGCAAAACTTCAATATTCCGGTGGTCTTGCACTAGCTCTGAGGAAAGCTAGAGGGCCTGAAATTCAGAATGAGTGCAATGAATACATTGCAAAGTCAGGTACATTGAAAACTGGTTACACAAGTTTTACCAATGGTGGAAAGCTGCCCTGTAAAAAGGTAATAGGTAATCCATGCAGTGGGCCAACAAGAGCTATGGTTTCCACTGCAGCAAAAGAACTGACATAAGAAGTTTTAAACGCTTTCAAAGCAGCTGAAAAACACAACTTTCAATATTTTGCAGTCAAGCTCCTGAAGTTTAAGGATGAGACCACCCTCATTGGGTTTATCTCTGATGGGGATAAGTCCGTCTACAGGAAAGAGATTACCGATTGTCCGATGACCTGGTGCAGCCAGAACAACTTGGAGCTTAACGCTCTTAAGACAGTGGAGATGGTTGTGGGTTAGAGAAAGAACACAGCCCTACCTGTCCCCATGACCCTGTGTGACCCCCCTGTCAACACTGCAGAGTCCTTCTGTTTTCCTGGTCATCATCACCCAGGACATCAGGTGGGAGCTCCATCACCAATAAAGCCCAGAAGAGAATGTACTTCCTAGGGCAGCTGAAGAAATTCGACCTGCCAAAGACAATGATGGTTCTACACCCCCATCACTAAGTCCATCCTCACCTCCTCCATGACCATCAGGTATACTGCTGCCACTGCCCAGGTCAAGGGCAGACTGCAGAAAATCATTCGCTCCAGGACGTGTACGCCTCCAGGACTCTGAGGCAAGCAGGAAAGATTATGGCAGACCCCTTCCCACCCTGGACACAAACTGTTTCAGATACTCCCCTCCAGCAGGAGACTGCGGCCCACCAGGACCAAAACCTCAAGCCACAAAAACAGTTTTTTCCCTTCTTCTCATTCTGAAGACAAAGCTGCAAAATTAAGTATTCCAATTAAGTATTCTAGATGAAGTACTAAACGAGTCTGGTGCAATAATTTAGATAGTGTTATATTTAGTTTGATAGTATGTTAAATATTTTATGATAATTAGATGCTACGGATGGGTGACAAATGACAGGTAAAACCAACATGAGTTGTCTTAGTATAGTCAGTCTACCACAATGGTCTTCAGCTTCAGTGGTCTTTGCCAAGTCTGTGGAACTTTATTGGAGGGATAAATACCATTTCTCCACAGGATATTCCCTCATTTATATATACACCATCTATTTTTTAATCAAGGAAATCTCATTGAGATCAATATCTCGTTGGCATAAGAGACCTGATACCTGAGTACAGCAGATAGAAAGAAAAACAAACAACCAGGCATAACAAAAGGACATATAGTATCAAAAACAGTAACAGACATCACTACGTAGATTTGAAGATGAAAGTTTATATTATATAATTTGGTATCATAGAGATGAGCTTCCATAGGTGTGAGACTAGGTTGAGATTTGGTGACATTTTATTCACATCATTTTTGATCCTCACCAAACCGTTCAGGGAGGCCTGCTGCACGGAAGCATCTGCATTTGATATGTTTCTCCATATCCATTTCCATGAGGAAACAATCATGCGTCACAGTGACAATGTGACGATCTTGGCATGGTGGGACAAACAAATAGTGAAAATGGTTACAATATTCCATCAGACCAACATGGAAAACATCGAGGTATGGCAGACAGGCCACCAACATAAAGTTGCAAAGTAAAAGCCAGCATGCATTGTGGAATACAATAATGCAATGAATAGAGTTGACACATTGGACCTAATTTGTCTAATTGTGTTACTACCGATTTTTTAGTAGGTCACACAAGTATGTTTGTTCAAAGCTATTCTCATCTAAAATGCGAAAAAGCCACTGTTCAAATGTAGCAAGCACTCTTCTCTCATTCATTCAAAGTCTTGTGAAATCATTGACCAGTCAAGAGCCTTTGAAAATTTCTGGTAATGAGGAAAGTGGTGGTGAGGAAGGAAGAGATTACCCTCCACCTCAAAAGACTCCTAGAGCACCATACAACACTGACCCTAGCAAATGGCTGGATGGCAATTTTGCAGCCAGTGCACTTGTTCCAATCCTGACAACTCCCACAATAAAGCACCCAACCAGAAAATGCAGGGTTTATGCAAAAAAGGGCTTGCAGAAGGAGACGTCATATTACTGTGAAGGTTGTGGTGTCCCCTTATATTTTGTGGAATGTTACACTATTACTCTATCAATACAATATAATTGTATTTATTAATGTTTTTGTACAATTGAAGGTATTATACAGAAATGAGAAAAAAAACCACATGTAAACATGAAATCCGTTTTCTGCTTTTTGTCTGAAATGTTGTTCATTTGATGAATTCTTTTGATCTTTTGGTGGTCTTGAAAGATTAGTGAATATGATCAAAAATGCTAGCGATGGCTGGCAACTTAAAAATAATACTATGGCAGGGAAAGTGTTAAGAGTACTTCAGAACAACAGTTATTGTCGAGGTCACCAGGGGAACCCAAATGCAGACAATGGGGTTCTGGCTGTAAGCGTGGCAGCCTAGGAAGGCAGGCAGGTAGGAGTGGAGCCAATGATCCTGAAGCAGAAGAGACACACGTTAATTGCCGGCAAAAAACTTTGCATTCACAATCTTAAGTGAGCAAGGCAGTACTGATACCAAACTGTCTGAGCAACGATCTGGCGAAGAGTGGATGACAGACCAAGTGCTGCTGAGGCGACGAGCTGATGGATGGCAGGTGCGTCAGGGTTAGGGTTAGGCCAGTAACCAGGCGGCCGAGAGAAAGAGGGAGAGGATCGCCACGCCCACAGCAGACACATGGCTCGCTCTTGCGCTGTGCATGATCAGAGACGGCTCAGAGTGTCTTTGGTGTGATTTGACAGTGTGGAAAACAGCATCTCAGCAGAAAGCATCCAGTCCACAGAACGGACCCGACACAAGGTATGTGAAGGCTAGGAAGGAAAGTTAAGTATATATACCTTTTTTAAAGCAAAAGGTGTTTTGTTTGTTTTCAGAACATGTTTTCTTTAAAACCCAGAATGCAATATGGCACTTAAATGCACTAAAGGGGTTTAGTTTTGAAATAATATTATTGTATGCAACCTAAGCATTACAAATTTTTTAAATCCAATTGCTTTAAGCGATGGAATAATCGGTAGAATCCTCGATTACTAATATTTAATCGTTTGCTGCGATAGCTCCAGAGTAAGATACACTGTAATTCACAACTCCTGTGCTATTCCTATGTTATTCCCAACAGAAATTCAGCAACAATTTCAACTGATACTAATAGCTTTCCAATTCCTGTATACAGAAGAACAAACACAAGGAGGAACATATTAAAATATTTCTTTCTTAAAGAAAAATGTAAGAAAAACAAAATGCAACAAATTAAATGTGTAGTTTTTGGTTTACATTTACAATCTGCAAACCGTCCCCTTGACATGGAGGTTGTGGTTTCCGTGCTCCTCTCTCTGCCAAAAGGAAATTCCGTTATCATCCACCACGGTGAGCTGCGTACGCTTTAACCTGACCAGTCGCTAACCGGCGAACTGTAGTTTGCCTTTCATTCTATTTAAGATGTACTTCTAATAACAAATCAATAGATATAATCAATAAATATTGTATAAAGTCAAGGAATGTAATTCATCAGTGAAGCAGTAACATTTTTTGTTTGTTAATATGTATGTTTTGGCTTAAACATTTAAATATATTCAGTTATTAATATACACATTAATTTGGTAATAAGCACTAACTGCAACGATTCCACTGAACAAGGATAAATGTATTTTATTTCTATATACTTTATAACGCAAATACAATATAATCCACCAATTTACAGTACTAAAATGATAACAAATGATTTTAGTTTTCACCTCATGCCCTGATCTAAATAATTGAAGGCAAATGAGGCAAAGATGGGCAATACCGTGTACATTCTCGACCACTACACAGCAGGTGTGATTCTGTATGCTGAAAGACAGCAGCATGCCCAGCACAGTTTGCCCAAGATAATGTGGAGGTGACATTTTGTGTGTGTGTGTGGGTGTTGGGCCACCACGTGCTGCCAGAACAGCTTCAGTGCGCCTTCGCATTGATTCTAAAAGTCTGTGAACTCTGCTGGAGGCATGGAAAACCATTCTCCCAAAAGATATTCCCTGATGTGGTCCATAACCTCCCATAGGTGTTCAACTGGGTTGAGATCTGGAGACTGCAAAGGGCATAGCATATGATTCACATCATTTTCATAGTCATCAAACCATTCAGTGACCCCTTGTGCCCTGTGGATGGGGGCGTCGTCATCCTGGAAGAGACCACTTCCATCCGGATAGACATGTTTCATCATAGGTGGTCACTCAGGACAACTTTGTATTAACTTGCAGTGACCCTTCGCCCCCCACAGCATACCAAAGCCCCCGGATCCCCTCACTGTACGGGTGAAGCATTCAGGTACCATTCTCTTGCTGTACGCCACGCGTGCACTCGCCCGCTTATCGAGAATATGATGAAGGATGAGTCAGGTGACCAGTTCACTTTTTCCATATCTCTGTGGACCAGTGCCGATGGCTTTTGCACCACTGAACTTTCAAATGTGCCTTCATCTTTTTAATTTGGGGGTTTATGCACTGCCACCCTGCTATAATATTCCTCTATATGTAACACCATCTTTTCAAGCTCATATTAATAATGTCTTCGGTCTGCATGCTTCCACTTTACGCAACCTTAATCGCCTCAGCCCGTCTCTCCCACCGAATACTACAGCCATTCCCGGTCACGCCCTAGTTACATCCTGCATTGATTACTGTAATTCCCTTCTCTTTGGTCTTCCTCTCAAATCCTACAACTGGTTCAGAACTCTGCTGCTCGAGAACTCCTTCTATTAATCATTTCACTCCTGTCCTTCAGCAGCTTCATTCGCTCCCATTTAAACACCGCATTGATTTCAAGATTGATTTTTCTGCTCCTCACTTTCAAGGCCGTTCGCAACGTCGCCCCTCTGTACCTCAAACGACCTCCTTCACATCCACACACCCACCCGTACACTCGGGTCTTCTTCGTCCACACACCTCGCTGCACCACCCGCCCGTTTGACCACCATTGGGTTCAGACCCTTCAGCCGCTCTGCCCCCCCCGGCATCTGGAACTCCCTCCCGCCAGATATCCGTAACATTGCCTCTCTTCCCATTTTCAAACCTCGTCTAAAAAACAGTTTGTTCCAATCGCTTATTCCACCAGACTGTATACCGCTACTGATTTTGTGCATTGTAACTTTGCTTGTTTTGTTAATTTATCGATTTGGGTAGATTTTGAATTACTTGTTACACTGTCATTTAATTCTCTCTTGTAAGGTGGCCTTGAGTGTTCTGAATGGCGCCTATAAATAAAATGTATTATTATTTGTCGACGGACTGTTCTTATAGTCTGATCACGTACTGCTTTCACATTCTCAGTCACCTGAGCAAGATTTGCTCTTCTGTTTTTTCGCATTAATGCGCGAGCATCACAGTCATCCAATGTGCCCATTCGACCACAATTTCCGACCCTATTTATTGATGTCTTTCCCGCCTGTTCCTATGGAAATACAGTGTGAGCCAGCTGAGCAGTTTTTGTGATGGAAGCTCCTGCCATCCGTGCCCCACCAATGAACCCTCTTTCAAAGTCACGTTAGATCTTTTCCTCTTGCCATCTTGACACAAAATCAGGATCAACTGGGCCTGCTCAGCATTTTTATACATGCCCCAGAGCATGACTGGACCTTAATTGCACCATGCAGTGCACCTGCATTCGTGATGTTTCTCCACTTTATTTTCCTCGATTTTGTCACCCGTCTGTGGTGTTACGTAGGAAAAGGAATGGATTGAAACAGTCATTTCTCAGGCTTCATGCACAATTGATCCAAATCCCAATCATCTGATACGAATCTAAAAATGTAAACGTATTTTATGCTGCTTCACACTCCAAATACAATTATTAATTATACTCTTTCACAGGTGAACTTTGACAATTACCCGGCCATTGTGTCATTTGCTCTCAATGTACATACACAGAAATAGGCAAATAGCTAAAACCAAGGACAACAAGCTCAAGTTAAACAAACACAAACTTATATATGTGTGTATATATACATGTGTGTTTGTGTGTGTGTGTGTGTGTGTGTGTGTGTATATATATATATAAAAAACAGAAACACTGAATGAATGAATGGAAAAACATAAACACATAACCTAAGAAAATTGATGGGCTGTATCAGACCAGTATGCTGTGATCTATGAGGTCAAGTGTAGCAGGTGAACAAGTCAATGGGCAAGAAATAATGGACGAGTAGCTGGGGAGTGGTGCATAGAAGCAGAGGTGAGATGGAGCAGGACAGCGAAGCGGGAAAGGAGGAATCAGATGATTGGGCTGAGGCATGATGGGCGGGAGGTATTGGATCTGCAACGAGATACACAGAGCAATAGAGAGAGAGAAATGTCAACGCTGAAGCAGAACATCTACGTCCATACTACGATCAGATAAGAGGTTAAAAAAAAAAAGTGACAAGTTGTTTTTTTTTTTTGTTTTTTTTTATAAAGACAGTGAAAAAAGGCAATGCTGGTTTCTACACGCAAGACAAAGCAAAGACTACATGGACGTCCTCTGGGTTGCAGCATGTTTCTTGCATCAAAACGCTTGCTGAACCTGCTCAATAATAACATTTTTTTTTTTTAATCAAATCATATATTTACACAAATTGGATTGAAATCCTGCGTGAGAGTAGTACTTACTTTCACTAGTTCTGTTTGTGTCTGAAATGAATGCCATTAATCTCATGCATATGGGTAGGATCCTGTTTTTCTTTACGACATGAACGCTCCGAAAAGAAGAGGGAAGAGACAGAAGTATGCACCAGTAGCCACAAACCTTGAGAAATTAGCATTTTTAAATTGGAATTTTCAAAAGGTTTAAAACAATCAGGTTTATCAGTGCAGTCGAATCTTTGATTTACAAAGGTTCAACATAAACGCGCGCCGTTGATGAGCAATGTTGATTTCTGATTAAATCTAATCTTATCTGATTATCCCCTTCTAAGACATTCTGGCTTCCTGTTTATGCCCTGCATGTCTTTCCTTTTCCATTGTTCCTTTGTCATCTTTTGCTTGTACTTGTCATTTATTGTAGCTTTTCTCTTTCAGTTCTTATGCATTTTCTTCCTTTTTATCTCTTCTTCTCTTCTATGTCTATCTTTATACCCCCACCCCCCCTCAAAATGTGGCTGTCTCTCTGCGTGAATGGGAGATCCCATTAGGTGAGAACAATTTCCCAATCAGGGCAACAGTTTGATTAATTAGCCAGCAGTCTCGGTGAAGAGGAGAGGACCTGTTCACGCGGAGAAATCATCATCACCTCATCAGTCCTGAGACGGAGGAGGTTTAGATGATACTTTAAAGACAAGTTTAAAGGTGACACAATTAAAAGTGATGACTGACTACCATGTAGGCAGCCTATCTTGTGCTGCTTACACCTACAATACACTTCTCATCGTGCAAGTTTAGAGGGTTGGGCTTTTAACAGACACTTACATGAAATGATAATTTCGAGCTGATGTCATTGAGTGCAACTGTTCTCCTCCCACTCCTCAGAAGCTAGCCGTGACATTACATCAACCCCTGACAACTTAAGTTCCACCCTTTGCCTTCCCACAAAAATTAAATTGACTTAACTCTGTGCCTCCAAAGTACATTGAGAGCCCCGCAGAGATTTGTTTCTTTCTGCTGTCCAAGTTATTTATTGTGACAGAGATGCTGCTGCTTGTCTGCCTTCTAAGAGGACATTGTAAATTAATGAGTGGTGTCGTAAACATACCACAGCTGCACTTGATGTTAAAAATAACTTAAGAGGAAAAATTGGCATTAAAATGTAAATGTAGTGGAAGGATGGTGGCAACATTTTATTCTTGAAACCATTCCTGTTCTCTCACACCCGCGTCACCCCATTACACTTCATGCGGCCGGAGAGCTATATGACCTCTATAAAAGTTGTGTAAATGCATCCAAGCAGATGCTGAGCCCGGGAAAACAAAGACAGATTGCAAATCGGATCTGTGATCTGGCCAACAGAGATGCATATATGTGGCTGAGTGATCATGTAAATGTCTTAAATCTCGTCTGGATTTTATCCAGATACAACAAGTATTAATATTTCACGTATTTTCTCCAGCAAAAGCCAGCACTCAAATAAAAGCAAGTTACTGAATTTTCCACAACATGGTCCTGCAAATGTTTCCCAATAGAAGCCTTGTTAGGAAATGAAGGGATTCTGCTCATTGAAATGCAAAAGGGCTTTTAATTTGAAACGTATACATGAGGTGTTGACTTTGTATTAACAGCATAATGCAGTAACACAACTTTTAAAGGACAAACAGGAGCGGAGCAGAAATATATGGAGGCCTTATACTAAAATATGACCAAATATACTTATCAAAGAGAAGGCAATTAGAAATAAAGGCCTGTCTCTAATACAAGCCTGCTTCAAAGAAAGGCCTGGTACCCTCTGCAGTTGAGGAAAATAAAGGCAACTATGTGAGAATTTACAGCAGTTATAAAGAAGTTACCATCCATCAAAGTGCTGCACATTTGTTAGGGAGTTTAGTTTACTAGGCTTTCAGTATTTAGAAATCTAAATTATTCAGAAGCCGTTAAAGTGACATTTAAAAATGCTAGAAAATAGTTTACTACGTGTCTACTCTAGGGTTTTAGAAATTGGGGCCTAGGAGCTCAGTGTGAAGTGATAATATCAAATGGTACACACGACCACCATAAAGTGGGATCAATGCACAGCTTTTAACTGTTGCCTCTGATAAATAAAGTAAATATATATACATGTTTTTAATGTCTTCCAGTAGTCTAGAAATGATAAATGCACATTTTCAGGGGCAGGTTTAACGTACTGTGCCATAAAAAATATTCATGAAATGTACAAATAAGAAACATACAGGGACAGAAAGATTTAAAACAGCACGTTTAAGCAACGAAACAGACAAAAAAAAGTGGTCTTTAAATTGACAAATCCACAGAGAAATACTATTTTTTTGATCATTACTGAACCTGCTCTTGAATGACAGCTGCAGCCCAAATAGCTATAAAGGGATGGCTTCTTAAGCCAGAGATTGTGGAGTGATTGACAGCTGAGAGGTGCAGCGGAAGGTGCATAGATGAAAACCTCTTCTCTTTTGGGTCTAAGCTGTTTTGCAACATCATGGTGTCTTGCAAGTTTTGAAAACTCATTCCAGTTTTCTCAAAGGCTGTCTCCTCTTTATATATACCTATATATCAATATCAGGACCAACTGGGTGGGGTTGTGTTTGAGATTGAGGATGTAAGAAAGAAATGTCTTGCTGATTCTGCTCATATACACAATGCTGTATGACTGGCCATTCGAGAATTTTCAAATAAAGCTTAATTACAATTCTTTACGAACCTCACGATCCAATCAGCTTATCAATATGGATGGAAACAGTACTGGGCAACTGAGACATTTAGCTTTGTACTGTAGAACCCATTGATAAATATGAATGAAGTTTTGGATTTCATATTAGATTAGGATGAATTCAGCAGAAACGGTGCATGTTTTTTTCCCCTGAATGCAACAGTGACCTATATGACTGAACTCTGATTCCACTCCATAGAAGCCCGATGAGGTTCTTCAATACTGTCGAAGTATCCTTGAGCAAGATACTGAACCCCAAATTGCTCCCGAAGCTGTGCCATCAGTGTATGAATGTGTGTGTATGGGTAAATGTGATATGTAATGTGAAAGCGCTTCGAGTGGTCGGATGACTAGAAAGGCGCGATACAAGTACAGTCCATTTCCATTTGCATTTACCGAATTACAGTATGTAGCCAAAAGTATGTGGACACCCAAACAAAATATCTGGACACCTGAATTTCATATCCATATGTGACTGTTGAACATATCATTTCAAATCTATGGGCATTAATCTGCAGCCATAACAGCCTCCACTCTTCGGAGAAGGCTTTACGCATGATTTTGGAACCTGGCTGCAGGGATTTTCTCCCACTTTGTCCCAAAGATGTTGGAAGGGGATTGAGGTCAGGGCTCTGTGTAGGCCAGTAAATGTCTTCCACAGCAAACTGGGAAAACAGTTTCTTTATGGACAAGGCTCTGTGCACAGGGGCATTGTCATGCTGAAACACGAAAGGATCAACGACAAACTGTTGAGACAAAGGTTATCGCAGGTGACACAAGATATCAGCTTTCCCTTAACTGGAACTGAGAGGCCTAGCCCAAAGCATGAAAAGCAGCCCCAAAAAGAATGTACACCCAAGATATTTAAACTAATTTAAACTAATTCCAATGAATGTTAAATAATGATAACTAATGGCCATTCATGATGTAATGCTATTATCATAAAACTAAAGTTGACAAATAAAATATATTCCAGGCTAAGCATTTTATTAAATACCCTTTCCAAATGTTTCACTCCCTGACTTATGACATATTATGCATTTGAGTTAACAGAAATTTCAAAACATTTTCAAAAATTGTATCAATAAAGAAGGATATTCATACTTTCATGTTTACTCTGTTCCAAGTCCAAGGCTACTAAAAGTGAAAAAACAGTTTTCGTTTGATACGACCGTGAATATCCCTCAAAGCAGCTCAAATGCATTATGCATGCCGTGATTTTATCACTGTGTGATCATCTGGGGCCAGGCCTCCCACTCAATAATCAAGCACAATGTAATTATATAATGGATCAATCAAAAGACCAATGAAATGGCACCATTGTCAAATTCTTTGAAAGTATAATTTGCCACGTTTTGACAGTTTTATAAAGTTCTCAGTCACAAAAACAATATTCAAGTGTATAAATGGCCTTGCCCCAAATATAATCTGTCAATTGACCAAAAATGATAATAGTTTCCCCTCTTCCGCTTCTTACTCAATTAGCTGACATGGGGCTTTCCCCCATTCCCTTCAACCAATCAGGTTAGTGAGCCAATTATCGTGGGGTTGTCAGCTTCTCAACATATACCGTCAACAAAAATCTGTTACCTGTGGGCTGCAGTTTAAATGAAGTGTCTGAATGATGCAATCCACCTCCACCCCACCGGATCCATTCAGAGCCCGCTGACTAATGGGTCCATCTACTGAGTCCATCAGGAATCAGAATCACATGCGTTTATATATAGTATAACCCAAACACAAAAGCAACCACCTAATGGAGTAATTTACGAAAAATATGTCCTTCAATTCTTTTCCCTGAATCCATGTATGTGAAAATCTCTCATTTAGATCAAAGAGAGGAGATTGTTTTGCCATTTGTTTGTGTGTCTGCAGTTCTTGAGTCGGCACTAATGGCTTCAGGCAAAGTGTTTTGAGTGTGTGTTTGGTGTGGGTCTCTAGACACTCGACACACTGTGCGTGTGCCCTTGTGTGTGTGTGTGTGTGTGTGTGTGTGCAGTGCGGCGGACGTGTTTACTTCGGGCTTGCGTGTGCACGTGTGTGTTCTGACGATTACGGGCTAAATGACGATGTCTGTTGTTACTGTAGCACTTGGGTAGCTAGCCTGCTAGCTTCAGCGTTAATGTGCCCAGTGGACAACGAAGACTTGACTATTAGGAAGAGAGACCATTGAGCCACACACACTAGGACACATATATACATAACCAAAACATTTTACTTAATCAGACAGGCAACGCCACGCACACACACACGGGATACACAAATTACACAAAAACGAGACAGAAGCACACACACACACACACACACACACACACAAACACACGCACACACACACAGCGAACTGTTATTGTGATGAAGTTTGGAGTGTGTCTAAGTTCTGAAAGTGCCTGAGGTAAAATAAATACACAATTAAACTGATGGAGTGTCAGAAGCAGCATTTATCAAACTGAGGACCACACAGTCATCTTTTCCCAACGGGACGGGATGATGGGACAGCACTGCGAGAAGACTGCCACCAGTGCTGAAGGACACTTTTTGACAGGGGACTGTCACATCAGCGCTCATACTGTAGACACGGGGTGTTATTTATTTAACTATTTTTCATGTAAGAAGAAGAAGATCACAAAACATACTGCATTTATCTTTTAAACAAGGACGTGGAGAAAGAAAAAAACACTGCTGGCACCGATGCTGCGTGTCGTCGCTTTTATAGAGGGCCTTCATTTTATAGCAGCAGTTGCAGCAGAACTCAGATGTGAACCAACACTCACTCGAAACGATCTGCTGAGCAACAGATCAGCTCCATCTGCTGCAGTTGAGATAACACTGGAGAGTTATATTTGCGGAAATGAAAATCTGAACTGAACTCTATGCCCACAAAAAAATGGCACAAATGTAAAGAATTGTTGTTCATTTCAACAGGGACCTCCGTAAGCATGTGTTTTAATTGCTTTCTGGGTGAGTGTGGACGTTGTGTTGTTCCTCCGGGGGGGTGCGGAGGAGAGCTGTGCTCGCCGGGGAGTAAAGCCGTCGGTCTGCAGTGAAGCAAACACAAAAGTGTGAATACAATTAACTATCATGAAGGAATATAAATGAACGTGTAAGAGCCCGGTGGAAAATCCTGCACCGGGATATCATTTAAAAGGCAGGATTCCAGTTGAATCACAAGTCTTATTTTTGTAGTTTCACCCCTCGCTGTAATCACTTGCTGAGATCTGGGAACGTGGCTCAAAAGCAGTCAGCTGGGGATAGGAAACGCAAGCAGACTTTTGGTTGCTTGGGGGCAGCAGAAAACAAGCAGTACACGCAACGTCGCCATATCATCACTTTTTAAGTTTGTTACTGCAAACGTACTAGCAAACATTTGCCTTATTGGCACATCCAGCCGCTACAGAGCAACATCATCATTCATCTGGAGTCGTGTTTGTCGCCACCCGATGAATGTAAAGTCCAATATTCTCTCTCTTTTAGCTCCACCAACTCCTGAGGGAAATATCTGTTAAATGGTCCACTGTGTTCAGCTAGTCTCTAATTGTGTCTGTCATCTGTTTGGTGCTGGGAAGGTAGTGTGAGGGTGCTTTCACACCTGCCTCATTTAGTTCGCTTGAATCGTACTCGTTTGCCCCGTTGGTGCGGTTCGTTTGGTCCGGTGTGGAAGCAGCAATCGAACTCGGGTGTGCACCAAAAGTGGACCAAACGAGCGTACCCAGGCCTCCTTGAAGAGGTGGTCTTCGTACGCTTTCAAACGAACTCTGGAGCGGTTCGTTTGTGGTGAGAACATGATCCGACCTCGAACAGACCCAAATGCAAAAAGTACTGATCATTTTTGGACTAAACCAGCTGCTATAGTATATTTTATAATATTTTTGGAAGATGAACATGTCACAGTTAAGAAGAATTAATGCATGCCTCTGCTTGAAGTGACGAGCGTCTCTCCATAATTGTGTTGTCTCTGTGTTGTTTGCTGGCTTTTCCTCCCACTCAAAGTAGTAGTAATTCCTCCATCCTTCCAGCAACCGTGGGGGAAAAAAATCACAAACTTAATTGTAATTCATTCATAAGCTTAATTCTTAGAGTGCTTTCACACCTGCCTCATTTAGTTTGGTTGAATCGTACTAGAATACGTTTTCCCCTTTGGTGCGGTTCGTTTGGTCAGGTGTGGAAGCAGCAATCGTACTCGGGTGTGCACCAAAAGTGGACCAAACGAGCGTACCCAGGCCTCCTTGAAGAGGTGGTCTTCGTACGCTTTCAAACGAACTCTGGAGCGGTTCGTTTGTGGTGAGAACGTGATCCGACCTCGAACCGACCCGACTGCAAAAAGCACTGATCGGTTTTGGACTAAACCAGCTGCCGTAGTATATTTCGTAATATTTTCGGAAGATGAGCATGTCCGAGTTAAGAAGAATTAATGCGTGCCTCCGCTTGAAGTGACGAGCGATGCGCGCTCGCCGTTTGCATCAGAACGTTGTTTTCAAGCCGCATCCGCGCTTCATTATAGAAATGTGTTGTCTGCATATTGTGGTGGACACAAACAATGTAAGAGATTCTGGCCGGGGACAAAACCAGCCCGCACAGTCGTCTCTCCATAGTTGCGTAAACTCCGTGTTGTTTGCTGGGTTTTCCTCTTCTGTTGGAATTTTCCCGCACCTAGATTCTGACCAATCAAAAAGCAGTTTAGGAAATACGCCACTGCCAATGAGTGATGTGGATGTTGTCATGTTAATGCATTTTGGTTCGTTTCAAGCTGGTTACGTACCAAAGCAAACAACGTGGTGTGAAACGAAACCAAAAAAGTAGAAGAATGCTACAATGTATAATTGTTTGCCCTCGGTTCGGACCAAATGATACGAACTAGAGGTGTGAAAGCACCCTGAGTGTGAGAGTGAGAGCGAACCAAAACAGTAAAATTGCGGGCCGTGAAAACCAAAACAATGAGCTGAAAGGCTCTTTATGGCTCTGCACCGTAGATCTGAGGAGAACTGTAGAGTTGGGAGATATTTCTCTGGGGGTTTTTAACGTGTGCTTTCTTAAAATGATGATGATGGCTCCATCGCTAAGAGGAGTTGCCAGAATATACAGAATCATCTTTTCAGGCGTCCACATTGGTAAGGAATGGTCCGGTAGTACACTGGAAGATGGATGTTGTAGTTTACGTTGCGACACGCCATTAGTCTGCCACTATTCACATGCAGTATGGTACTCCAGTATTCCTGCACATACATTATGGTGCTACAGATGGGTGACAAATGAAATGAAAAAAAACAACACAGTGTGTCTCAGTAAGGTGTCGGCTGGTTGAGTCAAGAATGTACTTTATTTATTGTTTGTTCATTTTGCATTCGTGCTTTTTTATCTCTGCGAGGGCCATAGCATGTGATTCACATCACTGTCATACTCAGTTCAATTAATAATGAAGAAAATTGCCTGTTGTGGTGCAGGAGACACACTGAGGATTTCTGTGAGCCGAGCAGAGAGATTGCACATAATTGTAAGTCTGTCATTGCTGCGGCTAAATGTTACGTGCAGTGTTCCCATTTATTGAGGACGTGACAGCAGCAACAGAACAGAATATGATATGCAGGAGAAGTACCCGGGGGGCGGAAAAATGAAATAGAAGTGAAAACGTGGCGCACTTTGCACTACGATGCCGGGAGGGTTGCTCGAACAGATTCTAGTAGCAAAATGTTCATGTCTGTGAAGTTCTACGGACAGCGGAAACACTGCACAGAGCTCCCAGGCTTCATCCAGAAGCTCAAGAAAGAAACTACCCGCAAAGTTGGTTTTTTTAAATTTAGTGCAGCATAAAGCCTTAATAAACACAGTATCATTTGAAATACAATTACAAGGTTGGTCAGTAAAAGTGTCCGCGTTTATCACTGGTGTTCCTCAGTCCGAGCTAGGAGATGTGCCCACGCGGGTAGTCATGCAGGAGGTCAAAATGGCAGAAGCCCACTCAATCTAACAAAGGAACAGGGCCCAAAAAGGGGGGGGGAAAGCCCTGTTTGCTCCCAGGATAATGTACCACGTTATCTGGGCCATTAGAGACGTGTATAGGCGTGTGAATGTACGTGTAAAGATTATTTCATTATATTTTGATTTCTGAAAAAATGAAACGTATTCCTTTGGTTTATTACAGTGTAACAAGCTGCCTGTCATTTATACTCTAATCAGTGATAGCGGTAAGGCATTACTTAGTAACGCGTTACTCTAATCCGACAACTTTTTTCAGTAACGAGTAATCAGATTAAAGTTACTTATCCAAGTCACTGTGCGTTAATATTTTTTTCATTTTCATTAATAAAAATATATTTTTGCTTTCTTCTCGCATCTCGGGGAGTAAAGTCACGTATGCGACAAGTCTCGTTTTCAGCTTGAGGACAGTTCACGTCACGTGTAATAATACATATCACGCAGCGACACAAACGTAAACAACAATGGAGGGAGGAGGAGCGTTTTCTAGCTGGAAATACAGACACTGTTTTTTGAGTTTGTGTCAGCTGAAGATGGCAGTATTAAGGTTCGTTGTACACTCGGTGCCGGTGGAGACAAAGTGTTATCTAGCTACAAAAACACTACGTCAAATTTAAAGCAACAGTCGGAGTCGCAGCACGGCATGGTGAAACTTACAGAGCGAGTCCCACCAGATGTTGCGAAGCGGAGAGCAGAAGGCCCCCCACCACCCAAACAACAACAGCTGGACTTCGGTAAAAACAAGTATTTATGTTAAGTGAATTCAAGAAAGACCGGCATTATTTTATTTTTTAATAAAAACATGTATTTTTTCAGGAAATAGTTTTTAAGTTCAA
>CM022490.1:4674672-4711960 GCA_011952105.1 Coreoperca whiteheadi
GAGACAGGAAATGCCTGATTTTTGCAATGTTACGTAGGTGCAAAAAGGCAGTCCTTGAAGTTTGCTTCACATTACAGCTGTGACCCCTTGACTCTACTCTTCTGTCGAGCTTGTGACATCTAGCCCATGATTGGCTATGTTTTATGGAAAACTGTGTTCGTTAGAAGCCGCTAAAAACATAAATAGAAAATAAATGACAGAGGACAGTTTTTTTCACCCATTCTGACCATAGGCTATATGGAGTGAACCCTATATAACCATCACAGATGTCAATGTGATTTTAAATGAGGTCTTCCTACTTACAGATTGGACAAATTGAAATTTTGACGGGTGATGGTTATATAAAAAATCCAGAAATCACCAAAGTTAATACAATTCATCTTACGCAGGACATTTTGCACCAAATTCCATGCCCCTTCCTTAACAGATAAACGATTTGCCGGGAATCTTACTCAGTTCAACTGCTTGGGAGGCAGCTATGCTCTCTACTATACCACATATGCATTTAGGAAGGTCATGGCATTATTAGAACATGTCATGGACAGTTCACAGTACCAATAACATGCTTAACTAAACCTGAATGCATCAAGAAGGAAAGACCTTTTTGCCATCACTACACTTGTCATTTTTGACCCAAAAAATTTCATGCTAGAGTACTCATCACATGAACAACATACAATCACACAGCAAACAAACAAAGAGCTGAGACTGGCGTAGTTGACAGGATTCGAACCTGCGCGGGGGAACCCCCAACGGATTTCGAGTCCATCGCCTTGACCGCTCGGCCACAACTACCTCTCCTGTGCTGCAGCTGCTTTTCCAGGAGAAACGGTACTTTGCGGATTAAGCCGATGTGGGCGGATCAAGTCAAACTGCAGAAAGTTAAGACACATTGTGGGTTTCCCAAGTTGTATAAAACCATGAAATTATCAAGTCCAGTGTGGTTGCTAGTTTAACAAAAAGACCATGACAATGCTTTTTACTCACTTTTTTGGTCCTCCAACTCTTCACCAGTGGCTCCCTGGTGGTCTAGTGGCTAGGATTTGGCGCTCTCACCGCCCCGGCCTGGGTTCGATTCCTGGTCAGAGAATCATGAGCTGGCTGATAACGTGTGGATGTAACTTTTGGGACAGAGAGATAATTGTTTCATTTCCAACTATGTCCTCCTTTCAGGGATGACAAGGACCATCAGGGAATGTGACTTTAGAACTTTGATGTGCTTGTGACCTCCCAAGAGTGTTGCTTTGCCTTTCTCCCATTGCACAATTCAGTGCTTGACTGAAACCTGCCCCAGTGAACGTGAATAGGAGTAACTCTATGCATGAAGAAGATGGGTGAATTGTTCTTCTCTGAAAAGTGAAAGAAGTGTAACAAGCGAGCTATGTGAAGCCCAAGTTTCTGTGGATTGGCTTAGAGTTTGACAATGATCAGATTTTCTGAAAGCAACCACCTTCACATCTGTAGCAGGTACTTAGTGAAAAACAATATCCCAAATTGCATACAGGTGTTGCAGCATTTTTCATGAATACCAGAGGAATTTCGCACAACAGAAGATCCTTTAGAGATAATGGATTGGTCGGGAATCTAACTCGGGTCAACTGCTTGGGAAGCAGCTATGCTCTCTACTACACCACAAATGCATTTAGGAAGGTCATGGCATTTATTAGAACACGTGACGGACAGTTCACAGTACTTGCAATAAAGTAGCAATAACATGCTTAACTAAATCTGAACGCATCAAGAAGGAAAAATTTTTGCCAACACTGCACTTGTCATTTTTAAAACCGAAATGCCACGTTCAAGCTCGTAGAGCACTCGTCGCATGAACAACATACAATCACACGCAAACAAACAATGAGCTGAGACTTGCGTAGTTGACAGGATTTGAACCTGCGCGGGGAAACCCCAATGGATTTCGAGTCCATCGCCTTGACCGCTCGGCCACAACTACCTCTCCTGCGCTGCAGCTGCATTTCCAGGAGAAACGGACCTTTGCGGATTACGCCGATGTGGGCGGATCAAGTCAAACTGCAGAAAGTTAAGACACATTGTGGGTTTGCCAAGTTGTATAAAATCATGGAATTATCAAGTCCAGTGTGGTTGCTAGTTTGACAAAAAGACCATGACAATGCTTTTTACTCACTTTTTTGGTCCTACAACTCCTCACCGGTGGCTCCCTGATGGTCTAGTGGCTAGGATTTGGCGCCTTCACCCCTGCGGTCCGGGTTCGATTCCCGGTCAGGGAGTCCTGAGCTGGCCGTTAACTTACGGATGCAACGTTTGGGACAGAGAGATAATTGTTTGATTTTTCAATTGTGACCTCCTTTCAGGGATGATAAGGCATTATTAGAACACTTGATGGACAGTTCACAGTACTTGCAATAACATGCTTAACTAAATCTGAATGTTTTTTTGCCATCACTGTACTTCATCAAATTGCTGCTGGGACATTTCATTCTGAACTAAATATTCCACTAAGACACTAATGAAAAGTCAGGGATCACCAAAGCCATTAGAATTGATCCTCTGGGGACCTTGAAAGTCTATAACAAACTTGACCAGTCATTCAATGTTTGTTTCTCGATTTTTAACTCTGGACCAAACGACCAATATTGTCATCCCTGAAGTCCTTCAGTGTTGCAAACAAGCATCGTGAAATCAGTTTCACTTTTGGGAGATATGGACTTTTCAATGACAGAGATGCAATATGTTATCATAATTATATAAAGCTTCCATATGACATTATTCATTTCATAAATGCTGCAATGTTCTTGCAAGGACAGTTGCCTTTCTACTCCTATTCTGTTATGTAAATGTTCCTTCAACACCAACACTAAAGAAGAATTTAAATAGATCTGATGTTTTGGCAAAATCATCTTACATATTCTGCTTATGTAACTTCATTTTTTAAAACCATGGCAGTATTCTATCACCTAGCTTTTCTAAAGCCTCCTTCCTGTCCTCAGCGTGCTAAAACTTGATTTTTAGGGAGGCTTCAAGGACATCTGGTGATACGATATTCTGTCTAAGCTTTCTGTTACACATAAGTTATATAAGTTATATATAAAACTTCCCTCTGTCCTTTTCAATATCCTGAGGCCTGGATCTGCCCTTTCATCTTGGAACAATTCTTCTGTTTTGACAGATTGGAAAGAGCTGAAGGCTCAGACCTCCAGCTTAAATTAGTTTCCTTTGACATCCAAGACGGGGAGAGAAAGAGGGGGAGCGAATCCTAGTGAGGAAAAGAAGGAGGATGGAGAGACAGAGGGAAAAAGACCAGCACTTAAAATTTTTGCTCTCTGAGATCTGCTTCTGGAGGGAAGAGAGACAAGGACGGAGAGAGAGAAAGAAAGAAGATATATAGAAAAGGATGCTGAGAATGTGATGGACCTGGGAAAAAGCAATGAAGGATAGAGGGACGGAGACAGAAAGAAAGATATAGTGTCATCCAGCCCATTGCGCTGTATGGTAGTGAAGTATGGGGTCCACTCAGTCATCGTGGAAAGAAGAAACTAAAAGGCAAAAGTAGACCAGAATGTTATCTGGCCCTAAAAAGAGATTTTAATCTCTCTACTATCAGAGATGGTAGAGTCAGGTCCTAACCAAGTGCAGGCTCAGTGACCACAAACTGGCAACCAAAAGAAAGGTGCAACAAGGCGAGGGACAAAGAATGGACACACACAGAAACACGCACACATTCACACAGAAGTACATGAAATCTGTGTTAATATTCATATTACTGTCATTGTGTGCTGTCCAGGTATTTGGACACATTTTATTTTGATGCTTTGGCAACATTGTTTTGGAAACTTTCACGACATTAAAGCCCTTTGAATTGAAAACAACTGAAATTGAAAAAGCGATGGAGAGAATTAGCACAAACAATTTAGCCCGGAGCGGAATGTGAGACAAGAGAGCGATTGAAATTCTGAGTTCCTGAGAGAGACAAAAATTGTAAATAATCTTCTTTGACTTTGACATAGCTATACATTTCTGCAACTCAAGAGGAATGTCTACTGTATTTAAAGTGCGTCACACTTCACAGTTGTACACTTAGATGGCTACATTCAGAAATGCCCTTTTCTCTTCGTTTTGGCCTTTTGTCCACATTAACCTAACCCAACCCAAACCATACAATACAGCGGCTGTCATTAAACTGTATTTTTGTGGATTTTGTCACACAACTTTACGATCATAAAATAGCGATGTGATATGTTCTCAGTGCTGCAGCTTGGGGAATCTCTGTGTCTCAGCTGGAAAGACAGAGAGTCTGCTGGAAATTTGACAGTCACTAGAAGCAGATTTGAGAGATTTGCTATGTGGGCCTGTTAGCTGGGCTAGATGCTCTACTACAGGAGACTCTCCCAGTGTGTGTGCAGGAGAGCCAGTATATAGTCTAGTCCTGCTGTCAAGTGAATGTTACTGTTTGTCAGCACTGAATATCTAGTTAAGCTGAATATAAAACAGTTATGTGTTGTGTTTTTTGGCACAAAAGAGGAATTAATCGCTCATTCATGTATGATGGCGTCTCTCCACCGGCATCCTTTACCTAGCCAGGCTAAAGTAGCCTAGAACCAGAGGTGTCCAAACACAGTTCATAGCACAAACAAACAAAGGGAACAATGCAAAAACACACTCAAAACTGATAAATAATGAAAAGAAAACTTCCTAAAACTAAAACTGGCAATAACTCAAAAGTTCAATTCTCCTGCTCTAAATCTGATCCCGCGCAGTGTGTTCAAGTCAGAGTGGATCATGATGTTGGAAAGTGATTGGCCGTGTCTTCACCAATCTGCTTTTATACTGAGTATTTTTTTCCGCTGATAACGTGTCTTAGGGAAATTGTTCTTTTACATTCGGGCATCTCGAAAAAATAACTGTTCGTTTCACCGTTTAGGTGATGCAACAAGTCTGATTTTTTTTTAAGTAAATACATCCCTGATAAATACCCTGATAACATCATCAGTAGGGGTGTAACAATGCACCATGGCACGATATTTCATGATTAAAAAATATGACGATAGGTATTGTGATGCTGAAAAATTAAGACTCCCAGAGGATGTAGATGTATTAATATTAACACAAGAAGGCACAATAGGCATAATCTCGGTTTGCTTGACTGAGCTGTTGTTGACCCTGAATTTTTGCAAGAAAATGGAGGAGGAGGTGGAAATCGAGGATGCTCACTCAATCTTTAAGTCAGTGGCATTATTTTGGTTTTCCAGCACAGAGGCAAGAAATTCGTGACATAGTTGTAGACCGAACAAAGAATATTGGCAAGCACTGCTGTGCACGACGGCTAACACCACTAAAATGCTCCATCGTCTACAATGGCATCATATGGGCAATCTACAGTCGCCACCTGATAAATTAACAAATGGCCAAACAACTTATGAAGTCATTTGCAGCACAGATTCTGGCGTCAGAGGGCGAAAGAGACAACACGAAGAATTGGTATTTTTATTGCCAAAGGCATGAGGCCATTTACAGTAGTCGAGGATGGAGGATTTGAAACACTTGTCAACATGCTGGAGCCCAAATATCACATTCCGGCCCGTAAACAGTTCAGCAAATCTGCCATGTATGAGGATGTGAAGGTCAAGGTTAAAGAAGCCCTCCAGAAGGCTGAAAGAGTCGCGATACATACAGACCACTAGACCTCTCTGGATTCCCAAAGCTACTATCATCGACCTCACTTCCAATTGAGCATTTTTTTTCCACAGGAGTAGATATTGTGAGCTGTCTGTCTCAACTGCTACCTGGAAATGCTGACATGCTGATTTTCTTAAAATAAACAACAACAACAACAACAAAAAGTTGTCCTAGGCGTAAAACATACACTAGTTACTCTGAAAACTTTTTTAAACTGGGTTTGTGGCCAGGCCAACTTAGTAGTTTGGTAATGGCTTTTCAACAAAATTTCAGACATTTGCCCTTCATTAAGGGAATTCTGATATATTCTTATTTTTCATTTTAGTTTCAAAAAGGTAGGGATCTGGTTGTTTAAAAAGCTAAATAATAATCATGTTGAGACATTTTCAGATTTATTTTTGCATTTTGCACTGAAGTCTGCAGAATTTGGGAAAACTGCAAGAAAAAAAGAAATGGTTTGAATACATGCCATACATGCCTAAGAAGGAATGAATAAGAACTCTTGAGACCTTAGTTTGTTTTCATTCTTACTTTGTTGAATATATCATGATTGTTTCGAACTGTGAGCCCTGTATAGTCAATTGAATTGTTCTGCAGGCCACTCAATTGAGACTGCCCTCCTTGTCGTCATAGAGCAACACACTGCTAGAGCAGCATCCTTCTCCTCTGCCATGCTGCTGGACCTTTCAGCAGCATGACACAGTGAACCACCACCCTCCAAGAACTGGGAGTCTCCGGCTCTGCACTTTCCCTGTTCACATCCTACTTCAGGGACCGCACTTCAGGGTTACTTGGAGAGAATCTGTGTCTCAACTTTGTAGCCTCACTACTCGGGTCCCTCAGGGTTCTGATATGGGTCCCCTCCTCTTTACTCTTTACAACAAGTCATTTGGCTCAGTTATTAACTCTTTTCCTACCACAGCCATGCAGATGACAAAGACCAGTTCTGTCTTTTCCCCTGTCTGAAACCCAGGTGGCAGCCCAAATCAATGCGTGTCTGACTGACATCTCTCAGTGTATGTCTGCACACTACCTGATTCTCATCCTCGATACGCCTGAACTGCTCTTCCTTCAGGGAAGGCGTCTGACATCCATGATCTCTCCATTACCATGGAGAACTATGAGGTGTCCCTGGCTTGCACTGCAAGGAACCTGGGTGTGACAGTGGATGACCAGCTGTCCTTCTCTGCAAACATTGCTGTGACAACCTGCTCCTGCAGATTCATGCGCCACAACATCAGGACGGTATGTCCGTTCCTCACCCAGGAGGCGGTGCAGGTTCTGGTGCAAGCTCTTGTCATCTCGCGCCTAGACTTCTGAAACTCGCACCTGGGTGGTGTGCCTGCGTGTGCCATCCGACCTCTGAAACTCATCCAGAACGCAGTAGCCCAGCTGATCTTCATCCTACTCAAGTTCTACCACACTACACCGATTTGTCCAGCTAGGAGTCAGTAGAATATGCTGTATCCGTCCCACTCCTTCCCCAATTGTTTCCAAAATCCCACCCCAATTGTTTTTTTGTGCTCAAACAACTTTACAGGAATTGTCTCAGGCACCATAGTAAAAACAGATATTCCCACTTCATAAAAATGTAAGATTCAGTCTCCTGAGCCCATCAACAGAACACAGTATCAATCTGGCTATATTTAATCTTCTTCATGGTGTAAACCTTGGTTTTTTCAAATGACTCATTCCAGCACACTCATGGACATGAGATAATGTCCTTATGCAACCACCCAAAAAGCAATGGAAAACTTCAAATACGTAAATAAATAACACTATTTATAAGTTATCCAGAGAATATAAGAAGAAGAAGAAGAAGAAGAAGAAGAAGAAGAATGTCATGTAATCATGTTCTTGCTGGTCACAAAGCCCTCCATGAAGTATTTAAAACACATGAAATAAGGGGTAATAGTAAAAAGAGATAAAGATGGACAAGTTACTGTCCGTACAAGAAGACAAAGAACAAAGAGCATAATTTATGACAGACGTGAAGGGCATTGCATAAAGTCTGAGAATGAATCCCCTCTCCCCTTCAACAGAAAACTCCAGTCTATTTTTAAAATACTGTTAACTGTCTGAAACTCAGAAATGCTGAGTTTCCTAAACCTGCATCCTATTGCATTCCTAAGAAAGCAGTGGCTTTTTCCACATCAAACTCTACATCACATCTACATCCCACAAACTGTTAAAAACTACATTCCTTTTTAAAATGGGAAAATGTGCACATGCATGTTGTGTAGATTAAGAGACCAAGTCCAGCATTGTGGAATCAATATTGTACTTTTATCTAATTATAAAGGAAGGAATCTCTGTCTGTCTGTCCTTCGAATCCAATCAACTTCACACTTGGCGGGTGTATCGCTGAGGCACCCAGGGAGTGCAGTGTGCAGTGCAAGCTCTTGAGATCTATGGGACTTATTTATTAGTACACACTGTGTAGTTTATTGAGAGGGGGCCCTATAGAGCTCAACAGCGATATTCTCAGAAGTGAAAATTCCATTCATATTCTGAATAGAGGATTTTGATTACAAGCCATAATGCCATAACCATCCAAGGTAGACTTACCATGAACGATGAGATATGCTCCTGTAGACGCCACAAGTTTGTATGAAATCAACTTTCTTTTAAAAAAATGTTTTATTCGCGAACTCATGGAGAAGTACTAAACTACCCACAGACCTAAAATGTTACAGCGACCTCTCTGATTGGTAGAGCTAGCTGTTACCATGGAAACGCTTACTGCAACCGTGCAGCTTTTAAAAAAAAAAACTTTATTTACACACATAGAACCTACATCAGGTTTAGCTAGTGAGTTACTGCTCTTTATACATCCAGTTTGCTTATGTTACATTGACCACAGAACTGATATGGTTTTGCTTTGAGTAGGGTGTTTTATGTGGGGCTTCGTGACTAGTTTTGGGTGTTTGGGTGGTTTTGAGTTATTTGTACTGTGGAATTCTGTTTTATTTTGAAGATGTCTGTTCTTTCTGGGTTTTGTGTTCAGGTGTGTTAGCTCCTGTTTTATTTTGTAAGTTGTCTGTTCCCTCATGTGTCTGTCAGCTTTGCTTTCTCTCCACGATTGCCCTGATTGTTTCCACCTGTGTTACTGTGTTCACCTGTGTCTGGTCTTCTCCCCTGTCTGAGTCTATTTGAGTTGAGGTTTTCCCTTTGTACCTTGTCAGTTCATCATTTTACATGTGTTGGTTTTGTCCCCTGTCTAAGTCTTTGGATTATGCCTGCTACTTTGGTTTATCTGCCTGCCTGCTGGTAACCTCGGAATAAATACTCATTCATCATCACGCTGTCTGCGTTTGGGTCCTCTTTCCCTGTTGCCAACACCAACCCTAACAAGAGCAACCACTATTTCCCTTTCTGACATACTGCGTTGTTTTAGAGATTTACTACAACACTATAATAATGAGAAGAAGTGCGCTACTATTGTTAGTTTGGAAATTGTTGGAAAGGTATAATTTGCAATGGTTTTTGGGATGCGTATTTTCTTCCCTGTTAAAATAATTATGTGCACAGTCTTGTAGCTTTGCTTTTTTTCCCATATTCCTATCTTTTTTTGCTCCAAAACTGCGAGATGAATCGTGGCCATATAACATTTGATTTGGAGCAAAAAAAAGATTGGAATGTGGATTACTCTGTCTGTCACTCACTGGGGAGGGGCTGCAGCATAGGCGCAAATGTGTGCTGTAGTGCCAGACACAAGTTGTGATAACGAAAAAAGATTGTTTGTCATAAATCGGGGAGAAATAAGGGTGAATTGTGACCCTGGGAGGAAACTTGGATAGGGTACTGAAAAACGGGAGTCTCGCGGGAAAATCGGGAGCCTTGGCAAGTATGAATACAATAGATGTTGTGAGATGCGTTTCTGCCGCCGCTATCTTGCAGCGGTGTTCTGATAGAGCGTTCAAATAGTTTTGATGTCTGTTTTTGGATGTTATAATAAAAGAAATGCCAAAACCAAGCAACATGAATATTAGAAATGCATTCAAAGCTGCAGACTGAAACTATTTCACATTTTATGGGTCCAGCTCCAGTCTCTCAAAATAGCGTGAGATTGAGCGCAAACCAAACCAACCAATGCAGGTTTGGCTTTCCCTAACATTTTAGACACAAAAAGCAAAACGCACTGCTGATGGACTCTCAGTTTATGATCGTGTTCAACTCCCTGCGGTGTCCTGCTTTATTTTTTAGGCTAATCCTACAGTTTACATCTTAAACTCATGCCAATACGCCGATTGCTGACAGAAATAGGGCTTTACTTCCTGTTTGGCAGCAACACCACATCTTTTAGAACAAAATATCGTGGGAAGCTTCACTACGTTATACTACTACTCAAAACTCATCTGTTTAGAATGGCTCATTCCCTCCGATTATAACTGCATTTTATATTGTATTGTATTTTATTGTTATTGTTTTATTTTGACTATTGTGACTGTGTCTGTTGATGATGTATGGTGACCTTGAGTGTCTAGAAAGGCGCCTATAAATAAAATGCATAATAATAATAATACATTGCCAGAACATCACAGGTAAAGTTTCGTGGCCAAAAGGGCACGCTTTCCGAACGTCCACAAGCTCCGAATAGGCACTGCATATAATCACATGTGGAATGTCAATTTTTATATAATGTTGATATGAGCATTATGTTTCACATGAGCACTATACTACCATTATATTATAGATGGAGTTTATGGATATGTTGTCATATGTTGCCAGCCAGCCAAGTGGTCATCAACAGCCTTTTGTGTAAATGCTGGGCCTGTTGTGTTCTTCTTCCTCATTATTTTTAGTGCAATACATTATAATAGATGTTATTTGTCACATTATTCCCTATTGTCTGATCTGTGGGCCCACAGGGTTATGACAAACCACTGTCACCCCGTGCCTGTTAACCATGCAGGGCACACTCACTCCACCTGGGGGCAGTCTGCAGATTAGCACCTCCAACAGACCCATGACTGCTGACCCATGATGCCGTTATGGGTCGTGTTGGTGAGCAACTACCCCAATGGGGCACGCTGACACAGGCCCTGACAGAGCAGGCAGCACTGGGAGCCATTGTTGAGGTTTATTGTTTTGGGTTGTTTTGTTTTTTGGGGGTTTTTGTTTTTTTTTGTAAGAGACAAGTTATAAAAGGGCAATAGAAGCCAATTTTCTGGTTTCCTGGTTCCCTCAAAGATGATAAAAGACAAACACAACTCCATCCCATTGTGTCACTCAACAGCATCCGCGGCAAAAGGTATCGGAAAGGCCAGGCTACTCTCGTTTATCAGTCCCAGTGATAAGAAAGTACATTTGTTAGCAAATGCTCCAAGGAGTGCACCAACAAGGGAATCAGACCCTGATTCCACAGAGCAGAGACAATGAAACACCTGCAGTTTAAATTACCTGCAGACACTGAAAAAGGCAGGCACTGGGAAAAGGTGTGATTCCTGATCAGTGTGAGATGAATATGCCTTAAACCTGAGGTAAATTTGAATATATGGCTAGAAGCTTACTTGACGAGCTTCAAGAACCTCTCGGCTCCCTTTCTAATGGTAGACAGCAGGGAGAGCTGCTGGCAGCCTGTCATAATATGAGAGGAATATTATGGCAGGCCATTAGTGCATCACTCAAACTGCCAGTGTCTGTCAATCAGTGTCATTTCCCTTATTAGTAAGTCATCATTTCATGATGGCAATTACATTTTTCTGTAATATTGTAATCACTCTATCATGCAATTTTGTATGAATTACATTTTTTAGCATTAACTTAATGAGAGGCTGTGGCAACAGAGTTTCTTTTTTTCTCTAAATGTGAGAGAAGGAGGATGAGGCAACCCAAAGTAAGCGAAAGGGCGAGACTTTGTGCACAGTCAGACCACAAGGTAGCGGAGCAACATTCCTGAAACGGGTGGTGCTGGAAGCTTGGTGACGTTGTGACTACTTTGAGGGCTAGTTGGCAAGCTACTGTGGCTGGCAAGGTAAGTCGAATATTCCAGCTGTCTGGTGACATGCTAACAGGTAACAAAGAGCCATAGGGAAACTGGAACGTCCGCGTTCTGTAAGAAAGCCATATTCAAAATCACATTGACCTCAGTTAGACAAATTGGAAGGAACAAATTACAGTGACATGTGACATAATAACTCTGCTGCGTTGGTACGTTTTTACAGTAAGATAGCTAAAAGCTAAAGGTTTTTCTTGTAATGCCATGCAAAAAAATAATCCATTCAACATTAAGACCAAGATTTCAACGTCTAATAGCAAGTGCTGTTATTCATTTATCCTAGAATATGGATGGAACAAAGCAATGCATTCAAAATTTTGCTTAAAAGAACATTAGTGTTATTGGCAATATGTAGTTTATCAAAAGTAAAAGTACTCAATATGGAGCAGAATGGCTCCACAGTCAGTGTTAAATTACTATATATTGTATTATTGTTAATGATGAATTAAAGAGGGGGTATGTGATTCTGGAGCAATCCAATACTATGGCAAATACCATGATATAGAGTGAACAACGTTTCCCAGTTTCCCAGAGCCAACAAAGCAGCTCCAGAGAGCGATACTCACAACTCTCCTGCTGCTATAGTTAGCATCACAACAACAGCACATCGTTGGAAAGTAAGCTGAAAGTCCGTGAGCAAGTTATTTCACGTTACCTGACACACAAATTATGGCTGGAATTTCAAAAAAGAAAAGAAAAACCCCACAACTGTCTTTTTCCACAGAGGGTCTTCCTGAGACAAAGGTAAAGAAGTGAACATACACCTGTATATATTTGCGATGAAGTCATCGTCTGTGTGATCACATTTAGTCCTTTAGCAGACACTTTTATCCAAAGCGACTTACATATGAGGAGGCCATATGACATATGATCACAAAATATATCATTAATATTATATTCTTTGGCAAATAAATCAGCAAATCGTGTGCATGTCCGTAATAGACCGTGACGGTGTCCTTGAACTAAGCATTCCAGTATAGATGTCCCAGTTTAGATCAGATGTGAGCCCACCCACATCCAGGTCTGCCCAATCACATTAAGACAATAAGATTAGAGAAGTGGCCAAATCATTCTCTAATCTTTTTGAAAATCTCATAGCAGATGACTCATTAAGGCTAATTAGGAGAAAAATGCTGACAGTTCATCATTAATTACCTCTCAAATACAGCTGTGTATTTGCTGTGTACCTGCTTCACTTTTACCTGAAGAAGACCATCTGTGGTTCAACATTGTATCAGTCATGCCCACGTGAAATAAAAGCAGTGTCTTCTTTTTCTGTGTGCATAATTTGGTCTTTTTCCTCTCTTTATCAGCCCACACCAAAGAGCACGACTAGTTACAGTAAATGCACACCGCTCGCACACCGTTAGCTTTAATGTTTTCCACAGAAAGCAGGAGTAGTAGTAGTTTTGAAGCATGATTTAGCCTACTGTGTGGATATATTATTACAGTTATTAGCATTGACACAGCAGACACACTTAGTGCACTCTGTCAGCTCAGTGTCAGCACGGTTCTCTGATGAACTGACCTCAGACCAGCGTTCCCAACCGGAGCCCGCTGCACTGTGCGCTGTTAGTTGGTCTGTAAATATTAGCTGCTGGCGCTATTTGAAAGCCATGCTCCTGCTGTAGCTTCAGCCAGTAATGCTGCTCTGAACAGAGTCATGTGGAGGCGTTGCTGCGGTAGGACAACAGAGCGCCAGCAGACCTGGGACCAGCTGACCACCTGCCTCTTAACGGATCATGAATGCATAAATAAATAAAGGTAGCGCGATGAATGTATTCAAATGTAACAAAGTGAAAGTAATGATTTTTCTCTACTACTCACGTAAGAGTAAAAAGTATGGTGCATTAAAACTACTCAGACAAGTACAATTAACTAAAAAAAGTAGCTCAAGTACATGTAACGAAGTAAATGTAACTCGTTACTACCCACCTCTGGTAAAAGCATAGGTGTAAATAACTTTAACGATGACTCTGCTCTATTCAAACAAAAACTGAAACCCTCCCAAAACCGAAGCAGCTCAATGTGTTTCAGTCATTATTCATTTTATTATTTACACTTGTGCTTGTCCTGCTGTAACTTTTTCTCAAAATGTCTCCCAAGAAACAGGCCTATTCAAGTACAAGTGCCTTAAAACTGTATTTAAGTTCAGTTCTTGAGCAAATTTACTTGGTTGTTTTCCACCACTGATGGATAGTAAACCCCAGAGCACATTTGCTTTTGGGGGTTTTTTCCAGGAAGACAGATGAAAGAAACGGCGGCGACATCAAAATGTCAGCTCTGTCTGCTTGCTAAATGCTAGATAGTTCAGTCATAGTTAAGTTATTTATTGGCAGTTAATTCAAAAAACGTATTTGCACTGTCGATTCCTGTGTTTCGACTGTCTTCAAACCATGCCTCTTAAGAGAGAGAATTGCAGTGAAGCTCTGAGTTTTGTCGGACAAAGAAAGAGCAGAAAGGATATACGCAGGTAACCACAGAGTGCAAGAGAGAAGAGACGTTTTGAGAAAGGACATGAAAGAGATAGGGACAGGCAAGGTATGGACGATACAGAGAGAGAACAATGAAGGTGGAGGGAAGAGGGGAAAGGAGAGAGCAAAGCAACCCAGAATGTCACTGTTGCCTGGCATGTGCTTTAACCACCAGGACACTTACCTACCAGACGTTTGAAATGAAGAAAAGAAAAAGTAGTGGAGAACATAAGTGAATAAAAGACTGGGTGATGATATACAGTAAAAAGAAACGGGGGGGGGGGCATTTGAATGAAAGGAGAGGGCAGAACAAAGAGTTTCACTTAAACTTAAATAGAGCAGAAGTCAGGAAAATGCCAAGAATAAAAGCCTGGGAGCCATGCCATGACATTAAAAGACAAAGATTAACCATGTGGAAATAAATGGAAGGGCTACAGAAATACTGTTACTTAAAAGCCAGTGCCAAGCAGCAGGACCTGTCTTGCGTCATAAGGTGAACTTTCAAAAAGTACAATAGTGCTGCATCTTACATTTTAGGTAGGTTAACTGGGTTTTTCGTATTTTGTACTCTGAGAGATGCCCCCCCCACCCCCAATGTTTGCACACATTTTGTGCACAAATTTGGAATATTACTGATACATACTGACACTGGATGCAGTTGCAACACTGTGGGGGTGGTTAAGCAGTCAGCTGCACACATGCGTAAACCTGTACCTACTGTAAATTAAACCAAATATGCAATAGCATAATAAAGTATATTCTGCATTCATCATCTCCAAATTCTTATTTGTCCCCATAAATCATGCAAGTTTTTCTCCCAAATGACTGCAATAGGAGGCTAATTAACACTTGAGAAACTGGTCCATCTGGTCTGTTAGAGAGCATCATCGCTAAAGGATATAATACAGGAAAGGCATCCCAAGGCACCCCATATGTTCCTGAGCCAGTGAAAACAATGTTATTGTTCAATAAAAGGAGCATTTAATTAAATTTTGATTTTATTTATAGAAATTGTCCAATGCCATACCAAACAGCTAAATAATTGGCAACAATAGAACCGATAGTTTCACTTAAACACCTGAGATGGCAAGTCATTAATTAGAGAAGTGTTTTCAATAGCTCTCCAGGGTGTCACAGATGAGTCATACTTTATGATACCTGAGTTGGAAGGCCTAAGAGAAAAAATACATTTGGGAAAATGAGTCCTACGGGCTTTTTTTAGGGGGTGATAGGGTTGATTGTTCTCTTTTATTTTGCTTTTCATCCCTTATTACCCTACGCGAAAGGATTAAAATCTGGATGGGGAAACTCCAGCATACAGGTACCGACTAAAAAGGTCTCTTGCCACTGATCCACACAGTCCCACATATTGGAGAGAATGTACCCTATGTTTAGCCAACTGTGATGTCTGAGCTGTTCTGCCAAGACACATTTTCACGCCTTACATATTTGCATTTTACACCTTAGTGACAGTCTAATAGGCTTCCCTATTGGGAAGACTCACACTTTAATTGGTTGCAGTTGACCTTTGGTCCCCCCAAGGCTGTTGAAAATAATTTCCTTATTGGGCATTTTGTCAGAAGTATTTTGATTGGCAGCACTGAAATTTAGGCCACCCCCTAAAAAATATATATTTCTCATTGGGCCATTTTCAGTATTGCCTTACACATTGGTCATTAGATCTATATAAAAAAAGATGTACTAGTAAGTGACAACAAATGAGTAAAAAAAAGTTGATATTTTAGCGCCATGTTTGTGGTGTGGTTTGATGTGGTGAAAAAACGGATCTCTTCCGACACAGTATCAAAAAACTGTACATTATTAGCAGTATCTATTGCATGGCTATGTTCTATCTGATTATTTGACTGCATCTGCACTAGGTTTTGGAAAGCAAAAGATTAAAGCTTCCTGCATAGCAGAATTGTGTTAAAGTCAGCGAAAGATGTGCTTCAGTTTCAAATCTAGTTTAAAAAAAATCTAACGGAACAATTTCTTATTTGCAAATTTGCAATTCTGTTTTGCAAAAATATCCACAAATCCTGAAAAAAAAGTACCTCATCGCTCATGTCATGTGCTCTTTATGGAGCCATGGCATTGGTTATTTTCAGCCATGCTAGCATCATGTCGTTCACCCACCACTTTGGTCCAGACTAAAATATCACAACTATTAGATGGATTGCCTTGAATTTTGCTATAGATATCCATGTTGCCCAGATGATGATTCTTAATGACTTTGGTGACACAAATCATGACTTTTCCTCCATAGTTTCACCATGAGCTTCACATTTGTGGTATTGAGTGACATGTCTCAACAACTATTGGATGGATTGCTATCTGTTTGATAATTCGTGTTCCCCCGCAGGATGAATTGTAACATATTTGGTGATCCCCTGATTTTTCATCTATCAGCATCTTCAGGTCAAAATTATAATTTATCCAATTCTTTGCTTTATGCTGCGACGAGTTGGCCACTGTCCAGGGTGTACCCCACCTAAGGCCCGAAGCCACTGGGATAGGCTCCAGGCACCCGCGACCCCGAACGGGAACAAGCGGTAGAAAATGACTGACTGACTGACTGACTTTGCTTTATGACCAAATACCTGAAAAACTAATGACATTCTCATCAGCCTCAGTTGAATTTTGTTTTTAGTGCTAGTTAGCAAATGTTACCATGCAACATGCTAAACTATGATGGTGAACATGGTCAATATTATTCCTGCTAAACATCAACATGTTGTTGTTGTGAATATGTAACATGGTTGGTATGGTTTTGGTTCTTTAATGTATATTTTGGGGTTTTGGGAGTGTTTTGTTTTATTCTGTCTGTCCCCAGGCTGCTTTAGCTCCGAGGGTCTTGTGTTAGTTCTTGTCTTATTTTGAAATTGTCTCTTTAGTTGATGTTTTGGAATTTAAGGTATCTGTTTCCTCTTGTGGCTGTCTATTTTACTTCCTGCCCCTAATTTCCTGAGTGTGTTCACCTGTGTCTCGTTGCGCACCTGTGTCCCGTTGTCTCACCTTTCCTAAGAGTATTTAGTCAGTGTGTTCTCCCTATGTCTTTGTCAGTTTGTCGTTGTATTCCCAGCATGTTCAACTCCCATTGTCTCACCACCCGTGTTACCCTGTGTTTTATTCTCCCCGTGTAAGTCAGTATCGTTTGAATCTATGTTGGATTTCATTGCTGCCTCAAAGACCCTCAATAAAACCTCCTTTCCTCACCTCTACGAGTCTGCATCTGGGTCCTCCTTCCCTTCTAACCCCTAACGCACAACAATGGTGACATTAGCGTTTAGCTCAAGGCACCGCTATGCCTCACAGAGCTGCTAGCATGGCTGTAGACTCTTAGTCTTGTTATCTCTTGCCTTATAAAAAAAGATTCCAGGGAATCAAGTTCGTTTTGCTTAGATAACTGGTAAGACAAATTTGTCGTCACTTATATCAGCAGCTATTTAATGAAATAATTTCCAACTGAACTAAAGCTAACATTGTGACAGACAACACTCATCAACATCGGTAATGGATTGATAAGACTATTACACTACCCAGCCTACTCCTGGCCAAGTCTGGTCACAACAAAATAAAATGGATGAAATAAGGCTAATAAGACTAACTCATCAATGGGGAATCAAAGACTGCTGTGCCCTTACCATTACAGAGACCTGGATTCCCCACAAGCATGATCTAGTCATTGCACTGGTTCCGCGCCCACACAACTCAAGACTCCAGTAACACAAGGGGAGGCATACTTTGTGATTATATAAATGATGCTCAGTGCTCAAATGAAGTTGACAGACAATGTTTCCCAGGTGTCAAATTGTTAAGATGCCGGCAAATATTTGACTAGAGAACTCACCAGAACTCACCATCTTACTACTGCTGTTTACAACCCCCCTATTGTAAATTCGAAAAATGCCATACCAGGTGAAACTCTAAAAATTAGAATATTGTGCAAAAGTACATTTATTTCTAATACTAATAAATTATATAAACTCATTACATGCAAAGTGAGATATTTCAAGCCTTTATTTGTTATATTTTTTTATGATTATGGCTTACAGCTTATGAAAACCCCAAATTCAAAATTCGAATATTGTGAAAAGGTTCAGGCTCAAAGCGTCACACTCTAATCAGCCAATTAATCCAAAAGGTTCCTGAGCCTTTAAATGGTCTCTCAGTCTGGTACAGCCAATTCACAATCATGGGGAAGACTGCTGACCATCATTGACATCCTCCACAAGGAGGGAAAGCCTCAAAAGGTAATTGCAAAAGAAGTTGGATGTCCGCAGTCTGGAGAGGATTGTCAGGAAAAGGCCATTCAAATGTGTGGCGGAGCTTCAAAAGGACTGGACTGAGGCTGGAGTTACTGCATCAAGAGCCACTACACACAAATGGATCCTGGAAGTGGGCTTCAAATTTCGTATTCTTCTTGTCAAACCACTCCTGAACAACAAACAACGTCAGAAGTGTCTTACCTAGGCTAAAAAAAAAAAGAACTGGTCTGTTGCTCAGTGGTCCAAAGTCCTCTTTTCTGATCAGAGCAAATTGTGCATCTCATTTGGAAACCAAGTTCCTTGAGTCTGGAGGAAGAATGGAGAGGCACACAATCCAAGATGCTTGAAGTCCAGTGTGAAGTTTCCACAGTCTGTGTTGGTTTGGTTAACCAAGTCATTATGTGGGTGTTCGGCCAATGCGCTTTATTAAGTCCAGAGTCAACGCAGCCATCTACCATGACATTTTAGAGCAGTTTATGCTTTCTTCAGCAGACAAGGTTTATGGAGATGCTGACTTAATTTTCTGAATGTGAGTGTGAATGATTGTCTGTCTATGTGGCAGCCCTGCGACGAGTGGGCCACTGTCCAGGGTGTACCCCACCTAAGGCCCAAAGCCACTGGGATAGGCTCCAGTCACCCGCAACCCCTAACGGGAACAAGTGGTAGAAAATGACTGACTTCATTTTCCAGCAGGACTTGGCACCGGCCCACACTGCCAAAAGTAGCAAAACCTGGTTCAATGACCATGAGATTCTTGTGCTTGATGGACAGCAAACTCACCTGACCTGAACCCCATTGAGAATCTATGCAGCATTGCCAAGAGAAAGATGAGAGACATGAGACCGAACAATGCAGAAGAGCTGAAGGCCGCTATCCTGGTCTTCCCTAACACCTCAGCAGTGCCACAGGCTGATAGTATCCATGCAATGCCGCATTGATTGACAATATTTGGCGGACTTTCTGGGGAAGACCTGGTCTGATTAGGAGAGAGCATTCATCCCACTTTGGATGGAGCAGCTTTCATATGCAGAAATCTGGCTGAGTGGACCAAAACCATGACAACCCAGAGTTGAGACCAGGAGGAAGAGTTGCAGTCCTACATGCTTCTTTGTGCTCAAAGCAGTTACTCCATAGTGATGGTGTCTGCCCCCAAACCACTTAAATGAATGAAATCACAAGTTAAAAGAGTGCAGTGCAGTTATACATGACCTAAAAAGAAACTACCACTGCTGAAATAGCACAATAAAATAGGAGAATTGATTGTGGACTCTCTAACATCAGACAAGCTGTACTTGTGAATGATTTAATATCAGATTATCATATTGACTTTTGTCTCACTGAAACCTGGCTGGGTCATGAAGAATGTTAGCCTAAATGAATCCAGTCATATCAATACTCCCATTCCTCGAGGCACCAGCCGAGGAGGTGGAGTTGCAGCTATCTTCACTCAAGCCTAATAATAAATCCTAAATCTAAACTGTTACGAACTACTGAAACAAGAGGACTCAGATGTTCAGAAAGATGGGGAATCGGGGCAGAGGAGCTGGTTTCTGGAGCGAGGTCGGAGCGAGGACAGGGAAGCCGGGCAAGGTGCGGAGGACCGCGGGCAGAGATTCCAAGGAATGGCTGGTGAGGAGTGGCTGGGCGTCAGGACGAACCTGGATACAGAAATTGAGATGAGTACTTTTCATTCACGAGATATAGGAGTTTCTATGTATTAACAACGAGGCCTAGTCGAGGTTACCGCAGGCAGCGCCTGGAAGTGAAGCAGAGCCCTAAGTACCCAGGGGTGTGATGGACTAATTGCGCCCAGCTGTGCCGACTAGAACGTTCCTTGCAGCCCCGTCTCTGTTCCAGCAAATCAGAATCAGAAATACTTTATCAATCCCCGAGGGGAAACTCTTTGTAAGAGCAGGTCACTATCACGTCAGTGCATACAAGAATGGAAGTACTAAGCAAGGCAAAAAGCAATAATATAAAACAGGTAACTACAAAGTTGGTATAAATATATATTTAAGTAAGTGTAATGTACAAAGTGGGTTTTCCGGTTGAGGTTAATATTACAGTATAAAGTAATAGTGCATGAGCTGTCAAGTTGCGTGTAGCTTATTAACAATATATAATGGGATGGAGGATATTGCAAAATGGAGCTACGACAACAGGCAGCCTGCACTGTGGCACATGCGCACTCAAAGTAGTAGTAATTCCTCCATCCTTCCAGCAACTGTGGGGAAAAAAAATCACAAACTTAATTGTAATTCATTCATAAGCTTAATTCTTAGAGTGCTTTTACACCTGCCTCATTTAGTTTAGTTGAATCGTACTAGAATACGTTTTCCCCTTTGGTGCGGTTCGTTTGGTCAGGTGTGGAAGCAGCAATCGTACTCGGGTGTGCACCAAAAGTGTACTCAGGCCTCCTTGAAGAGGTGGTCTTCGTACGCTTTCAAACGAACTCTGGAGCGGTTCGTTTGTGGTGAGAACATGATCCGACCTCGAACAGACCCAAATGCAAAAAGTACTGATCATTTTTGGACTAAACCAGCTGCTATAGTATATTTTATAATATTTTTGGAAGATGAACATGTCACAGTTAAGAAGAATTAATGCATGCCTCTGCTTGAAGTGACGAGCGTCTCTCCATAATTGTGTTGTCTCTGTGTTGTTTGCTGGCTTTTCCTCTTGGAATTTTCCTGCACGTAAATTCTGACCAATCGAAAATCAGTTTAGGAACTATGCCATGGCCAATGAGTGATGTGGATGTTGTCATGTGATTGCATTTTGGTTCATTTCAGCTGGTTTGGACCAAAGCAATCAGTGTGGACAGGAACCAAAAAAGCAGAAGAATGCTCCAATGTATAATTGTTTGCCCTTGGTACGGACCAAATGAACCGAACTAGAGGTGTGAAAGCACCCTTAGTCTTTCACACCCAACCTGAAAAACAGGACAGCCAATCCTCTTTCTTATAGTGTACTTATTCTGAGTTTATTACTGAATTTTCAGAGTTCCTATCAAGTTTAGTCCTTAAAACAGATAATGTAATCAGAATCAGAAATACTTTATTAATCCCGAGAGGAAACTCTTTGTAACAGCAGCTCACTATTGTCAGCATTGGTGCAGTGCAGTGAGGAGTCAAATGAGGACGGTAACATAGATGGGTTGATTCAACAGACTGGAGACAGGAACAGAACACACCACCAACATAAGCTAACCTGAACTAAGAATGGACAGGGAGTGAAGGGAGGTGACTCAATATAAAGGGAGTGCAGATGACGAGGACCAGGTGCAGGGAATCAGGGAAGAGCAGGAGTGCTGATAGTGAAGTGACTACAGGTGTGGGACTGGGAGGAGAAAGGGCGTGGATTGTAACAACTATCACCAGTGAACACAAGAATGGAAGTACTAAGCAAAAAAAATATTTAATGCAGGTAAGTACAAAGTGGGTTAACCAGTTGAGGTTAATATTACAGTATAAAGTAATACTGCATGAACTGTCAAGTTATGTGTAGCTTATTAACAATATATAATGGGACGGAGGATATTGCACAGCCATAGTAGAAGTATAAATAAATATCACAAATTAAATTGAAAACAAGGTATATTGTAGAGTAGTTTAAGCACCGAATATTCCCAAATTATGTCCAGTATTGCAGAGATGTTGATGATCAGTGTCCAGTTTAGTGACTTAGGGTCATATCGACTAACACTTAAAGGGAGGAGTTATAGAGTTTGATGGCCACAGGCAGGAATGACTTCCTGTGGTGCTCTGGTGCATTTTGGGAGGATGAGTCTTCCGCTGAAGGTAGTCCTTTGCCTGACCAGCACGTCATGGAGCGGGTGGGAGACACTGTCCAAGATGGCATGTAGTTTGGCCAGTATCCACCTGTTTGACACCACCAACAGAGAGTCCAGCTCCACCCCAACAATGTCACCGGCCTTACGGATCAGTTTATTGAGTCTGTTCGCGTCCGCTACCCTCAACCTGCTGCCCCAGCATGTAACAGCATACAGGATAGCACTGGCCACCACAGACTCATAAAACATCCTCAGCATTGTCTGGCAGATGTTGAAGGACCTCAGCCTCCTCAGAAAATAGAGGCGGCTCTGGCCCTTCCTGTACAGAGCTTGAGTGTTCTTAGCCCAGTCCAGTTTGTCTATGTGTACTCCCAGATACTTGTAATCCTCAACGATGTCCACGTTGACCCCCTGGATGGAAACCGGGGTCACTGGTGCCTTGGCCCTTCGTAGGTCTACAACCAGCTCCTTAGACTTTGTGGCATTGAGCTGCAGATGGTTCTTCTCGCACCATGAGACAAAGTTACCAACCACAGCCCTGTACTCAGTCTCATCACCACCACTGATACATCCCACCACAGCAGAGTCATCAGAAAACTTCTGAAGGTGGCAGGACTCTGTGGTGTAGATGGTGACTGTAAGTGATTTTAATTTTCAAGTGGATGTTGATAATGATAACCTTAGTACTGCATTATTAGATTCAATTGGCTTCTGTCAGAGTGTACATGAACCCATTCACTCTTTTGACCACACCCTCAACCTTGTTCTGGTATATGGCATTGAAATCGGACATTAATCTTTCCACAGAATCCTTTATTATCGGACCATTATTTAATAACTTTTGAACTCCTATTACATTACTATACGCCAAAAAAAAGAAAGATTACCATTACGCCTGGCAATTACATGCCATTTTTCATAGATATGATTTAGTTCAGTGGTCTTCGACCCATACCATCTAGAGTCAAGTTAATCAGTGAAATGACCTGTGATGGCTCAAAAGCATCACAGGTCATCATACCCCTCCTCCTTATTTTGTGTCAACTAGTACTTTAACCTAAGCATTTTTTTGGTCATCAAAATGTCTGTCTTTGACACGGAAGACTCCTCTTAGCTTCCCATTTTGTACCAACAGTCAGCATTGTTTTTTTTTTTAACCATGGCCGGAGTTGTTGGAGACTAAAAGAGAGTGAATATTGAAATCTAATTAATCCAATCGCTAGAAACATGACTACAAATGAATGACAATGTTGCTCTGCTATTATCTGCTTGATGTGTAAGTAAGCAATTGCTTTGCTAACACAGTCCCTAGAAGGGGATTGTATATTAATGATGTGTTCCACTACCCCCAAGTGGCCAAAAAAGTAATTAGTGACACTTCAAGTCGGCAATCTTTAACTTTTTAAAACTCTGTTAAATGGTGATAACTTTATCAACATTTTTCATTTGTTCTGAGCATAATGAGATGAAAGACTGAAATGTGTGACTCTGGTCTACAGATTATAACCCTGGTGAACCCCATGATAAAGATTGAGAGCCTTAAAAGTGGCCTGAGACCAGGAAGAAAAGGTTAACTCTGTAAGTACCCCAAAGCCAGAACATAACTTGTGTTTCAGAAGTCTAATTTTAAGACAAAAATTAAGAAGCACTCCACAGATTATACACAAGTTCAATTTACAATTCTGAGACCTACTCCTGGTTTAATGAACAGTATGACTTGGAAACTTGCTTTAAATGTTTAAAAAAATAAGGCCTTAGTATGTACAAATACTGTAATGAAATAACCTCTATGAAGGTATCATGAATACGTTTCAAATTTTTCTTGGCTCTTTAAAATGGCTAATTTGTATGTGTGAGCATGAGAGATGGAATAGGTTATTACCATGCACAATAATGAGTTTGTGTGCATAAACTTCAGAGGTTGCATGTCTTTTCACACGGTTGTGCTGCTCATTGTCAGTAAACGTGTCCATTTATGCGTGTGTGTGTGTGTGTGTGTGTGTGAGTGTGAGCTGCATCTTGTTATTTGTCTGATGAGTTTGTGTGCACCTATAATTAATCATGTAGCTACAAACTGTGGAATCAGTAGCCTAATGCTCCCATATATTCATTTGCCCCAGACTATCTAACACTGTAATGGATGAAAAGAGTCTACCTTTAGTACAAGCTTTCCTTCATGGGAAATCACTGATTTGTCTTTATTACATTCCTATTCATGAATGTCTTACTTCTTTATTGTCTGTGTTCTGTGAAGACTCTTATGTCCAAATATGCCCAAAAAATTTCCCATTTGCCTACTCCTGTACTGTTACATGGAGAGGATTCAATTCAATTCAATTTTATTTATATAGCCCAATATCACAAATCACATTTGCCTCAAAGGGCTTCACAATCTGTAACATACGACACCCTCTGTCCTTAGACCCTCGATTCGATTAAGGAAAAACTACCCAAAAAAAACATTTTAACAGGGGAAAAAATGATAGAAACCTCAGGAAGAGCAACAGAGGAGGGACCCCTCTCCCAGGACGGACAGACATGCAATAGATGTCGTAAGTACAGAATAGATTTATAGCATCAAAACTATGACATATACAGCCATGATGGTAAAATTGTTGTGTGTATATATATATATATATATTATGTTAGAAATGTTTAGGAGGTAAAACATAAGGGAAGATGATGGGTCCAGACGGACAACCGAGCAGCTCCAGGTGGAGCCCAACGAGCAGGACCTGAGCCACTCGTCCCCTGCACCATAGACACAGCAGCACTGCCCCAGCAGGTTGCCATAGTCACAGATCCAGATACGTCTCCAGACACTGAGATACCTGCTGAAAGTGACAGTAAGAAAGAAGAGACGGACGACAAAGCACAAAACTCCGGGAGGGGGAAGAAGTCAAGTTAGTGACATGCATTTATGGGATGAGAATGCATACGGATGGAGAGGAGGACAGAGGTGAAGAGAGAGAGGTGCATCATGGGAAGTCCCCCGACAGTCTAGGCCTATAGCAGCATAACTAAGGGATGGTTCAGGACTCTCCTGAGCCAGCCCTAACTATAAGCTTTATCAGAGCGGAAAGTCTTTAGCCTACTCTTAAATGTGATGTGGGAAATGTCTCATGCATGTGGACTCACAATATTGGTGTGTCAGTCCAGGTTGGCAGTTGTTAGGGGGACCACCATTTCCTCAGCGGTTTTCATAAGCAATACCTTGAAGTGTTTTTTTGTTTTTGCGCACACTTTTCTGTTTCAAATGTTTAGGCAGGAAGGTAGGTTTCGTTGTTTTTTTAGTTTGTGTAGATTAGATTAGTTCTTTCACTCCAAAAGTTAGTCTTATGTTTGTTGATTATCATTTTGAGCACACAGCTTTCATTAAGATATCTTTTAATAATGATTCAGCAGCAGGTTTTATGGCCTCATTCTCCTACGTGGGGAAGTTTAATAGAGGAAAAGTTACACATTTTGGGAAGTCAATTAGATTAGCTTAGCACAAATGGTACTGTCCAAAGTTCAAAAATATTCCTATGAATACCTCTTGCTCACTAATTTACAAGTTATATCTGTTTGTTTCATCGATACTCAAATAGAAATGTAAAAATGATGAGTTATGGTATTTTTCCCTGGGTGGAATAACTTTCTGGACTCTTGTTGTCTCAACTATGAGCTCAACTAGCAGAGACTCCAGGTCTTGTCAGTTTTTGCCTGGAATGTGGGGCTAAGAATGGAGTTTGACTTTGTTGAATTTTTAAAGAACCCCACCATTGAAAAGTTGAAGCCATGCATTACAACTAATCTAATACTTGTGGCTTGTAGCTGGAATATCTGTCCCTCTTGGGCCCTGCATTAACATGCATCGTGGGTGATCCGATCACAAGTGGACAGCTCTAATTATGTCAGTCCACACCTGGCATTAGGATGCGTCTCCACATGCATCTTGAGTGACCACTTGAGATCCACTCTATATGCAAATAAACATGTACATCATTCCTGTTTGCAAAGACCAAATGTGTTGTTGTTTTTAACCTGAATTTGATTAATTTGCTGTTTATCAGACCACAAATGAGAGGAGTGTTTCTGGGCCTCACTGATTACCTCACTGATTTTGGAGAAACTGGATCATTGTGGAGAAACTATTTTCTGGTGTCTTCGGGCTGCTCTGTCTCAACTATCAGTGATTTACGGAGTTTCCTAATGGACAGATAGCTTTCTGTGTTGCTAAAGTAACTGTTAACTGCTGTTAACTGTAGCTCCCGTTAGTTAGTTAGCTCGGTTTACCATCTAGCTAGCGGTCCTATTAGCTTTAAAGCTTTATTGGCTTTATTAAACCTCCTCCTCCCGGTGGTCCAACGCTCCCCCGGTGCTCCATGCTCTGGCCTGTAGCTCCCTAGAACCTTGAGATGATCCACGCAGCCAGAACGACCAGACCATGCAGGCACAACGGTGTTGTGATCATCCAAAATGGGACTCAGTCTGGCCAAGCAATGGGAAATCAGTTACTGTTGTGCCCACATCTTTACAGAGACCTGGGCCATCAGCATCTCGGATCAAGCACTCAACAGGCCAACCGTGTTCCGAGCTGACAGAGCGCAAGACTCTGGCAAGATGAAAGGAGGAGGACTCTATGTTTACATCGATGATGCTTGGTGCTCAAATTCAGGTAAAGTGGACGGACGCGGAGTGCGGGTAGCTCACCTGGTAGAGCTGTACAAGACTGAGTTCTCACCACAGCGGCCCAGGATTTAATCCAACCTGCGGCTCTTTGCTGCATGTCATTTCCCCCCAACCCCCCCCCCCAACATTTCTTGTCTGTCTTCATCTGTCCCTATCAAATAAATGCAAAAAGCCCCATAAATAAAAATGGACGGACACTGTTTCCCAAATGTCAAACTTTTTATGTGAAGATGGAAACCATATTAGCATTACTATCTCTATCTGCAGTTTATATTCCATCAGACTCAAATAAAAAAAAAAATGCACTGGAGAATTATTTCCTGGGTGTAAGACATGTATGGATATATGTAAATGACTGTATCTATTGCTTTATTTTATTTTATTTATTTTATATGCTACTGTTGGGGTTTACCATTATTGAAAACCAAAAAATGCAGCAGGTCCACCAGACCCACAAACACTGGCCGAATGACATAAATACGAACACCACAAATACACCGAGCTCAATGCTAAATAACGTACAAAACAGCACAAAATGATACAATAAAATAAGTTGGTAAAAAGGAATCATTCGTATTGTCATGAATGATCTAGTGCGTTCATATTTGAGTGTAAAATGAGCCCAGCCATGATCCCTTTTAAGTTCTGTGGGTAAGGAGTTCCACATATTGATCCTCGAAAACAGAAAAATGCCGCTTGTCCAAATATGAAAAACCCACATGAAAAATAGAACAACATGTGGACGGGCATCATTTAATTTTATGTGCTCATTGCTGTGATTTTTGTGTCCTGAAATGTGTTTCTTTAGATGCTTTCTTGTTTTCTTTGTTTTTCTATATTTTGTTCTTATTGAGTTATGTTTAGAACAGCAAATGTGAAAGCTTTCATGAATTGGATATAGACTGAGTCAGTATGCTGCCATAGCAATCAGATAGAGAAGCAAAATGAATATTTACTTATGTATTATGCTTTCACTGATTTCAACCTGATTTCAAGAGAGATGCCTCTGGTAAAAGGACATTTATTGTAACCCCCTTCATGTAACATATGCTCTTCCTTGCATAATTGTATCTATTTTTGCTTCATTGAATGCACAAATACCACAGAAGCTAAACTAGAAAGCTACATCATAAGCAGAAATATGCAGTGGTGGAAGAAGTATTTTGATTCTTCACCTTTGTAAAAGTAGCAATACTTATGATATCAAAACCCAAATGTCCTCATCAAAATGTTAATATGTATTATATGGTTAAATTATTATTACTGATCCAATAGCACGTAATTAGCATTTTGATGTTTTTGCTGGTCGTGGAGGACGTAATTTAACTTCTTTGTATACTGTTGGGTATTTTAACCTGTAACAATACACCATGTGTTTAAACACAAATCATTTGTTTTCTTTGCAAAATCGTACTTTAAAAAAGTACCTCATAACTTTAGCTGTGAAATAAATGTAGTCAAGTAAAAAGTAACATTCTTTAGGAGTCTATAATAACTCCTGACAAAAATATGTGTTTCTTCAGTATGGAATATTGTATGATTCATAAAGGTGGGATTGAAATGAATAATAATAATGATAATACATTTTTATTTATAGGCGCCTTTCAAAGCACTCAAGGTCACCTTACAAGACAAAACATAGTTTTAGACCTTTAATCTATTTTTTTAAGGTTGTACCAGCTTGAAGCCAATGCAATTGACGAGGCCAGTCAAGAATGTGACAGCCGACAGCTAACCAGCTGCTGGCTAGGAGATCCCAGCTGGACCACAGGACACACTGATCTTTTTACAGGACCAGGTAAAATGACCACCTCAACATCTAATGTATTAAACTGTAGAAAACCCGAGAACAGATTAGATTAAGGAAGAATTAAGATCACATTGGCAACTCCGTAATGTTCGCATTATAATAATGTATTTAATGTATTACTGTATAATGTTGACATTATCGTTAGCAATGAATGCAAATGTAATGCTTTATATATATATATATATAAATTATGTCTGAGATGTTTTCTTTGGAAAAATCTGCCCACAGAATATAGTGAAACTCTAACATCCAGTCCATGTTTAGGCCAGAGAACCAAAACATAACCTATATGAGGCCAAATAATGCATTTGGCTGTAATGCCTGGTGTTGATTCTCAGTGGGTTAGACACTATGAGCAATCATAGTCATTTGATTACAAAGTCAAAAATATCAGCGTGAACCTTAAAAAAGCATGAATCTACCAGCATAAATTTCATTACTTTAGACTCATAGTTGTCCACAAAGGTCTAGATTAACCTTGTAGTAAAAATGACATGGTAGCCATCTAAAAAGTAATTATTAAAACAGTAAAGACTTCTATCAAACTAACTTTCTGTAAAATGTAAGAGCCAGAACTCCCAACCCAGAGCTACTGGAGGTAAAGTTCTTGATACTGATCAATAATTCTGCCCTGAGTAGATACTGTGTATTATGGACATAATTTGTGCTGCGGGGTAGCAAAAGTCTTTCTTATTGGGCCTTTAACTGTCCAGCAGAACGATTCTCCTGTAAAAGAAAATTATTTGATAGCTGCGACTTAATGTGCTCTACTTTACAGTAATTGAATCATGTGTCAGCATAACAGAATCTAGTTTTGTGTTCTGCACATACTGCAGCATAGATAGGCCATTGATGATCCTTGAGAAGCTGGCGGCTTCACCAAATGGTGATTAGTGTTGATTGGCATCAAACACCAGCCCATTCACAACATCAGCAACACCTTAACTGGTAATATTGTTCCATGTTGAACAATATTACCACCCCCCCCACACACACACACACAAGGTTACAAAGATATACTTCATTATAGAGAAATCCTTTCTTGCAGTCACATCACAGATACACAATTGAAGTGATTGCTTTGTGTTTTAGCTAAAATGAATAAATTATTCGAGCTCCAGAAATATGGATAACTCTTGCAGAAAGCACACTCCCTAAAATAAATTATGTGTTCTACATGTCCATTTATCTTCATGAAACAATTACCAGTCTTCTCTTGGCTGCAATTTAGTGTTTTTATTGATGTAGGATATTAAAGGCAGGGATGTAATGGAAGCAAACCCACCTAAACCGAGTTTACCCTCCTCTTTACATGGAAGCACAGACATTGCTAATTTAACGGCTGACATGCATATTGAACTCAGAATTCAAAGTTATTAAAGTTGTGTACATTAAAGGAAGTTATCACTCTTGTCGGTAAATGTACAAGTTTGCGCACAGTTTGTACAAGTTTGTTTATATCGGGTTTGGGGTGCTTGGCTTTCATGGCTTGTGATGATCATCACCTAGGCTGAAACGAAGTTTACTCACTCCTTTGTTCAAGTGCTGTATCACAGACAATAAAAAATTTCTTTTTTTAAAACTATAACATTATAGCCTAGGTCACAAATATTGTTTGTGCCATGGTGGGAATTAGCGACGCAAATTCTATTCAGAAAATACATATTTTTCACTAACATTAAGAATTAAAGTAACAGTCTGATGATATGACTCATATAAAATGTCTGTCTTAAGCCCACACACCAGAACACCCACTGGCATATGTATTACCACGCCTTACAGCAAGAATATGAAAGAAGAAATGCATTCTCCCTCTTACAAACGAAAAGTTGGATTCATCAGCAATAGAGCCCATCCTTGCTCAGTTGCTCTGTAGTTACAGCCTTACTTTGTCTGGTATGACCAGTAGCTTATGGTTGCTAATGTTAGCTAACTTTACGTATATGTTTCTGCGTAAGTGACAGTAAGTGAGTGTGTTGGCTGATTTTTATATAAACATCTTCATGGTTTTATCAAAAAAGTAAAACCAGACGTAAACACACTGTGCCAGGTGACATGTTTGTTGTTTCCTTATGGTCCCATACCACTTTCTCGATAATGTCAGTCGATTCAATCTTGGAAAATGAAGGTAAATTCACTGCGCCAGTATCTTGTAATTGCTATCTGTGGCCAATTCATAACTGAGCCATCTTTAGTGTTATTAAAGATAGAATTAAGGGTGATTAATGATTAATGACATGTACAATTCTCAATATGATAATGTATCTAATCATGGTTCTCGTATAAGACAAGCTAAGTGAAATGCCGGAAAATGTAAGTGTCACAGGAGCAAATGTAAGTACAAAAACAAATTCATAGTATAGATAAGTAAATGATAAACTAATAAACTAAATTGTTACATAGATTTTGAGCATCCACTGTATAGTAAGACCAAGAATTAAATAAGAATAGAAGTACTATTTACACCATACATAAACACACCGGACATTTAAAACATGCATAAATAGTATCAACAAGAAGCCCAAATAATCACAAATAAAGTCGATACAATAAATACAAAAATTGCATTTGAGATATGGGATTTGTGTGGTGGGTAAAGTGTCTTGTGTCTGCAGATAGCAGTGTAAGCAGTATGGTATGATAACAATTCCAAAAATACGAGATCGTAAGTAGAATTGCTTCAACATCTGATGTTATGATAATATTGATTTAAATTCCATGATTGTTCGACCTTTCTACTTGCCATTTGTCTTAACTTCAATGTGGCTCATTTGTACTATTACATGTTGTATAGCATATATTTGTATTTGTAGCCTTGGTCTGTCGTTTCTTGGTCATTTTAAACTGTACATGTAAAATCATACTGTAGCTGAAGAACCCACAACCCCCATTACAGCCACTATAAGCAGCCTAACATAACATGAAACCCCTCTATATAGCCATTACATGTCATGAGAAATATCCAAATATGTCATAGTTGTTTAAGTGCGTACTAAATAAAATGATTTTACTCTGTGTTTCAGTAAGGGTTCCACATGACTTGAGGTTATACAGCTGCTTCCTAACAGATGACCCTTCTACTGAAGCAGTAATAGAAGAATATCTTTAGTGGATGCTGCTTATTATAAAAGGATAGGGACATAATGTATGCCTATAGACACAGCTGGATATCATGTATAAATGGTGGGGAGAGGGAGAGAATGGGTAGGTGTGAAACTGCATACACACACACTATGTAGACATCACAGCGTATACAGTATGCCGCTAAATGTTGCACTGACTGTTAATAGAATCTAGACTTAATAAAATATAGAAACTAGAAATGGCAATGAGCCCAGCTGGATGTGATTCATGGCAACAAGAGACTGCAGCAGGAAGAGAGAGAGACAGAACACCCTTAAACACACACACACACACATCTCAGATCCACTACATACATATACTACTACATATTAAGGATCGTTACAGGCTGCTACTGAGTAAGATATTGTGGCCTGCTGGATCTATGCTGTCTAAAATATCAAGCTGCTGCAGAGAGAGGGGCTGTATTGTAAGTATAAAGAGACAGAGAGACAAAGAATGAGAAAGGGGAGCAGAGAGAAAGCAACAAATACAGGAAGAAGGGAGAGAAGAGTAGGGAGAGAGAAAAATAGATACAGAGGAAGAGAGAATAATACAGAGGAGGAAGTAGAAAGCGAGAGACACACACAGAGGGGTGAGACTGCAATGTTACAAAATCTATCAGAGATGGTTTAGCTGTACCTGCTGTTCAAGAGACATTGGTGAATCTCTACTGCCACTCTGTGGTCAATAAGGTAATAGAAAGTGGTGGGAAGTAACTAAGTGCATTTACTCATGTACTGTGCTTACATCCACTGTTAAGGGTTTTCAAATGTGTTGAGATCATTGTTCCCCTGCTTTGCCTAAACTAGTTGTAATCAAGTGTAAATTACACACGAAAATCCTGATGTGAATTGGAGAACACATGAAATTATGTTAAAGTTGTAGGCTGCACTGTTACCAAAAGTGAATATAACCAACATTACTCCTAAAGAAATGTTGGTAAGAATGTTTTGATAACAAAACGATTCATTTTGGTGTTAGTTCAAAGTTGTTTTTTTTAGTTTCAGGTGCCAAAGTGGGACAAAACCCACTTTGAATCATTTTGGTGTTTGATTCATTCATTCACCAGGACTGAGATAGTTAAATGTTTAACGACTGAAGCACTGAGAGCCTAGTGAGGGAAGTTTGTCAGGGGTGAACATCAGGCGGTGTGATGGTTTCACCGTATTGCCAAATAAGGTGACAATTGAAGCGTGTGTGCGAGTGAGTGTCTCGGCAGGAAGTATGTGATGGCGAAATGTCTGTTGTAATATGGGGGAGAGGTGAGAGTGTTTTAAGTGTGTCACATAGGGAGTGATATAAAATGGTTGTTTCCTTGTGCCTCTTCATCGGAACACATCATAAGGGGAACGTGAGCTGTAACATCAACGAAAAAAGGACTTTGAGGACTTTGTCACTGTCAGAGGAATTGTGCACGGAAAGGATTAACCGTTACCCCGCTGACAGGGAATCCCAGATTTGGACTGAAGTTCCTTTACTCACACTGTGAGTTTGGACTTGAAACTTTGTGATCATCCCGGAAGTTTACTGGGCTCTGACAGGGTACTCTACTGAGTATTTCCATTTTCTGCAACTTTACACTTCACTAAATATCAGAGAGGCACATTATACTTTTTACTGTGCTACATTTATTTTACAGATACATAGAGTCTGTGCAGATTTAAGATTTTACTTTAAAAAAAAAACATCTAACAAGCTTATAAAATATATCACATTGTTCAATTTTAAACCAGTGGTTACCAACCCTTTTGGACTTGTGACTTCTTTCAAAAGGCGGCTGGTTGGTTGGGGCTCATTGTCATGTTTGAGATGTCTATGAGTAGTTAGCAGTTCCACCAAAGAGACATTTCCCCTCTAAACTTCTCAAATGGCTTCATTAAATACTGGTTTGAGGCCCAAACATATGAAAGGATTGACAATATTTAAAAAAAAAAAAAGCAAAGATTAGATTAGATTGAAAACTAAATAGAAAAAAATAATCAATTAGTTTTTTTTCATTTCCTACCCCAATAATCATCTCACGACCCCTCAGATTTATCTTGTGACCCTTTGGAGGCGCCCAACCTCTAAGTTTGGCACCACTGTACTAAACTACCTAACTGTATATAAAGTAAACGCTCAACCAGCTACAACAGTAAAATGCTACTTACACGTTGACCCATCAGTATTTGAACAATCAAATGTCATGGATAACAATATGCTAGTCAAGGGTCATTTTTTCTGCAGAATGAGTGCTTTTACTTAGTCTAAGTACATTTTGCCAATGTAGTATGATTTTGAACGCTTTTACTTGTCAAATCAAAAAGGATTCACTATTTCCCAACAAGAATTTTATTCCTGGAAAGAACAAATGGAAAGAATACAAGAAAAATAAATATATGACATCACATAAAAGCAAGTCTATAAAGTGATTTAAAAGAAGGAACTGATTCTCTGTACTCAGGCAGGTCGTTCCACAGTCGAGGGGCCCTGATGGAAAAAAGCACGGATTTAAACTTCGACTTTGGAAGCCAGAAGGGCCCCACCTGAGGCTCTATGGCTGCGAGCTGGCTTATATGGGGTCACCCTTTTCCATTATGTAGCGTGGGGTCAGACACATACATGCTATACATATACATATAGTATATGTAAACATTTCAGACTTTACCTATGAACAAAACCTAGAGGCCTTTGGGAGCTGTAAAGGTATCATTACAGCTGAGGGTGGCAGCAAAATAACAGAAAAAAGGCAATTAACGATTCATGCAAATAAACAATATTTAAAGAGACAGAAGGAGAGAAAGGGGGAAAAGGGACACAGGAAGAGGAAGATGGACACAGAAAAAGAAATACAAAGAGAAAGATAGATTAAAAAGGGAGAGTAGAGAGAGAGGAATAGAGAAGAGAGACAGAAAGCAAGAGAGGGTGAGACCAATATGAGCGAGAGTAGATAGAGAGAGAGAGAGAGAAAGAGAGAGGTAGAGTGACATCGGGAAAGGAAAAAAACGACTCAACTGCAGCCTGTTACGGAGCCTCTGAAGGTCACAGTGGGATTTTCTTTTTCTAAACTACTTTTGTGTTACCTCAAAATATGTTTTGTATTCCCCCATGTCTATTAAAAAAGTTGGTGTGTTGGTCCAGTCCAGTTCTAATACACTGCCAGTTAAGGGAAACACTCTGCAGATACAATAATATAGTGTAGTATAAACTGTATATAGTCACATTCACCGCAACAGCAAAGTTATGTCATCCCACGGTATATAGTCATAATCACACACACACAGGATGTCTAAATCAGCCCCGTAAAGAGCTAGATTAACTAGCTCCGCTGTCTAGCTGCACTGATACAGACTCCGAGCCAGCCACAGTTGAGGGCGCGCCCACTCGCGTTGTGGTCACAAGCAGCAGCGATCTACCACATTATACATAATACTGTATCATAGTACAGCTCAGCCTTCCTGTGCGGATCAGACGGAACGCAAATCAGCGAGGTAAATAAAGATATTGCGAGGGATGCAAGACTCAAGGCAAGTTACGGCAAAACTCTGTAACACACAAGTGGGCTAGTTCAGGAAAAACATCGCACCTGACCTGGCTCTGTAGCCTTTTACAATGGAAGCATCCACTTCATAACCAACATAAATCACAAATGCCACAGATTTGACACATTTTTAAAGACAAAGAATATGTCTGTGTTATGCATAACACAGTCTGATGGAAAACCAGCAGAGGCCATTAAATCAATTAGCTTTCTTGAAAGTCTGCCTTCATTTAAAGAATGATCTTTTTCTTATATAACTTTCACTCACCATTACATCAGGTTTCCATATCATATCATAAGTGCAACCTAACTAAATCATTTACATTAAGGGTGCAATATAGTGCAACTGAATCAGAAGATTAACATCCATATACATTTTGTGAGGTTTTAAAATGATTAGAGTCATGGGACGTATTACAAGGAATAAAGTTCGGCACCAAAAGTGTTGGACTGTGAGGAATCAAGATGCCACCATACAACAAACATGCAACACCATACACCACTGCTGTATTTACCATCAAGCGCTTTGTAGGTGAGGAGAAGGATTTTAAATTCTCTTCTGGATTTCACAGGGAGCCAGTGCAGAGAAGCTAATATTGGAGAAATATGATCTCTTTTCCGAGTTCTTGTCAGTACACGTGCTGCAGCGTTCTGGATCAACTGGGGATCAAAAGGGACGTATTCGGGCAGCCTGATAATAAGGAGCCGAGAATCCAGCCGAGAAGTAACAAATGCATGGACTAGTTTTTCTGCGTCATTTTGAGACAGGATGTGAATGATTTTTCAATGTTATGTGGATGAAAAAAGGCAGTCCTTGAGGTTGGTTTCATGTAGGAGTTTAAGGACAAATCCTGAAAAAAGATAACTGAGGTTCGTAATGATGGTGCTGGAGGCATGGACAATGCTATCTAGAGTAACTATATCTTTAGATAACATGTCTCAGAGGTGTTTAGGGCCAAGTTTAATAACTTCAGCTTTGTCAGAGTTTAACATCAGAAAGTTGTAGGACATCCAGGTTTTTATGTCCTTAAGGCATAAAGGCAAACCTGAAATAGTATTGAAATATGGCGATTGGTTGTGTATTTCACGATATGGAACAATGCTGTTGTGTGGAATTTGGATTTATGAGTAGCGCTAACTAATATCGGCAGCTACTGTATGTTACGGTCGCAGTCAAATGCAGGCCTCTGCTAACTTTGTAGCCAACGTACTGTATAACATCAGTTATATAAAAAAAATCGATCACTATAAGTTGAACAGCATCCAAGTGCGCATGTGGATGTATTACATTCAGTCTCGGTTGTGAAGCTGGTTTGGGTTGTTCTGCCTGTGTTTTAGGATCAGCCTCTGGCTCGAACATGCATGGCTAAACCGAAGCCATAGTTACCGACTGAAGCGGCTTTGTTTTGGATCACACTAGGTTGCTCGTCAGAACCCACCCTACTCTGCTTCTGATTGGCTAGTAGTCCTTACCTAGGTACTGTACATGTGCAACCCCCAACAAAGATCTAACAAAAGTCAGATGCCTAAAATTCTAAACCTGATAATGGCCATAATATGACCCCTTTAAATACATAAAGATTCTGTGGAAAGACTATTAAATGTTCAATTTCAATACCAGAAAAAGGTAATGGATGTGGTTTAAACAGTGAATGGGTTTATGTACTCTGACAGAAGCCAATCGAATCTAATAATGAGACAAACACAGTACTAAGACTATCATTATCAACGTTTACATGAATATTAAAATCACCTATAATAATTAATTTATCGTTTTTAAGGACTAAATTTGATAAAAACTGAGAATTCAGATAAAACTCCAGAATAAGGACTAAGAGTAGGATTGTCTGTCGTGTTTTCCAGGTTGGGTGTGAAAGACTTAGAACAAGGCTTTCAAATGAGTTATTTAGTTTAGGTTTAGGGTTGATTAATAGGCTTGAGTCGAAGATGGCTGCAACTCCACCTCCTCGGCC
>CM022490.1:4712362-4734753 GCA_011952105.1 Coreoperca whiteheadi
TAATCGGGTGTCATTACCGCTGATGTGAATAACAATCTTACTGTATTTATGTTTACCCTTAGCCAGCAGTTTTGAATATGATTCAATGTCGCCCGCTCTGGCCTCAGGAACACATTTAACTATGGTCGCTGGTGTCACGTTTCTCAAAATGAAAGTATCACTAATCAAAATTGGTTTCTCAGCGGGTGTGTCACTGAGTGTATAGAACTTTTTAGAAACCTGAACAGCTTGGTGGTGAACCGTGGGCTTCTGCTTAGGGTTATGCTTCCTTTGGAAGGTAACTCAGCCTCCCTGGTTGCCTGCCTAACATGCGCTACCTCTGGTTGGTCCGCACTACCTACTGGGGGCTGGCTAACTACAGACGCTAACAATTGAGTTCCCATGGTGTGGAACCACGTTTCCAATTCACTAAGCCTCGCCTCCAAATCACTGTATTCCATCTCATAGTCTTCAATTAACTGCCGGAACTGTCTTTGGTTAAGTGCTCTGGAGACAACGAAATACCCCACATGCACAACCCTTTCCATCACATTATGATTTCAATTCAGTTTTGATACCAGAGACTCCTGTTGTATGACGCAGTGAAAACTGACAATGTTGTGCATTTCTTCTCATTTTTTCATGAGACCAACAAGCCCCTTCTCTTTGACTCCCATACTTGGGCCGTCATCCATCCATACACTTGCAAGACTTGACCAACAGAGTTCTTTTTCATCAAAAGAATGCCAGAAGTGCATTTAGAATGTCCTCACCTGCCAAGAAGTGGAAGTAAGCACACCATTTCTACTTGTTTTCTTTCGGGAATCTCGCCCAAACACACAGCTGAGCCACGTCTGTCACATCGGTTGCTGATGGCTTCTATCCGCCTCGTAATGGTTGAATCAGACAACTATTTGCTTTACAATTGCGTCCTTGGTGTTGAAGTCTGTGAACAATATTTCTGCTGTAGCCTTAAATAGTCTTTTACTATTTCTGCATCTGAGAATGGTGCTATCGCTCTAGAAAAGATCCATGCAATCTCAAAATCTGCCCCAGTGAAACATTATGCTGTAGAAGTTGTTCTGTGGATGACGTTTTGCTGCACGCAAAGTGAAGGAGTGAGCTGCTCAATTTGTCTTTTTCTGAGGTTACTCCCTTGTGGATACGCTTTGTTGAGTTTTGGTTCGTCTTCATTTTCCGTACCTGTCACACCACTTTGTTTCTGTCCATCTGATTTGAGACTTTGTTTTCGATTTTTATTGTTCGTGCACGTCATGCTAGCTAGCATGAGACCCTGCAATAGCCGAACTAATGCTTCTGCACAAGTGAGCAGTGTTGCCAGACTGGTGACAGTTTCCACCCCTTTAGCAATATAAAGGAATTTGAGTAAAATCCTAAGTATTATGTGAAAATGTATTATGCTTATAATGCAGTGTACTGCATATATTTATAATATATATATTTTTGCCCTAAATTATCCTACACCAGCCCAGTATTTATTTACCTGTCCAACAGCAGCATCGCCATTGTGGTGCTCCAGAGGGCCGCCAAAGTTAGGGTAGGTCTGAGCAGGTTTTGACAGTCCCACATTTGTAGCTTATACTGCCACTTTGTGTATGAATAGCGTAGCTGTTTCGAGTATTTTTATGAATTATGTGTATTGGAAGCATTATCTTATAATTATTAGCTGCCACCAATTAAAGTTTGGCGAGCCATATGAGGCTCGTGAGCAACACTGTGCTATATGGTCATGGTTGCTGCTGAGTAATGGATAAAGTGATGCAGTTACTTTTTTAAGGAGCAATGTGTATAATAATAATGTTCTGTTTACAGGCATTATTATTATTTTATTATTTATAGCTCAATCTGGGTGGCACAAGTAATTGCTCTGAAGTATGTTAAAATGTTTGACAAAACACACATTATGTTCATCCAATTGATATGGTTGGTTATCCTGCCTTGGGCGTTGAGAACTATTTAACAGTCAATTCCTGGATTGTCTGAATTTGAGGTGGACATTTGAATTTGTGGTGCATTTTTTTGTCAAATCACGCTCAAGCTACAGTGCTATCCTCTTCTTTAGTGTGAAACCTCCTATTTCTCACTTGTCTTGAATACATAATTTGCCCAGGAAGATAGTACAGCAACTCCTTTTTCCACCTGAAAGAAACCCCATCATGCTAAACCACTGTAAGGCACATGAGGGCACTGTTGCCTTATGATTAAAATACAAAACACACTGCACCAAGTCTGAACGAGATGTAACACCCCTCCACTCGTTTCTCAAGTTGTCCATCTTATCTTGAATCCCAACCACTTCCCCTTCTATCTATTTCTCTACATCCCTCCTTGCTTTACTCTAGGTTCCAGACATTTTTGGGAGTTCATTACAATCTTCCCTTTTGCTCTGTTTCAAACTGTATCACCTCACCTTGACCTTTTCCTCATTTTACACACACAAGCATAGATAGAGGAGTACATATGGTCCCCAACTTGACACATTAATTGAAAACAGTGTTTTCTCATGGGAAGATGGGGATAGCTGGATAATTGGAGGAAGAGAAAGATGGACCTTGCAATGTTATGAAAGGGGGGAAGGGAAATAGAAGGAATAAGGCGACAGGAAGGAATGGTGGTTTGGATGGATGGATGGATGGATGACAGGGAGGGTCGAGAATAGAGTACTTGAATGTCAAAGCTTAGACAGAAATGTGTCACGGAAAGATGGAATAGATGGATGACTGGATGAGGGTGGGGAGGTGGTAAAGGAGGAGTGGGTGTTGCACTTTGCAGAATGTCACAGCTGCAGTAAGTATTGGTCATAGGAAGCCATGTTGTCTGCCACCTTCTCCCTCTTTTCTTAATGTCTGTAGCTTTCATCTTCAGCTTTCTGCCCCTTTGTTTCTCTGGCGCATGCTCTCTTCTTAAAATAATCTCTCTCCTTTCTCCCCCACCCTCCCTCTGTCTGTCTCTCTGGTTTGATGGATTGCTGTAGTTTTTGATAGCTTTCACTACAGATAAGGTTCTGCCTCAGGCTGCACGTAGAGTTTGCTTTCCAGGTTAGGCCAATTTGCAAGACATCTCAAATCAAAGGTCACTAATTTCAATCAAAATTCTTTCAGTAAAATTAAACAGATTGCATAATGCCTGTGGAATACATTAGTGAGAGTCCTGAGTTATTTCCTTGACCAATAAGAGCTTAGAGCTTACATAATTTAGTTTCAGTTTATTGCGTATGATTTTCACAACCTGGCCTTTGTGTATGTCTCTCTCTGCAGTCTGTAGAAGATTCTGGAAGATTTAAAATGCCTAAATGAAAACATATAAAATGAAATACAATATAGACTGTTATATGTATTTCCCTTTTTAAGTGTGAATTTTCTGTGGAAAAAAAAAGTGAAACGATAATTATTTAGCTTTTTATCTTTAATAACTGAATGAATTGATTTCATTTTGACATGAATTTTCCATGCCACATTAAAATTAAATCACAAAACTTTTGGGACTACACAGATGAGTTCATTCATGTGGGTGATTTTAACTGAGCTTTGATTAAAAGACTGCATTGTCTTTTGTCCCACAGTCCTGAAAGACAGTGAATGCAGCATCATTGGCCAGTCTGACCTGTGACCCGGAAGTCACTAGGTTAACAAAAGGAGTCAATGACCATTCCTTTCTCTTTTTCTCCACGCAGACCCTAGATGAAAGGATAAAGGGCTAGGTTACAACACAGAAGCCTGCCTGCCTTCCTTCAGAACCGAACTTGCAATCTTTCCACAGTGCCTGTGTAAGATTCGCGTCAACTGCTATTACGCACCATCATTCAGCTACCTTTAAGAAGCAATGGTGTAAGTTAGCACCAAGCTAACTGCAAGGAGTACAATAGATGAGCATCTGGCTTAGAATACTGCACAGCAACAGTTGCTTCCAGAACGGAACTACAGCGCTCTTCCCCGCCTGGCCCATACACGAAAGACGGATGCCAGCAAACAGAGCAGCAATGATCCCAAATCAACCTTTCTTATCCCCCACGGACTGCAGCACTGGGCTTAGCATAGCTTAACAGGGTACTTAAGGTACCTACGTACAGGACTGTTTAGTTAACTTTTGTAGCCTAAATGTGATGTTACTGATATGTGTTCATTGAGGTTTTATTGTTGTGATGTGTTTTCAATCTGTTAGTTTAACAGTCTTGTAGCCACCGCTAAATTGATGCTAGTTTGTGTTATGCTCCACACAGATGCTTTACATGCTAACTAACTCCTTTTAACCTGGCACCGTTATCCGCTAGATCACAGACACGCCTCTAGTTTGGCCCTTTTAGTAGAGCCACATTCTGTGAGCTACTGCTTAGCCTTTCTGCCAATTTTGCATTTCCCTTTGTCTAGCCATGCAGCTACTGCTTAGCCGTACCGTCATTTGAGCTAGAAGGTCATTTGCCTGACCACCACCTGTGTTAATGCTTGTGCATGCTAAACGAACACACACACTATTTATGATTATCTTTGATAATGTTGATAGCCAAATCTAATTGATTGCACCTACACAGTTTGGTGCCCCTTTAACCATGGTAAACCCCAACAACAGAGAAATTCACACACATTCAAACTACTTTTTTAATTTAACTATGACACAGTAAATGCATATATTAAAATAAAATACAAATAACAGCCCAGGCCGAAGGAGCAACATGGGGCCAATCTTCTGTGGGCCCATCACCTGCAGGAGGAACCGTAAGGGGCCAGTGGAATGTGGATTGGTTGGCGGGGTCCAATCCCCGGACACGGAATCTGGCTTTAGGGACATGGAATGTCACCTTGCTGGGGGGGAAGAAGCCTGAGCTCATGTGGGAAGTTGAGAGATGCCAACTAGAGATAGTCAGGCTCACCTCCACGCACAGCTTGGGCTATGGAACCCATCTCCTGGAGAGAGGCTGGACTCTCTACTACTCTGGAGCTGCCCGCAGTGAGAGGCGGCGGGCTGGTGTGGGCTTCCTCATACCCTCCCAGCTCAGCTGCCATGTGTTGGAGTTCACCCCGGTGAACGAGAGGGTTTTTTCCCTGCAGCTCCGGGTCTCCCACGTCTGGTAGAGCTTCAACCAGATCCCGAGGGAGGATGGAGACATCGAGTCTAAGTAGACCATGTTCTCCACCTCCATTGTCGATATAGCCGCTCTGAGCTGTGGCCATAAGGTCTCTGGGCCATGTCGTGGTTGTAATCCCCGAACTCAGTGTTGGACTCCGGAAGTAAGGTATGCCATCAAGCTGAAGGAGTCCTATCGAGCCTGGTTGGCTCATGGGACTCCAGAGGCAGCTGATATGTACTGGAAGGCCAAAGCTCGGCCTTCCAGTCTGCGAACAACCCGGGTCTGGGAGGAGGTTGGTGAGGCCCCGGAGAAGGACTGCCAACCGGGCGGCCTCGAAGAAATTCTGATAAACAGTCCTGTGCCTCAGGAGGGGGAAGCAGTGCCCTGCGCACACTGTTTACAGTGGGGGTGGGAGGCCAAGGGCTCAGTTGTGGACTCGTCGATCCCCCAAGCATGAGATAACCATATGTATTGTATATTATTTTTATATTTTTTTGTGCATTTGATTTGTTTTTATTTAGATTTAGTCTTCCATAGAAGTGGCTCTTTTCAAATGCTGTTGTAATACACCTCCACTAAAACTCACTGTACGATAACAGCGATGGTTAGCCAACAGGACCTACAAAGGTATTCACCACCTGACAGTTCTGGTTAATGGAGAAAAAGGTCTGTTTTGAAAAGTCTCTGTGTTCAGGTTTCAGTACTTTTGTAACTTCCAACTAATTCTCCGTGGTCTGGAGCCAGTTTCCCCCCTACGTATCTATTCATACTTTCAGATATCAGTCTTATTTAAAAGTTTACAGATCACTTAAAGCCATATCAAAGCTGTGTTAGGTTACTGCTGATGCAAACCCAATCGTTTCTGCTGCTGATGCTACACATTTAAAGCTTTCCACCTGCAAACCAGGAGAAGACTTTTAGTAGCTATTGTGAAGTAGTTATAGGAAAGTTGGTAGAGCTTTGTTAGTGATATTTTGCAGAGAAAAAAACGTTAAACACAAGATAGTTGTGCAAATAGGTGAATACAATAAACTCATTGATAGTTGCAACTTTCCTGAAGAGAATGTCAACAATGTGTGTATTTGATTTATCCAGCTTATTAATTGCATCCAATGTGTTGTTCATAGCCCATATGTTGTTAATTGCATGGGTTTTGTCTTCTTTTCTGGCTCTAGTAAGGCTATACTGAGAAAGGCAGTTGTTTTTTGTGATGTTCTACAAGTGTTCAGTTGATGCTGGTATGCTGAAGTTGGGAATGTAAGATTGTATGATGAATATCTGTTGGATTGTAGCAATGTTTATTAGAAAAAAAAACATTAAAAAAAAACCTTTAGCACTAGATATTTTTGTCTTTTTTAAACATTATTCAAAAATTGTTCCTACAATTTTCCATCACTGTATTCTGTTAAATGTCATGCGGTATTCTGATTGATTAGTTTGTAGAGACAGAGTGTAGCAGCAGTCACACTGGTCCTAAATTTGGCCCTAAGTTTCTGACACTGACAGAATTTTCACACATGCTTTCTTTGGTTGCCTTCAGTAGACGTGTCTCACGACCATGCTTTTGGATTAACAAAGATTTCACCACGTTTTCTTACAATTGTCAACTTTCCTTTGGGACTCCCCAAAGTCACACACTCTATAGGGGCCTTCAGGGACTCAAGAGTCATCAGGTTTAGTGTTCTACTGCTAAGAGCTTACAACCACTTGAGATTTAAGTGGAAATCGTGACACAAGTTGGTTGGATTGGGGTGGCTGGGGTTGCAGATCTTTGTCAGGTAGTTAATAATGAGACAAGTGCTTATTCTAAACTTTCTATCTCTTTTAAACTATATTGTTGTTGTGGTAATACTTTTTTACTGAAGGCATATTGGAGCAAACACTAGGAATTACTGTGGAAAGCAAGCGGGAAAAGATGCAAAGCAATGGAAGACAATCCTGGCGACACCCTCCTGTTTGCTGTTGAAAACATGCATCCCTTGATAATACACTTCCCATGGGACCCCACTTCCCAGATAGCTCTTGCACTAGATTTTCAGTATGTCTTTAATAATAAATGTCTAACTTTCGTGTTGTTGCTTGTTAAATATCTTTTGTTGTTTCTACCTAAATCATTCAATTCAATTTTAATTCAATTTTATTTATATAGTGCCAATTCATAACAGAAGTTAAATCATTGCAGTCAGATTTGTGAATGTGTTGCTGTTGTCAAAATAGGCATTCATCTTGATATGATGATTTTAACTTTCACATAGGGGGTTTTATCCAGTGGTTGTTGTTTTCAGCCAGTTATCATTCTCTGGCGATAGGCTTGCTAGTTAATACACACACATTGAACACCGTACCGATACATAAGATCCCCATTTCTACCAGAGATGTCAATTTTGTGCTCAATCCTAATTAAAGTCCATAAATAATGATGACTATCTGCTCTTTGAGTACCAATCCCATATTTATATTTTTCTAAATAATCCAGTTGTGCAGTGCACATTTTGTATGATGCAATGGACATTTAAAAGAGAAACATAAAGTGCATTCACTTACATTTTCTTTATGTAATACATTTTGTGGTAAAAATAAGAGGATTAGTTTTAAACTTGCCAGATCTGTGGCCTTCACTGTAAAACTGCCTCAAGCAGAGTCCCTACCATATCTGAACAAGCTGGAAATAAAAATGTTATAAGATCATATTAATGTTAGCTTGGCTTTTGGCTAACTTTTTAAATGGGTTGTAAGACTAACGTGTAAGAAAGCCATGATTTTGTGTCTTTTTCCTGTCAACCAATGCCACAAAAAAAACAACAACCCAAAAATGTGTTGGTCCATCTTTTAATACTTTCCCACTTCCCTAGCCTGTCTGTTACACTCAGCCCCAAGCCCAGAAGCATCCCCAAGCCCTACTTAGACTGTAACTTTTTAAAAATTTAAGATTGAACGAATGAGGACCAGCACATGATTTGTAAAAATAAGTTTGAACACAACCCACGTAACCTTACTGTAAAATACACTGCAGAATATACATTGGCAATAGGCACAAACACAATTTCCGAGTGGTCCAGACCTATTGTAGGAGTCATGTGCAATTAGTCTGCTGTTATCCTCACTCAGGGATTGTATATTTCCTATATACATTGCAGTCCATAATTATGTTAAAATCCTGTTTGACTCTGCAATCTGAATTATAATATTCTAAATGTATTCATATAGCCTAACGATTGCATAATTAATTTAGACTGGATATTAATTGGAAAATGGACTGTACTTGTATAGCGCCTTTCTAGTCGTCCGACTACTCAAAGCACTTTCACACTTACCCATTCACACACTGATGGCAGGAGCTAACTACCCATCAGTACAAATTAAACTAATCATTCACACACCGAAGGCACAGCTTCGGGAGCATTTTGGGGTTCAGTATCTTGCTCAAGGATACTTCGACACATGGCTGGGGGAAGCCGGAATTGAACCGCCGACCTTTGGATTGGTGGACGACCCGCTGTGGAGCCACAGCCGCCCCAATACAATAATTCTATTGTATAACACTACAATATCAATATGAACATCTCAAACTGCAAAGCGACTTAAATTATTAACTAATTGAAGGTTAATTTGTCTCTGTATGTAATAAGGTCAACTAGAATCTTTTGGATGCCTTGGACGAGTGTGTCTTTAGATAGCTTGCTGATATATTGGGAGCGACAGATGAATGGTTGTTGTCACGGTTAAGATTACCACGGCCTGTGCTTCTACAAATGTGTAACTTGTAACACTGCAGAAAGTCACACCGATTCAACCCTATTCCCTTAATTCCACTGCTGACGCTGTTAAAGATGATAGACTTTCCTTTATGGATCTCCGAAAGCAGGACTTCAGACTCCGAACTGGTGAAGTTCTTCTTTTTACTCTTCGATGTTATTTTCTTGAATGAACACTTCCTGACATATGAGGCAGGGTGCGTATCCTTAAATGCTGTTGTTGGGGTGTAAATTATGATAATTGCAGTTGAAGAGAAAGTATTAATCATGTTCACGCAGGTCATTTATACAGTTATCTGAAGTCTTCTGAGGCTGATGAGAGCCTGCCATACGAAAACAGTAAGAGAAAGTTAAGATAAGAATACGAAAATGTTTTTGCATGAGGGCCATTGTTTTGTTCTGCACCTCTGCTGCATCACTGGGTCCAAAAGCTAACAGGTGACTTTCAGATCTAATGTCGTGGTAATGTTGCTGGCGGCAGTGCCATGTTGTTATCCATGATTTTTCCCTCTTTTTATTTTGCATTAATGAATATAATTGGCCAGTTTACCAATGGGCCAATATGGCACGCAATGGATCAGAATGACTTTTTACGAATGCCCACCACTGGAATATACGCAGTATATGCCTGTTTCTTTTACACAGAACAGGAGTAAGAATTTTAATGAAAAAGATCTAAATATTTAAAAAACAGTAGAATAGTAATATATGGTAGTTGTAATTTCTTAAAACAGGTGGGCACTGTAGTTTTTAGCAGATGTTACTCAAACAGGAGTGAATAGTGTTTTTTTGTTGGGCATTATTTTCAGTTATAGATTAATGCACATTTTGGTGCACTAGTGAGTATTTAAAGTGGGATTCAGTCAAAACAAACTACAGTGTGTGTGATCATTGGTAATGAACTAACATGTCACCCAGTTCAACAGTGTGGCTCATTGATCTGTTTTTAATAGTTTGTGGACAGCAATCGAGCTCTATGGCACAGAGGAATAAGATATATCAGACTTTGGTTACACACGCATATACACGTATTAATACTTGTTGGTAGGATCAATTGATTGTTGGTTTCAAATCAACAATGTAATGATTTTAAACAGTAACAGGTTTTATTCAGCCGCTGTGCTGCCTGCAAGAGCCAAATTCGTTACTACCATAATCCAGCTCTCTTTTCATCACTGAGACCAATTAAACACATTGAATCCTTAACATTACAACTTTCACTTCTGCTTCTGTTGCTCCCCAGACCCACCTCCACATACACAATGCCCTTCTTAAGAGTGTGGTTATTGTGCATTTAAATTAAGCCTCATTCAAACAAATAAGCAGTTGGACTTGACTCATTACACAGAGCCAAATTGGTTGTCCCACAGGACTCTGTTTTGCTCTGACCAAACAGAGAAAATGTTTAAAGCTCAGATTGGATTTCACAATGTAATTTGATCTCTCAACAAGAAAATCCATTAATTACTTATTTTGCAACCTTTCCCTACTGGTATTCGCCATGTGGAAAAGCTATTGAATGGTTTGTACTTCTTATTGGAATTTATTTGACTCTCTAATTGAGGTATCAATTTGCAATTTCAACAAATTTGTTTTAATCAGAGTAGAAACCGACGTGTTTTCTCAGGAGCAAATCAACAACAATATTGTCTTACGTTAAAAGGGGATACCACTGAAATTAGGCTGTCCATTGTGGCTCCATTGTAACAGAAATTCCGTTAAATCCCTTAAACAACTGCAGTAAATAATATAATAATATGAAAAAATTGACAAAAGTGGGACACATCACTTTTTCTTTATTTAATCTTTTATTCTGATGTCTGATAAGAGAGCTAAAATCATAAGGAGAAAGCAGTGGTTCAGTGTGAGAGAAATACAAGAGTGGCTTACAGTCCATGGCAATTGACCTCCATTTTAATAATGATGGTAGAACAATAATAATAATAGAATCAATGCCATGGAAGTACCTAGCCATCAAGGACATTTATGCCCATCTAAGATGTGATCAAGTGGCTGAAGCAAGCTTTTCCCTTAAAGCTGTTTTAGCAAAGCAAAGACGTTAAAAAAAAAAAAGGGCTAACATGATTTATATCTGCATAATCACCCGCTAGTTTTGCAAAGTTGTTTTTTCACATTTAATCGTTTGTTATTTGAAAACCTAACTGGCAAGTGGCAAGTAACAACAGCACACTCCTCGACACTAACATGCTAATGTTTAGCAGATTTCATGCTTACCATGGTCAACTTCTTCAGAATCAGAATCAGAATCAGAAATACTTTATTAATCCCTGAGGGGAAAGTCTTTGTAACAGCAGCTAACTATCATATCAGTGCATCCAAGAATGGAAGTACTAAGCAAGGCAAAAAGCAATAATATAATACACTATAGTACAGGTAACTACAAAGAGGGTATAAGTATTAATTTTAAAATTAAGATGTAATGTACAAAGTGGGTTAACCAGTTGAGGTTAATATTACAGTATAAAGTAATACTGCATGAGCTGTCAAGTTGTGTGTAGCTTATTAACATTATCTAATGAGACTGAGGATATTGCACAGCCGTACTAGAAGTATAAATAAGCATCACAAATTAAATTTAAAACAGGGTGTATTGCACTGTAGTTTAGGCACCAAATAATCCCAAATTATGTCCATTATTGCAAAGATGTTCACGTGATTTATGGTCACATCAACTAACACTTAGAGGGAGGAGTTATAGAGTTTGATGGACACAGGCAGGAATGACTTCCTGTAGCGCTCTGTGGTGCATTTTGGGAGGATGAGTCTTCCGCTCAAGGTACTCCTTTGCTTGACCAGCACGTCATGGAGCCGGTGGGAGACACTGTCCAGGATGGCATGTAGTTTGGCCAGCATCCTCCTCTCTGACACCACCGACAGAGAGTCCAGCTCCACCCCAACAATGTCACCGGCCTTAAGGATCAGTTTATTGAGTCTGTTAGTGTCCGCTACCCTCAGCCTGCTGCCCCAGCATGCAACAGCATACAGGATAGCACTGGCCACCTCAGACTCGTAAAACATCCTCAGCATTGTCTGGCAGATGTTGAAGGACCCTGGCCCTTCCTGTACAGAGCTTGAGTGTTCTTAGCCCAGTCCAGTTTGTCTATGTGTACTCCCAGATACTTGTAATCCTCAACGATGTCCACGCTGACCCCCTAGATGGAAACCGGGGTCACTGGTGCCTTGGCCCTTCGTAGGTCTACAACCAGCTCCTTAGACTTTGTGGCATTGAGCTGCAGATGGTTCTTCTCGCACCATGAGACAAAGTTACCAGGCAGTCAACAAAGCCAGGACACGAGGAGGACATCCACCTGGATCGCTGCCAGCTTCTCACTCAGCAGGGCTGACCGGATGGTGTTGAAGGCACTCGAGAAATCAAAAACCATGATCCTCACCGTGCTTGCCGGCTTGTCCAGGTGGGTGTGAATGCGGTTCGGCAGGAAGATGATGGCGTCCTCAACTCCCAGCCGGGGTTGGTAGGCGAACTGAAGGGAGTCCAGGAGGGGTCTGACCATGGGTCCCAGCTGTTCCAGCACCAGTCACTCCAGGGTCTTCATTATGTGGGATGTCAGTGTCTGTAGTCCTTGGAGCCACTGGGACGTGGCGTTTTCGGGACAGGAACGAAGCAAGATGTCTTCCACAGAACAGGGAACTTTTTAAGACTCAGGCTCAGGTTGAAGACATGTTGAAGAACTCCACATAGCTGGGGGGCACAGGCTTTTAGCACCCCGGGGCTAACTCCATTGCGGCCAGCAGCCTTGTTTGAGTGGAGTTTCATCAGCTGTCCTCTCACCTGGTCAGCAGTCAGGCACACAGCAGAGGTTACAGGCGGGGGGGTCATCAATGTCAATGTGAAGAGGGCTGTTAGTGTGAGAGCCAGTTAGCATAGCTTGTTAACAGCACAAAACACAAAGTAAAGCTGAGGCTGATAGGAAGATGGAAATTAGTTTGCGAAGTATTGGACAAACTTTAGTTAACACCAATGAACCCTTAGGCCATACGCTGCTAAAACATTTGTCTCCAAAGCCCAAGCCAAAATAATTATATTTTCTTAGATTTGACAATGCTCCCCCAGACCCATAGAAGACATTAATACCAAAGTAATGAATCTTACCGTCTAATGTGCTTGAGAAGTTAAAACTGTTATCGACTTCTGCATCATCAGGCTTCCTCCTTTTTTCATTGACTTGTCTCATCCATTCATACTTTTCTCCACACATCTTTCATCTCCTCTTTTTCTACTTTTTTGTCTTTCAACATAAATGACCCTGTTAGCAGGAAGGATTAGCTGGAATTTTGACACTTGCATTGCTCTATCACACACACATACATGCACACACAAATGCTGGTACTAGCCTCCATAACAGATGGTCAGGCTAATTGGCTGCTCTCTCAGCTTGGTTGCCCCTGTGCCTGTGTGCTGCTTTGTTTTGGTATGTGTGTGTAGACATGTATTATTCACATTGTGGGGACATAAGTCTGTTTACACAATCAAATTGCGGGGACTCGCCTTCTTTTGGGGACAAAACACAAGTCCCCATAATGTAAATCATCACATTTTAGAGTGAATACTTGGTTTAAGGTTAGGGTATGGTTAGGTTTAGGTTAGGGTTAGGGTTGGGCAAGTAATGGTTAGGGTTAGGGTAAGTCTTAAGGAAATGAATGCAAGTCAATATAATGTCTTTAGAAGTGATGGAACCACCACTGTGTGTGTGTGTGGATGTGTTCCCTAACTACTGCGTTGCTTTGTTTAGCATGTCCATAAAGTGTATGTGTTTCCGGGTGTAAAGATAGTAAGGAAACATTTGGCTCTGTTCCACTTGATGTCTGTTGAGGCATGGGGAGCACAGCAAGTGTGTGGTGTGTGTATGTGTGTGTGAGACAGAGACCAGGTAGAGCACAGGGTTCTTGTACACTGTATGCTTGACAGACAGATGCTGTGTTGATATGCATCAATAATACACACACACACACACACACAGGTGAATGAAAATGTCCACACACCACACACATATGAACAGAACACACACAAGAGGAAGCACGTTCCACATGGATGAACACACACGCACACACTTTCTATGCTTCTGATATACACATGGATATTCTATGTGAACACACACAGAGTCCCTGCTGAGCTGACATGAGATGATACCCCCCCCCCCCCACACACACACACACACATTGAATATTGTATTCTCTCCTCTGATGTGACATTATTAGCCATAGGGAACATTAATAGACTCTTTTAACTTCAATTCACATTATGACGTAGGGACGTAAAAAATGTCAAAAGACTATAGTTTTCTCTTGTTGGACAGCTAAGAATTTCACATATAATGTGACTTGATCACAAACCATCAAAACAATTAATTCAATTATTTTCAACCTAAAATGAAGTAAGTGGCAGAGAGTACAAGCTAAATGACAACTTGTCCTTATATGTAAGAACAGAAGGTCAAGATTCTGAAGAATAAAAGTAAGAAGCTGTCCTCATGGAAAAGCATAAATCATAGCTGAAGTGGTTTTTAATGTGAGCGAGCATTTTCATTGGTGAATGAAAAGGTTCTGTGGTAAATGGCATGCGTAATGAAGCATTAGTCATTGGTCAGTTGTATTTCCGAAAGTGATGAGAAAGTGAGAGCATTTCAAAATATCTGAACAAATAAGCACCCCCTTGTGAGGAGTTAATTCTGACTTGTAATTTCCGGTGACGTGTCCAGATATTTTCCAGCATTTTGTCCAGTGCATGCTGGGATAGGCTTCAGTCCCAAAACCCAATTCAGTCAGAGACACGTATGTCAAGGCATTGACCATTTATAGTAAAATGGGTATAAAATCTGAGCAGAAACAAGGATTCTACTGGGTAAACATATTCCCCCTTGATAAACACATGCATTAACAATAAATGTTATTAAATCAACAATACAAAAAAAAAATACCACATAAGCAGAACGTTGGGGCTGTGGAGGGAGTTTGCAGCAGTAAAGGGCGTTGGCATGAGTGAATCAGCAGAGTAAAAGTGCGTGGTTATAATGGCTGCACTGTAGACCTGTATGAATGTCTTTTGACGTTACTAGTCAGCTGACAGCCACACAGCTAATAAGTGTGAAGCATGAATGAAACAGATAATGCCAATCAGCTAATGCAATCGTGGCTTAAATACTCAATGGTTGGAACTTGAAACGAACGCTTTTCTCCATTCATGTTTGTTCTTTTGTTCCTGGAAGCGACTTTAGGAGCAGTATTTGTAACTTAAGATTTTGTGGTTTGGGTGAAATTAAAGGACCATACCAGTAATTTTCCATGTTTAAACCAAATAGCTGTCTGTTTTCACCTTATTTTAGAACCAGTCATTTCCCAAAGCATGCAGCCATATTTCAGCTTTACCTAATTTATGGTTTCAAAAGGAAATGTTCAGGTGATACACCCACTTTGAAATTCAGTGCTTTCAGCAGCCACGACGTATAAAAGAGGCATGCCACACAGCTGGAATACACAAACCATGGCTGGTACAAAAGTGTTCCTTTTGTATTCATAAGTTGTATGGGTGATTTCAGATGATCATATGCATGCTCAAACAGGTCAAACAAAAAATAAAAGGGTATGACATCCGCGCACTCTTATCACATTATGTCACGTTTTGAATTTAATTAAAAGTAGCCTAAATATGAGTAGCCCTGGCTGGACAGACTCTGCTTTGTGAAGCACACCACCTTTTCTGTCCAAACCATTCTAGCTAAGAGGTTTGCACAACTTTGTCAACTACTGTGACGAGAGGGCTGAAATCGGGATGGCTTATCACACATGTAGGTTCATCCACTGCATCGCTCCCTCGCTCTGACTCCTCCAACAGAGGTTCAAAATGTCCCATTCAAGGCAACAGAAACAATCTGTTGTGGGTCACATAGTTGGTCATGTGTTACAACTCCACCAGCAGCTGCTGTCTGTTAGTTCCAGAGGCCGGTGTTCTGATGATGTAGCTGCAGTGTCTCCTACTCTTGCCCTTTCCCTGTCTCGCTCTGCTCACTCAGCACCATTTCGTCCTCGGTATACTCTGGCTCAAATTGATACACCAGTTTCTGTGGAAAGTTTAGTCGTCTTATTGTTGGAGCTCCTCATCATGGTATTCTCTCTGTCTGACATTTTCTTCAGCGTTACTACTTTACAGAGTGACTTGGACACATAAGCCACCTCTGGTTTCCCATAAAGAGTCACAGTGCAGCCTTGCCAGGTGAAAACTGCGATCTTGGAGTCTGGTCCAAATGTGTACTTCTTTTTGCGGTTCAGCTCTGAGCCAAACACCTCAGCCATTCCTGTGAGGAGCTCCAGCTCAACTCGCTCTGCTGCCTCCCCTGCCTCCACCTCAAACCAGGGCAGCTGTGGCTTGGTGGCAGAGCGTTTGTCCACCAATCGGAAGGTTGGCAGTTTGATCCCGGCTTCCCCCAGCCATGTGTCGAAGTATCCTTGAGCAAGATACTGAACCCTGAATTGCTCCCAAAGCTGCGCCTTTGGTGTGTGTGTGTGTGTGAATGATTAGTTGAATTTGTACTGATGGGCAGTTAGCTCCTGCTATCAGCATTTGAATGTGATATGTAGTGTAAAAGCGCTTTGAGTAGTCAGAAAGACTAGAAAGGCGCTATACAAGTACAGTCCATTTACCATTCTTTGCTAGCTACTTTTTGTTTACTATTACTAGTAAATAGTTTGCAGGTCTTAAGGCCCTGATCGTCCAATGATAGCGCACATCTGAGTTCCACATAGAGGAATGGTGCGTTTCTGAGCTGCTGTGTAGCTAAAACTATCATCCACTCTGAGTTCAGCTAAATAACTTTCATGGAATGTTCAATACATCTAACTGTCAAATTTACGACATGCATGTCTGATAATTACTTGTATTCCATGTTGAGTTCCCAAACATCAAAGCTTATGATTGATATGCAGATACTGAAATATAGGCCTTTGGAATGGCGCCACTTGCATGAGTTGGGAAATAGTTGGCAGTAACGTACGGTATAAGCACATAACATTTACTGTGCTCATTATGCAAAAGCACTGGTATGAGCCTTCAAAAGCAGGCAAAAGTCCAAATACTGACATCAACTGGTCCGCCTTGTTAAACAAAGCGTCAAAATGTTACACTACTTCAATTCAAATGTTCTGAAGAGCAAAAGCCATACTTGACCCTCAATTCAGCCCTGCTTGTGAAAATATGCTGTAGCCCGATTGCCCTTGCTGAATCGCAAGTTAATCAATTGCAATTTGTCCCCTGTTCATTTATTTTATTTTATTTCAACGTACAGTAGCATAAAAAAAAGACACTCTTCATTATATTGAAACATTTTAAAGATTTTTATTAACATGAAAAGCAGCACATTTACTGACAGGGATTTTTGTCATTAGAAGTCAAAGGTCCAGGTTCACAAGGAGAAATGCCCTCAATAAGTATTAACAAGTGTTACCTATGAACACTTTGATAAATCCTTATTTGGCCCACGTTCTGTGTTTGTTTGAGCATTAGGTATTTAGGGACAAATCTGTTTCCAAATCACTCATAAGTAGCCTGACTTACTTGCAGTCTTACACATGCACAGTTTCTTTCTCTCTCTTTGAGCCACACACAATTAGACTAGTCTTGCTTACTCTAATCTTTGCTGTCGGCCAATATGAACCTGTCACCGCGCGTTACATCTCCAAATTTTCATTGGTAGCCGGGTCAACTCTTTGTTATGGGCTGGAAAAGAGTGAATGTGTGTGTATGTGTATGTGTGGGATGAATGAGAATTCTCCTATCTTGTCATAGGCAGAACAGAAGCCCGGTGTGGATAGAGCAAATAATAGTTTCTTAGTCCTGATAGTCCCCTGACAGGCATCAAATCAATCTTTTTTGTTTGTTTTTTTTAATATAGAATACGTTGTTAAGTTGTTGCACACATAAGACTATATGTATGTGCCTGTTCTTTATTGCCCTTGAGTGATTCGTCAGCAGTGTGCACATCTGGGAACATGTCAATATGCTTGCTTTTCTAAACAAACAATAGATTGTCATGGAACATACCAATTGGTAGTGTTTGGATTGAATACTTTCCTCCCCATGTTACTTATTTCTTCCTCGTTAGTCTTTGACTTTTTTTTCTTGTTCACTGTTTCTTTACTGTCTCTCTGTGTCCTTTTTTTTGGGGGGGGGGATGGTGCCCTTTGTTCCCTCTCCCACTTTCATTCCTACTTCGTCTCCATCTCTTCCTGTTATGACTAAGGGAATTAGATTTGACAAGGCGGGACACGACGTAAGCGGTATGTAAGCCAACCAGATTTATTTTGAGAATGTCCAGAGAGGTGGAGAGCTGGGAAAGCTGGAAGCGGGACAGGCAGGTATGTGGCGGTAGAGAATCCACACGAACTGGGAGTGAGGAACGCCAACTGGCAGACTGGTAATCCAGGGGTAGTTGCAGGAGCCGGATGGAGCGAGGCATCCACTTTGCAAGACAGGCAGATGGGAGGAATTCTGGATGTGGAGACAAAGGATAGATTAGTTCCAGCTTATTCACAAAACGATAGTTTCATCAATTAATTCCAGAGAGAACCTGACGTAAGTACCACGAGGAAGCCAGTACAATCTGGCAAAGACTGGAAGGTTGAGCCGTGTTTATACAGCAGGAGGTGGTGATGAGATGAGCTGCAGGTGTGCAGGTAGCCGGAGTGCAGGTGAACGATTTGCAGGTGTGGAAGAGAGAGAGCGACAGGCTCGCTCCATGGATGGGCTCCAGACAAACAACAACAAACAAGACAGACAAGAAACACAAGGCAGGGGAAAAGAACACCGGGAACCAGGAGGATGGGGGAGATAACCCTAAACCCTAGAGCAATTTTTCATCAAAGAGTTTTACATTTATCACAATAATCACAGTAATGCATTGATATTTCACAAATGACCCATGTCAAGTGTTTGCATACCCACTCAAGTCAATTCAAGTAAATCTAAAGTGTAAGAATCCACACCCAAACCTTGTGCAGTTGGTATATGCCTATACTGGATTTGTTGGCTCATATAATATGGGGAAAGCAAAAGAATTGTCAAAGGATCTAAGAGAGAAGGTAAATGAACACTATAAATCATGGAAAGGCTATAAGAAGATATCCAAATGTTTGAAAGTACCAAACTCTGATAAGGAAGTGGAAAAGCTGTGGTTCTGTTGATACCAGACCAAGATCAGGCAGACCTAACAAGATGTCCGAGAGAAAAGCCAAGAAAATTGCAAGCGATGTAAGGAAAAACCCACAGGCATCTTCTCGTGACATTCAGGAGTCTCTGAAACAAAGTGGTGAGGCAGTACAATAAGGAGACACTTGAACAAAAAAGGATTCCATGGAGGAGTTGCCAGAAACAAGCATCTGGAAAGATCTCCAGACTTTTCTACCAAAGTAATTTGGTGCAATGAGACAAAAATTGATCCTGATGGCCACAACCATAAACTGTACGTTTGGAGGAGAGTCAACAAGGCCTATGAGGAGAAATACACCATCCCTATCATAAAGTATGCAGGTGGATCTCTGCTGTTTTGAGGGGGTGTAAGCTACACAGGCACAGGACAATTGGTAACCGTTGATAGCAGGATGAATGCGGCACAATATAAGAAAGTATTCGAGGGATATTTGCAGGCATCAGCTGTTCTTGGACATTCCAACAGGACAACAACCCCAAGCACAAAGCTAAGTCAACACTTCAGTGGCTTCAGCAGAAGAAAGTGAAGGTTCTGTAGTAGCCTTCACAGTCCCCAAACCTCAAATCAATGAGCCACTGTGGGGAGAGCTCAAACGTGCAGTCCATGCAAGGCGACCCAAGAATTTACAGGAGCTGGAAGCATTTTGCCAAGAAGACTGGGTAACTTTACCAGCTAAAAAAATAAGGGGACTCATTGATAACTACCAAGACCACAAGCAGTCATTGAGTCTCAAGGGGGCAACAAACAATATTAAAAAGCAAGGGTATGCAAACTTTTGAATGCGGCCTTCTGATTACTTTCAGTTATTATTATGGTTGAAATAATAAATGTATAATTCTGATATGAATTATACTTTAGTTTGATTACAACTACTGTATAACCACAGGAGAGGAGCTTGATAGCTAAAGGCTCTGGCTCCCATTCTACTTTTGGAGACTCTAGGAACCACAAGGAACCCTGCATTCTGAGAGCGCAGTGTTCTAGTGGGGTAATAAGGTACTGTGAGCTCTGTAAGATACGACGGTGCCTGACCATTACAGTTTTTTCTGATGGCTTAAGCACATTTTTTGTAACTATTGGCTATTTTTGCAAAACTCTACACACAAATAAGAAAACCTTTCACCCAATTATCAAAACATTGTAGTTCTCTTGCAAAAGCGAACACAGCTAGATAAACTCTTCACACCTTCATAAAAATTGTGTTTTTGTATCAAACAGTAGACACAAGCCATCATCTACTAAGCACACAATGTGCCAACTACACACTGATGGTATGAATACAAAACACATCTGGCTTTTGCTTTCTCTGTGTACAGATGTCAATTTGAGGTCATACTTTGGTCATAGTGTCATGTAAACATACAAGGATCCAAACTTCAGTTATTGGTGTTTATTCACAGTCATCAAAACCAAGACAAAGTCAGAACACAAAATAGTAATTTCACAAAAAAAAACAACAACAATCAGCCTACATCATGTCGTCTTTCTGGGTCCGGCCACAAAATTATGATGACAAATCGGGTATGTTCTGGTCTCTGAACAGTGAGCATGTCATGTAAGTTGTCCAGGAATGCAGTAATGTGTGCAGTGTTGTATGGGCCGATGGTTGCATGATGGTGAACAACACCATTTTGGCTTATAGCTGCACACATGGTTATGGTACCACCACGTTGTCCTGGGACATTGATGATGGCACGGTGTCCAATAATGTTCCTGCCACGTCTCCTGGTTAAACTGAGGTTAAAACCGGCCTCATCTACAAAAAGTAGCTCATGTCCCATGGCATCTGCTTTTAGTTCCATCACTCTCTGGACAAGACAAAACAAATGCAACACATCAGGCCCATGCACAGCACTACAGTATGCACTTCCAAATTCAGAACCAATGACACTATAGCTTACCTGCACAGTCATATCGCAGTTGCTTTACACGTTCTGTGTTTCTCTCGAAAGGAACTCTGTAAATTTGCTTCATTCTTATGCTTACACTGTGTATATTTTGAAAGATGTTGTCATTATCAATTATGCGCTGCTGTATTTCGTGCAGTCTTATTGCATTATTGGCAATCACCATGTTCACTATATGGGTCTCTTGCTCTGGAGTGAACATTCTTCCTCTGCCCCCAGCATCTGGACGTCTAGCCATTCTGTAAAGTAACAGTTTCAGTATTTTTGCATGTATGGTACTGTTGTGTTTCTCATTAGAGTATGGCAGTGCTACAAAATACTTACCGATTCTCATTTCGAAATGTCCTAATGATGCTTGCCACAGTGTAGCGGCTCAAACTAGGCTAAACCCGTTGGCCAGCTTCCCTCAGGGTCATCCCATGTTTGATGACATGGTCCACTATTGTAGCTCTGATGTCATCAGTTATTCTATTTCTTACTCTTCTTACCCTTCCTCTTTCCCCTCCTCGTCCTCTTCTTGCTCCTCCTTGTCCTCTTCCTCCAACTTCACCTCCTTGTCCTTGCCGTCCTCTCCCTCTTGATTCTTCACCTCCGTGTCCTCTTCCTCCTCTAATTCTCACTCTTCTCACTTCCTGCTCCCTCCATTGTACTCCCCACGGACAGCTTACCTGTGGCTTATAGTTCTTAGGCTGATTGCAAAGTGAACTGTTTATCTAAAAAAGTTTTCACATGTGACAGTGTGACAGACAGTTGGCAAAATTGTGTAAATAATAGCCATACATGTGTATAGTTTTGCTAGGAGTGTGTTGATCATTTGGAAATTGAGTGTAAAGCAGTGAGTTGTGTTTACAGTTCCGCAAAAAGAGTGCTGTGCAGTGGATTGTACCTACAGTTTTGCAAAGTGTGTGTTACAAAATTGCAAACTGAGTGAAAAGCAGTGTTTGTGCTTTTAGTTTTGCAAACTCAGTGAGTGGTTTTGCTATAAGTATTAATAATTTTAGAAATTGTGCTATAAGAATCACGGTTAGGTTTTAAGCAGGAAAGAGTTTCAGGAAAAACTGTATTTACACACTGTTTGATACGAAAATGCCATTTTTACAGAGGTTTGAAGAGTTAAGCAAGGTTTATTAGCTTTTGCACGAGAACTAAAACGTTTTGACGATTTGGTGAAGAGTTTTCTTATTTGTATGCAGAGATAAAGATAAAATAGTAGTATGTTTAAAATTTAGAGCTCAAAATATCCTACCACAACGAGGCTACACTCTGGAAACCATGTGGCAGTGATCGTATAGTGACCTTTAGCTTGTAAATCACTTGTTACTCAATTCCAATATTCCATCTCCACATACGTCGTATCAAATACAAAATAGTAGTAAACTTGAAATTTAGAGCTGAAAATATCCTACCACAACAACGCTACACTCTG
>CM022490.1:4744065-4809065 GCA_011952105.1 Coreoperca whiteheadi
AGTCATCGTATAGTGACCTTTAGCTTGTAATTCGCTTGTAACTTATGTTCAGTATTCTATATTTACATACAACGTATCAAAGTACATTTACATCTGAATGGGCAATACATAGAAAATGACTCATCAACATGTGGTAACCCTAGACTTTCAGTCATTCACAGCAACATGAGGTCACTCTAGTTTCTAGATAAACCATCCGTGGAAATTGTCTGTCCTTTGTCACACATCATTCAGCAAACCCACACAGAGAAAAAAATAGCGGCACCAAGAAAACCGTGTAGCCGTAATTGCATAATTGTTAGTACTCTGCTTTGTGGCCAGCTCTCCGTTTCTAGGGTCCGATTCTTAAACTCTCAGAGATTAACCTTAAGCACTTACTAATGAATGTTTAAGCTGGTGGCGCCTACGTCCGAACATCTAACCTTCTTCCTCTGACACGGCAACCAACCAAATAGCTATTTGCGTCAATTACCAATACCAGTAGTGCTCGTTAAACGGCAGCTCTCCTCTAAATGATCTGTGCTCTTGTTATGGTGCTAGGATGGGTTTTAGTGGCTCAGATGTGAACCCTAAGGGACTGTTAATTTATTTGGCAAGAGTAACCTGTAAGAACCTGTTGTTACACATGCACAACAACCTAAATTTTTCCCACCATCGATGAACTCAAGATCAATGTCACACAATCACTTTATAGTTTGATTATTTATTGCAATAATCTTTAGCAAGGGCGGTAGTAAACAACTTAATTCACATTTCAATCTTCAATTAAATCATTTGAATAAATCATCAAATAAATCATAAAATCAATAACAGCTGAGTCAATATTTATCTGTGTGTGGATGAAGTAGAGTAATAACCTTAGTCCTAGTGACTAAATTCATTTTGTTATTAAATAATATTCAATAAAATTTCTTTATGTTGGTTATATGGTTAATGTTGATTGTATTTACTTTTGGTAATAGTCCAGCATACAATTCTGCAGAATCTCATGTGTTACACAATTCACATCAGGATTTTAGATGTAATAAGCAAAGCTGGGGTACAATGATTAGTTTAGTTTAGTTTAGTTTAGTTTATTTATTTATTTAACAGGGACCATACACAACACAAATGTTGCGCCATAGTTAACTAAATAGCTAATTTGCATCCGTAGTCCCTGGGCAGGATGATGTTAAATAAAATTATTCAATTCATGAATGCTTCTTAAGAAATATACTGTTGCGTCAACACAAAGAGCAAATGTTCAGACACAGCTGAAATATATTACTGTCAATGTATTTCATTGTTTTGTTGTGGTTCTATGGATGGCAATGTTGGCCATTTGGTCCGTCAGTCCCAGCTACACATTGTGTTTGGTGCTAATTAGCAAGTGTTAGCAGGCTAAAACACTAAACTAAGATAGTGAACACGAACATTATACCTGCTTAACATCAGCATGTTAGCATTGTTAATGTGAGCATCCTAAAGTTGACATTTAGCTCAAAGCATTGTTCTATGTACGGCTATGCCTCACAGCTGCTAGCATAGTTGTGTTGGGATTCACAATGGGGCAACAAACTGTGTAGGTGTAATCAATTAGATTTTGCTATAAAGATTGTAGGGCAATAAATAGGGCACCACTTTTCTTTACGAAGAGAAATGATAGCCAATTCATTGATTGAGTTTGAGATTGATACACTAAACTATGAATTTGTCACTCAGATTAATAATTAAATTAATAACTATTAAAAAAATTAACAGTAATCGGGTTGAAGGTTGAAGGATTTGGAGTTCAGCATAGAAGAGGTTGGCAAATTACTCATTCTTGTGCGACATTAAAGGAGCCACCATTGCCACAAAGCATTGTGTTTTGCTTTGTTTAACTCTGAGTACACTAAACTACAGAACAAAGGGATGTGTGTGTGTTGCTGCTGTATGTACATTTACTTCATTGACATACTTGATAGCTACGTGTGATAAAGAAAAGGTCAAACTGCAGGAATTAATATGCTTGGCAATTTTGTGTAACTTTGATTAGCGACTATTTAGGCTACCAGGTAGAGTGCACTAAGTGCACTGTGGCCAATTTAATTGAAGAGTTGGTAGACTTTCAGTCGACTCCAGCCCTATGCACACTATGACCACTCGTGTAGCTAAGGTATGTTGGACCTTACCCCAGATTATATCTGAACACACTTGAGTAAATCAAATGACATTAGATTCGAATAAATACTCGTGCACATTCCACGCACATGACAAAACTGAAAACAAGTTTTAAATCATTGCATATATTTGTGTGAATAAGAGCCTACCTGCATACCAGTGTATGTTTTTTCTTGCACCTGCATGAAAAGCAGATGGTGGTGTTTGTCTCCAGAGGTGTTGGGCCATGGAAGCAGTGCTGTGCATCTCACCAAGAGAGCAGTATTTCACATATAAGTACTCTCCAGCAGAAGTCACCATACACTAATGGGTTATATTTCTGTCTCAGAGGTCACGCTCTGCAGAAGTCACACATTTCAGAGTGCAATAAAAGCTGGGACCAATTCTGATCAAATTCTTTATTGCTCAAACCTATCAGGTTGGAAAGGACACTGCACAGATACAACAGCTTTCTATTCACTATCCTTGTCCTTGACTCTCTTCCTTGCTGGATCAGTCTCCCTTTGTCTGCCAGAATAATATCTGCTTACAACTACATTACAGTGGGTTATGGTGAGTAATAAACCATTTATTTAATCTTAAATTATGTGTATAAATACTATATAGGAGGTTAAAATGAACTGTTATCGTCATTATGGTCTTGATATAAAGAATCAACAAATCCGACACCAGACTACACAAAAAACAGTAACATACTTGTTTAGAAGGGATCTAAGTGTGTGTAGCGGTAAAAGACAACAAACGGAATGTGGATGGTAAACCAGGGGTGGATGGTAAATTATGGTTGGTGGATGGTTAAGTATTTGCCAATGTCATGCACAGTTCATCTATTTATTTACCTTTATATTCGGCCTAGCAGCATTCACCAGACTCAAAAAGGAGGAGGAAGAAGAAGAAGAAGAAGAAGAAGAAGAAGAAGATTGCAGCGAGGAGGAGGAAGAGGAGCTGACTCCTGAAGAACAAGCCAAAAAGAAACATTTTCAGATGATGAGGAAGATGCACTACAACGAAGGCCTTTATCAAAGTCTAAGTCAAAAATCTTGTGATTAAGGTTTGCTTTGCACATTGGCAAAACAAAATACATCTTACTAATGGGTTTTTTTCTGGTCATTTCAGCACATGTTAGGGCAATAAGTACAACTTTTTATAAATAAAATCTAATATTGGGTCAGCTTTCACAAATGTAGCGCTAGTTTAGGGAAGTTAGGCAGCTGGCCAGCACATGGCTATAACGTGTTATGTGCTGTGGTGAGAACATGGTCTTCCCCAAAAGACTAGTCTTCTATTGCTGGATTGTCCTTAAATAAATAAATAAAAGAGTCTATTGGCTCCATGCTGGTTTGTTTGTGGTTGCAGTTGTAGAGATAAATTACTTTAATGACCTTCCAGCAAACTAGACACTGGGCAAGGCTTGTTGCTACACCGATGCTCCCCCACAGTTGATATGTCTATGAGCAGTGTAAGAGTATGGCTTTACTCTGATTATAATCAAATTATTTGTTTTCCAGTAATTGTACCTATATCTATTATGCAGTTCTATACATCTCCCACTTTCTCTCATTTCTTTTCAGTCTGTCAATCATTTTCCCGTCACAACTCACCATTGCAGCGCCCCGAGTTCCTCCCATCCCTTCTGTCTCTCCCTTACTGTCTCTCCACACACAGAGGTTTTCGTTAAAGTTTAGATGACTCATCTGGCAGTTTAGGGGACATATATTTTTGACTGACATGTCATAACTAGCTGGATATGTTCTGATAGAAGCGTGAGTGGAGTGCTGATATATAATTCTTCTTTGCAATAGATTAGTAATTAGAAAAAACTCCTGTACAATGTTCCTTGCTCTATGGTTCATTAAACATGCCAATATAGTCTGCCTAAACATTTAATTTGGTTACACTTCAGTAAACAGTTACTTTGTTGGGCGCCCTGCTAGCACAATTAGTAATATAATGCTCACTCGTACACTTTGACTTGGCAAATGCTGTCATCAAGATAGGCTTTAATCCTACAAAATCTTAATGTAACACTTGATCGGGTTCACTTAGGATGTTTTCTTTTAACTCCTCAGAGGATGGAGCCTGATGAGATCCAGTTTGCTGGTCAGGGACATCATAGTGGGGTGGATCCTCACCAATGCGAGTTTGGACCAGGGTTATCAAGGCGAAGGATGGTTTCTTTAACCTTTTCCTTAATTGTGTTATCCCTGCTTTCTACAGGAGGTAATCAGTACATGGCCAGATTAACCTGTTAGGAAGCCCTGGGGCAAACATTTCCTGTTGGGCCCCTATCGATCCCCCACCTATGTGCAATGTATATGTACCCTGTGGCCTCCAAGTTCCCATTAATTCTTGTGCATCAAAATAATTAGATTTGCTTAATTTATTGTCATTTGATTAAACAGTGGCTACACGGTGGCAGAGTGGTTAGAGCTCCTGCCTCCCAACAAGGAGATCGTGGTCTGGTCTGGGATTCTAACCCACGATCTCTCTGGGTGGAGTCTGCATGTTCTCCCCGTGTTACCGTGGGTTTTCTCCGGGTTCTGCGGCTTCTTCCCACCGTCCAAAGACATGCATGTTTAGGTCAATTGGTAACTCTAAATTTTCCCTAGTGGATGAATGTGAGAGTGGTTGTCTGTCTATGTGTCAGCCCTGCGACGAGTTGGCCACTGTCCAGGGTGTACCCTGCCCAAGGCCCAAAGTCACTGGGATAGGCTCCAGTCACCCGCGACCCCCAATGGGAACAAGCAGTAGAAAATGACTGACTGATTAAACAGTATTTTAATTTGGAATATTGTGCACTATATGAGCACAACATAAATTAAAATAATGAAGCTCTTCAAACTAGATTCTGACACAAAGCACTAAAAGACATGGCCACAAAGTGAACTAATAATGCCGGTCCTACCTTAGTTGATATTATACTTTACCGGTGCAAATCCACCTACAAATTTGCTAATAATCAAATTACAAAAATTTAAGTGACATGCAGGATTTTGGGGCCCTTTGGGACCTGGGAGCCTGGGGCAGTTTCCCACTATGCCCAGTTAGTAATAAGGCCTTGAATAAGTACAATTTGCCCTTCCAAGAGAACTATTTACTGTCACTGCTCCCTATGTAATATTATTGAAACCAGATTAGTTGAATGGCCAATATAGAATTTCTATTTCTTTTCCATATTGCCTCTCGCAACGAGTTTAATGAATTTCTGAACACCTTTTCACCACTCTTTCACCATATTTTTTAAAAGTATAAAATTATCATTCTAAAGTCTTTAGTAAGTATTTATGATAAATATATGTGGGCGTGGCCTATTTTAAATAAAATGCATAACTCTGGAATGGATTGTGCAATTGCAACCACATTGCATGTGGCACTGCAGGACCGAGATTAATTTAAATAGCCATAACTCAGTGGTCATGAGTCAAGCTCATCCTTGTTCAAAGCCTAAGTATTTCCATGCAGGAGTTGGCTTTTCTTTCTTCTGTCCAGTTTCTGCCACAGAACATGCCTTGGCAGAGACATGTGCTAAGTGCTATCTAGTTTGTTGCGTTGGTACATGATTCACTCTTTCCCACCATGACAACTTCCATGTGTTAAGTCTTGTTTTGGTTTTTATTTTTCTAGAATCCCACTGTGAAGCACTTAGTGATGAAACACTTTTTTTTTGCAATCTAACCATAGTTTAAAAGGTTAAGAGATGAGTGGTCCCTGACACTACAGTCAACGCAATGACTCCTTAGGCAGGAATTCTGCCAGTCAATGCTCAATTTATGGCTACTGAAACAAAACTCTATACCCACCACAGCTCTAAAGGACTGGAAGTGATGCAGGCCTGTTCCAGAGACCTATCAATGTTGGTTGCTGGCAGAAGTGTTACTTTGTATAATATTGACTTCACCACTTTAAAAGGACTAATTTATTGTAGTTATTCATTTTCACCCAGATTGTCACTCAGTCCCAGCATGACTGTACTGCTTATGAGCATGTGTTTACTCCCTCCATAATACACCTCATGCATTGTGTTTGTTCCAACTTCCAGTCTTATATAATATAAACAATGGCTGTCTCCATTACACCACAGGAGTTAATATAAATTGAATCTTTATTTGCATAGCTCTTAATCCCAGTTGCAGTCTGAAAAGAGCTCAATAACGCCCCCATTATTCAGCGATGAGTTAAACAAACAATACTGACTCATCATAGATCTTCATTGTCAGAACCTCGATGAAAAACTCATTAAAACAGACAAACCTTGTGCAAGGCATCACCGAGAGTGATCCCTCTCTAACACAGTTAGGTGTGGAATGGGTGCAAAAGTATGCAAACAGATAAATATTAATAACATGAAATGTGAACAAAATATAAATAACACCATTCTTCGCAGTGGAAACTCTTTGGTAGCTGCCAAGAAATACCAAGAGAACACCAAATTAAGACAAACTACATAGCCTGGGTGCTGAAAAGTTTGTACTATAAATTATGCTTTCTTATGGAACACGAATAGGCATGGAATTTAATTTAGCAGGTGTCTCACCTGCATCCTGAATAGCAAATACTCTATTGGCCACCAGCAATGCTCTCTATTCTTTCTACAAACAATTACCTGCTCCATCTGACAGGACCCTTATATGTCAAGGTCCTTGTGTGGCTGCCATGCTTGTGAGTGTACTGCCAAAGGTCAGCTGAACAAAGGCAACCTGAAAGGCATCATACACAGAGCAGCAGCCTTAGCCTTTTTTGCTCTGTAAGAACCAGAACACACAAAGGCAAAACAGAATATAGAGAACAGAAATATACAGAAAATGGAAAAGAAAAGGATAAAACACTATCAAAGCATGCTTTCACTTATAAACAAAATTCAAATAATCACATTGTGTTTGGTATAAGTGCTTTTAGCAACACTAGGGGTATGGCTCTGTGGATGGTAACGTTGGTCAGTTGGTTGGCCCATCAATTTGGTTCAGACTGAAATAACTTGATAACTATTGGACGGACTGCCACAAACTTTGATACAGACCTTCTTGTTACCAGCCAGTTTATCCTAATGTCTTTGGTGATCCCCTGACTTTTCCCTTAGGGTACCACCAGCAGGTTGAAATTGTTTTGGTTCAGATACTTTTTGCGTCAGTGTTGAAACAACTACAGTGATTTATGTCCCCCTCGGGATGAATTGTTATGCCTTTGGTGAACCCTTGACTTTTCATTTAGCCTTAATTGAGTGAAAAATATGGCAAAATCCCTGCTAAAACTAATGACATTCCCATCAGCCTCAGCTGTTCTTTAGCACAGTAACACGCTGAACTAAGATGCTGTACATAGTAAACATTATCTGCTAAACATAACTTAGCAGCATACTAACACGTTCACGGTGACAATGTTAACTCAACATTTGCGCTCAAGGCACCAAAGAACAACCCCACAGAGTGCCTAGCATGGCTGTAGTCTGAGATTCCACATCAAAAGTAAGACATGAGCGGTGCCACTGAAGCGTCCATTCTGTTCGGCCCACACTGTAGCATCCGTTGCTACAGTATGTCCGGCCATCTCTGTCCTCAGAAGCAGCTGTTAGTCAGCAGCACAGCTCCTGTACAGATGATGAGCTGCTTGACTAACAGCTGTGCTGTTCTTATGACAGGGTATTTTACTAGAAACAAGTTAGTTTTCAAGTAGACTCCATGAATATGGAAACTGGATTGTGTTTATTTACTGATTTCTTGATTTTACTACCCTTGGCGGGGTAAGTATAACTATAGAGAAACTGGAAATCTCATAGCGAGACTCTAGACCTTGGCCAGCCATATGATCAGCAGGAGACGTGCGTGATTTAAACCTCTGTCTGTGGAGGTTATACTTCAATAAGTGCACCAGAGGAAAAAGTTTCGCTTGGAGCATAAAACACTGAGAGGTGATTCATGTTACTCCAGTGTGTAGATTGGTAATTTCTTATAAAAAAGAAGCGTATCTGTTCCGTGAGACAGGTGAGTGACAGACATCAAAAATGCTTTAGGAAATGCTTCATATGTAGATTGCCCTTTAGTCTTGTTGTGGTTCCAAGCATGTCGAAGAAAAAAAAATACTATCCATGTTTGATGACTTGAACGCACTTTATTAGAAGTGTTTCTGACCTTCGCCAGTAACACTTTTAGGGTGTGCTTTCGTCAAAATTGAAGCCTGTAGAATGAGAAAAAAATGGACTCCAGACTCAGTGAGCCAAGATTCTGCAGATTTTTTATTCAACCCAAATCTCACTGCAGGTGGATCGCTTCCTTCTTCCTGGGTGAAGGTGCGCTAACCAGTGAAATCTGATGCAAGCAGCTATGGTCATAATTTAACTAACTACAGTGGAGAGAGTGGAGAGACATGGAATTGAAGGACTCAGGACACAACAGATGGCGCAAAAATGCACACGAACTCACCTTTTTCTGCCAAAAGGCACATTTTAATGGGCTGTAGACGAGTTGGAAACGGATTTCTTGCTTCAAGTCAACTGGGGGATGACTCACTTGCTGTTTAATCTCATAAACAATTAGTTGCAATCCAAGCACTGACTGAGTTCTCAATTGCAACTGTCATCTGCCTACTGGTTTTTACAAAGTAATTTCCTGCCTTTTATTACAGGGAACAAAGATCAAAGTCAGTAAAATAGGCCAACAAGTAGTGAGTCACAAACAAGGGGCGTGAATTAATGACAGAAAAATGGAAGTTCCATTATCGAGGGCTACTCGATGTACCGTGTTTCCTTCTCACCTCTCTCCAGGGGGAGACGGAAAAAAAAAAAAATTACCATTGCTTTCTCTCTCCTTCACCGTGTCCCAGTCATGCTCTCTCCCCCACTCTGTCTCCATACTCCTCTCTGTCTCCATGACCACAAGTAAAAGCTATTAACCATTTATTTATCTTTCCCTCTTGATTGCCTTGTACTGCCCCCTACATCTCTCACCATCTTGCTCCCTAGAGTGCTGTGGCGTCAGCGGATCCAGACGACAAATACACACCCACACACAGTACAGTTCTAAGTACAATCACCAGCACCACTAGCCTGATTTTTCACCCATACAAATTAGCAAACACTCTGAGTGCGGTGGCAGGCCTGAAATGCTTTTAATGTCTTGCTAAGTTGTCATGATGGCGTTGTGTTTCTTTACTCTTGCTGTTGGTAATGGGTTTTGTGACTACACAGTGCACATAAGCAGTCCAGTCATGAGTGTAACTATAACGTGACACTGCAGTGAATCCGTGTAGGAAAATTCTCATTTTACTCATTCTAGAAGGTCGTGACCACTGGAGGTCAGAGACAGCAAGCACCTAAAGAGCTGCGAGGGATTCAGTGTTTTCCTTAAGAACTCTTGAGTAGGGGTGGAATCCACACACATTTGAACCCAGGTTGTTCGGTTGAAAGGGGCCTGTAGTGCTCGAGTCCTGTCCTGAGAGCAAAACCACGTGGTTTGTGGTCAATCTCACGCTATTTTGAGAGACTGAGCTGGGGCCATGAAATGTGAAATAATGTCAGTTTTGTCAAAAGTCTGTAGCTTTGAATGCATTTCTGATATTTTGGTTGCTTGATTTTGGCATTGCTTTCATTAGAACATCCAAAAGCAGCCCAAAAGTTTGGCTTTTTTAAAACTATTTGAAGGACTCATTGAAAGCCGCTGCAAGACGCCGGCGGCAGAGACGCATCTCACAACTGTATCTACTGTATTCAAGTTACACCGATGATGCTTGAAATGTTTGAGTTTAGCGCAACAAAATGTCACACGTGCAAGACTTTGTATGACTTTCAATGTAACATCTCCGGCCTCTCCTTCTCCATCCGTTGTTGAATGTACTGTTGCGAGCGAGAAGCGATCTGTACCCAGCATGCGACTTTGCTTCAATGTAACATCTCCGGTCTCTCTTTCTTTTGAGTGAGAGCGAGCTGTACCCAGAATGCTGTTCGGCTCTGTAAAAGTTTAAAGAGGCCCCTTCTCAATAAACCAGAACATGCTTACTTATAAATACACTATGTCCTGTAGATCTCAAAAGCTCGGACTCCACACCGCACTCCCTAGGTTCCTGAGATGTGCGAGGGACAGACAGACAGGCAGTGATTCCTTTCCTTATAGTTAGATAGGAAGAGCCCTCAGAGCTAAAAACAAACAAACCTCGCCGCTTAATGGAAACAAAAAAACATTGGCTACTTTTATGAGGATTGGGCAGGTTCAAGGCTCTGATTGAGCTACTTGGTGTCAGTGAAACCTGGCAACACTGGCGTCTGGCTACAGGGGCGGTTAAGCTCAAACGGGCAGAGTAGAGGTAGGATAATTTTTTCCCCCCACCACAAACGAACTGCCCTAGAATTGGGTTGTGGGAGAAACCACTTTACGCCTGGGTATGATTGCTGTGGTCAGATCTGTCCAGACAAATCATACCAAGGGGTAAAATGGACCGGAGTCGGAATCAACAAGACTAAACAACACAGGTCTGGCCCACGTAGCCAGAGGGAAGCTTCCAAATTTTAACTTCAACATAAATCATAGTCAGTAAAGGGAAATTCCATTTCATAGCAATTTGGCTCTTCTTTTTTTCACTTTTCTGGAAACCTTTTCTATAACTTATATTATTGCACTTATCAAGTTAAAGGCTGAAGTCTGTGAACATGACATCATCTCTAGGGTTAAGAAAAATGAGCAGTCAGACAAAAACTTTCCATTTAAATTTCAAAAAGGTGGTTTGTATAATCTGGCTAAACTGTTGGCTGGTTTACAAGCTGTCTGATTGCTCACCTTTTGGCACTGGTGGTTTCTGGAGAATCATCCCAGTGATCATTTTGATGCAGTTGGAACAACAAAATTGTTGCATTTGTACAATCACACATTAGCTGTCTGTGATGCCTAGGTGTACGTTGGCCTCTCGTCATGCATGTGATTACACAGTGCTGAGCGGCACCATGGGCCATCTTCAGGCCTTTTAGTCGAGGAAAAAGAAAAATGCTATGCATGTTGAATAGGGAAATTCCCGATTTATAATTTGAAAGCATAAAAACTGCGAGATGAGCCAGTGTGAGCTTGTTACACAACTCCTCTCTAATACACAATGTTTTTTTTTCCTGTATTGTTTTCAGATATTCAGTTTTCATCACAATGGTACATGATGTTCTCTATTTCTCAGTTTCATATGGTGCATGAATTAGTCATTTGACAGCGAAATCTACTCTGAAGCTTCTATGTATGATATTTTTATGTTTTATCAGTAGGCTAGTTTTGGGGTTTTACAGTAAGCGTCTACATCAAAGGGGAAAAAGCAGCAAAGCTTGTTAATCAACCTGCTGTGTTTCTTTATTGTTTCACCTCTTCAGCTTTGAGACAACGCGATTCAAATGTAACCAATGCAAAAATTTTCAAAAATGATTGATTATGAGAGAACCAAACTAACTGAAGAAAGTAGCCAATATTCTCCCAAAATATGACATTATAACTTATATTCATACAAATAAGTAAGTAATATTTAACCTGATTTTGAAACCACAAAACAATCCTTTCAGTATAGGTTAATCTATAATTTCTGTATGGTTCCACATTTGACAAAACATTCCCTTAGATGCTTTAATGTGTTAGTCTGTCACCCAGCAAAGCACTAGCAGCAGCTCCGAGGTGCCTAAGTTGAGCCTGGTGTGGCTGTAGACTCATAATTATGTAGTTCATAATGTAGTTTTAATGTAGTTCATAAATCTGCATCTGGGACGAACAAAAGGACTTGGTGTGTGCATTCAATGTTGAATAGTAGAAATGCAACAATATGGTGTGATAATTTAAAGAAACCACTCATTAAAGTGTGCAGCAAGCAATCCAAAAGATTTACTGTCAAAGGCTGGCCAAGTAGCATAAAGTGTAAAAGCAGCACAGATGTTGTAGTTGGTCTGTTTATGACAGTGATGACTTAATATCTTTTATTTGGTTGAACATTTTAACTGCTGCTGTTTCTTTTGAAATATCTGAAGTATGGCCTTTCTTTTCTCCAAAATGTATAGTTTATTTGCCCAAATCTGCCAAGCTCATGTTTCATTTGTTCTGATAAGACAGATTTCCACTCATCCTGGATCTGGTCGGGCCAATCACAACCATTTATCTAATGTGGCGCGGGTTTGATACGATGAATGACAGATTTGAAAAGTCACATGTCACACGTTTCGCTGCTCTGATTGGTTGTACGTTCTGGACCTGCATCCAGTCTGCAGGTCCGTCCAGCGCAAAGCGCCAGACTCAGGAAGCTCAGACTAAACTGTCAAACTAGGTGCTGATCAAATATGAATCAAGATTCTGTTACTGCATAGTTTATTTCAAATGTTTTCAGAAACACATTTTAAGGTACTGTTTAGCTGTAATTTGAGACAGTTTGTGACCAGGGTGCCATTTTTCTTCTGCTTGAAAACGGACGAACTTACACGTGTCACTCAGCGCTACGTCACATGTTTCGTTGTTCTGATTGGTAGTAGGTCTTTCCAATGGCGTCCAGAGGCGTTTTGGTCTGCGTTCGTTGATAAAGCCCCTTGGAAAACAAAAATGAACTGACAGGTTCCAGAATATGCTTTGTGAATTAGTCTGGCGATGCCTTTCTATAATTTATTATGTATGGTATTAATGTTCATGAATATTTTGTTCTGTCGTGCGTCCACTGTCTAGAGGGCAAAGGCATACCTTAAAAAACCTGAACAATGGCTTTTCCGCTCTCCCGTATTTACTTGCTCTCTCCATCCCTCTCTCTTTCTCCCTCTGAGAAGACTTGTGGTGACAGAGTGTAATGGAGAAAAGCTCTGCGGTGTCTCCTTGTTGTTACTGGCTGCGCTCGCATCACTGTCCAACAGGTAGGGGTTAGAAACACACACACACACATAACTGTGCACCTCAGTGCTGTAGAGATCAGAGAGGATCCAGCTGGTGTTAGTAGATGGGACTGGTCAGAGGTTAATGGACAGAAAGCAAAAGAGAGGAGGATGAAAGGGATTGGGAGAGTGGCAGAGAAAGGGGGTAAAAAGGAGCAGTGGAAAGACAAAGAGCTAAACAGAGGGATGAAGGAGAAAGAGATGTAGGGCAAATAGCACAGGGGGTAAAAAGAACAAAATCCAATTTAAACAGATGAAGAGAGAGAGAGAGGAAGGGAGACAAAGATGCCAATCCACTCACCCCACAGCGACTGTGTTTATTCACTCCAAACACAAAAAGTACCACGGTATATGCGTAAGCTGTAGCTAGCTAGCATTTAACACTATTTACCATAGGTAGCAAACTAGTAGATAGCTACTTTAGTTACTTTTTTTTATAATTAACACTTGAAATGATGAAGGCACTTGCAAATGACAAGGTGATACAAAATGTATGTGCAGCGTGCCTGTGTTTGCGTGGCAGCTCATGCTCAGGTTCTGACTGATCTCAGAACTTGCAAGGTACTCCAGTTCATTCTGATATATTTCCTCCAGTTTCTCATTTTCCATTCATGAAGTGGTGCCCTCGGAAAATTCTACAAGGTGAATCATTTCAACAGTTCACCTCACATTTGTTTTGCCTAGAGTGAATTGAAAAAACAAAACAAAAAACTTAGCTCAAGGTCCACTTGCTTTTTCTGGAACTTTTAACTGCTTATCGTGGTCTTGAAATAATGTTTTAGGTTATCAATCTTCATGCTTGGTCTCCCTCAGCTTGTCCAGGGATTCAAACTCACAAATGCATCAGAACAGATGTGAAACATGTCCATTTATTTATTTTACGGAGCAGCTGGTGAAAATTAATATGAACGTATGTTTACTCAAAAGTACATTTTAACAGTCAGCATCAATTTTTCTGTCAAACATAGTATAATTTGTTAGATGAACAGGTTTGAATGTGGTTAAATTTTTTTTTTTTTACCACCATGTTCTTTATTTTGGGGGTAGCAAAACACAGGACATGTCTTTAGGTCATAACAAAGACAATAAATGTTGCATTAGAGATTTGTTGTAAACCATGTCTGGCCCAATCAGGTCCAATGAGAAATATAAATAAAATTACCTCTATGCCAGTGAGAAATAATAAGTAATCAGAGAAGATTGGCTTTGGTAACATAAGGTCACAAGAACCAGAAAGTAAAGGTGGAAAGTCTAAAAGGGTACAATTCCAAATCTATGTTACCATGACATACAAATGTAGTCCCACTCACTGCAACGATTGGTTCCTTTACCATATGCACTATGCCTTAGGCAATACAATTTAGACATGAGGACTACATTAAACATATTAAACACATAGCTTATCTTGCAACTACCTTGTATGTTTGAGTTTGCATCTGTTTTGCACTTTCTAAGAAAGTAGTACAATTCAGTAATTTGCACTATAGTACAACAAGCCTTTCATTTCTTACTGGATGCCCTGTTGAAAGTCCATGTGTTCCCTTAGTGTTCTCTTGTGTATACTAAGGGAACTGTATACTTCTGTAAGAATATGCCTTTAAATTTATTTTGCATTTGCAAAGTCCCTGGCAAGCAGACTCATCTGAAGTTCTGTTATCCCTCTGTGTGGTTACATTAACTCTAATGGTGTGTAGCCAGGTGTCACTTTGCACTCGGCACTCGGAATGCATCCCATCTTTGATGTGTCGTTGTCAATGTAGTTTATAGTGTGACAGTGCAGTGCCATTATGTGTGCATTTTTCCTCAAATACTGTAGTGGTTACTTTGCTGCACAGTGTGTTTTCTGGTCAGTGTGTTACCCAAATGTCACATGGCCATGTCTTTGATTACATGGACCAAACACATCACAGACCTGCAGTCATAAGGGGCATTACAAAATCAGAAATAGAGAACAGCCTACATGTGAATAGGCTGCAGAGTATGATAGAAGTGGTGACCATTGACGTTTGGATTAATGAATGACAAAAACTAAAGGAAAATTGGAAAGGAAAGAAAGAAAGATCTTCTTTTGTGCATGTCTTCTCTCTGTGCATTCCTTGTAAATGTATCCCTTTTATCTCAAACCTAACTTCAGGACTACATCTCTAGCTGTATCCCAATTCAGGTGTTAAATTCTCTGAAGGACATGGACCATGATAGAGAGTTCTTAGGAGGCCTTGAGGGCCCAGCTTAAACTGTGCCTCCTATGAGACCATTCAGCCTGTCAGCTTGTGAAGTCAAATTTCTTCATTGGTCAAGTTCAGAAATCTTTTCTAGTCATTAGTGACCACCCAAAGGCAAATACCTGTTCAGTATTTTTGGGATTAAGGTAGGGCAGGTTTGATTATTAGCAGAAATAGCAAATATATTTATGAATTTTAATCAAATTATTAATATTATTTAAATTATTCATATATATTAATAATTACAGGGCACCATCCTGGGATCAGGGACCAATAACCAAACGTGCAGCGTGACTTCCGTACAGCAGCCTTGATACTGGAAATGCAGCTATTAGAGCTACAGTGGCTAAGGCTAACACAGTTATGTGCGGCAGCATGACATTGGTACAAAACTGGAACTTCTAAGCACAAAGAAAAACACATACACATTTGGATGCAGCGGCCCGTCACTTTCATAAACGGCAAAAACACAATTCACAACAATGAACCTTAGATGAAATAACACACAGTTATAAAATCCATCTCTGCCCAGCCACAAATGCCTCTTACTTGAGGTCACTTTTTCTAGCGATTAATGGGATGCATCAGTCCGTTTGTTTAAGCGAGATAAGTCCTCTCAAACTCAGATGCTGGCAGAGTCTGGTGCCCGCATTCTTGGTGGGTTCCTTTGAGGGGCAGCCAAGGGGAAGCAGCATTCTCTCTCTGTGAAAAAAAATGTGAATACGTGTCTTCCTTCTGCAGGCAAAGATTATTATGTGGAGTGTAATGATCTGGATCCAAAACTGTTTCAGCAAACACAAAAAAGTCTTTAACTCGTCCAGCGAGTGGTGACTCTTCCTAGGGTAATTAAGTTCACATGAAAACCGTCTTTTTGAGGTAAAGTGAGTTACTGTGGAGAAAGACGTGGTGTGTCTCCTGCAGTGACCGAAGCCACAATGGAAAGACGAAGCCTCAGAAACTAAAGTCAGCTTTCAGATTAAAGCTATTGAGCCCCTTTTCATTACCAGTGGGGTTTTTATTGAACATTTACTGCATTTTCTGCCATAGTTGAAACAAGTGGACACTGAAAGGCTCAGTCATTTGAGAACACACTGTATTGTACAAAGGTATTGAATATATTTGACCCTCCGGGGTACATTGAGGTAATGTTCATAAGTGAAAACTAATTTGTGTCTTCGAGTGGACACAGTTTTGGACAACAGATTTATTGTTCTATTAAATGTCATTATATGTATGGCCAAGGCTCATTCCTTTGAAGACATTTATACAAAGACCACTTAAGGATACACAGAGGATAATTTTTATTTTTTCTGTTGACTAGTTGGTGTCTGGCTTCATGCAGAGGTTTCTTTTGGGGTGGCTGTGGCTCAGGAGGTAGCCTGTCATCCACTAATCACAGGGTTAGCGGTTTGATCCCCACATTCTCTTGTCCACAGGTAAGACACTGAACCCCAAATTGCTCCCCATATTTTGCCAGCATCCTGTGTGGTAGCCCGCTGCAATGGGTGTATGAGTGTCAGCTTTCAGAGAGTAAACGCTGGCGCGGTTAGGTGCTGCTACTCTTCGGCTCCCTTTTACAGTCAGTCATTTTCTACTGCTTGTTCCTGTTAGGGGTCACGGGTGACTGGAGCCTATTCCAGTGACTTTGGGCCTTAGGCGGGGTACACCCTGGACAGTGCCCAACTTGTCGCAGGCCTATGTTAGTATCTTATAATGTCAATTTAACACTGTCCAAAATAAAACTGTCATTTCATTCTGCAATATTAAGGACATTAACTTAAACGTTCTCTCGAGTGGTATCGACTGCCTCCCCAGTGTAAACATTATCCACTCTGATGAACTGGTTTCTCACTGCAATGATGGCCTACATAGTATTTTAAATTCTCTGGCTCCTTTAAAAACCCGGACTGTTTCCTTTACCCATTCTGCCCCATGGTTTACATCTGAACTACACCAGCTCCAAGTAAAAGGACGTCGCTTGGAACGCCTTTACAAGAAAACCGGACTTCCGTTGTTCACAAAGAAATGTACAGTACAATAACCCCTTTGTATATTACAAGGACGCTCTTTCTACTGCCAAATTTACTTATTATGCAGAAGTAATTAGCTCAGGTGAAGGAAACACTACGACTCTGTTCTCCATGGTTTACAACATACTATGACCACCAGACTCTCTTGCGCCTCATCTGTACTCAATTGCTTAGTGTAACTCCTTAATATCATTTTTTTATGCCAAAGTACACGAGATTCATCAACTACAACACCTAACTGACAATCACTAACTTCTACTTCCTTTCTATCTCTTTCCTAAAAAAAAAAATATATAAAAATGATTTCCCATCCTTAGCTTTGTATACTGTGCTGGGCTTTATCTGACTAGCTTTTGGTGCACTTATGCATTTTGTTACCTGTTGTTGTTATAATTGCTTCCATTGTCTTCCTCATATGTAAGTCACCTTGGATAAAAGCGTCTGCTAAATGACTAAATGTAAATGTAAACTACTACCTGTCAACTAGACCCTTTTCCTGCTATCTTGGTTAAAGCGTGCTTACCCTCTCTCTCCTCGCTAATAACTGCCATTATTCATTCCTCTCTCACCTCTGGTATTGTTCCCTCATCTCTTAAATCAGCTGAAATTACCCCTATACTTAAGAAACCTGGTGCCGACCCCAACAATTTCAACAACTTCCGTCCTATTTCTAACCTTCCTTTTCTATCCAAAATCCTTGAACAAAACAGTTGCATCTCAGGTTCATGCACACTTGTCTGACAATAAGCTATACGAACAATTGCAATCTGGTTTCTGCCCTTTCCATAGCACCCGAAACAGCATTGGTAAAAATCAATAATGATCTTCTCATGGCAGCTGACTCCAGACCTTTAATTATTCTCATCCTCCTTGATCTGAGTGCGGCCTTTGACACCACCTCTCATAACGTCCTCCTTGACAGATTAGCTTCTAGTGGAATCCCTTCACTAGCAGTTGTGCTTCTAATGAACCAGCAGGGTTTTTTGACCATTAGGAACGGAAAGTTGCCAGAGCTGCCACACTTTATTCTAGTTTTACGTCAGTTGTTTGGGTTCCAAAATTAACATAACGTAGGAATTTTGTTTTTGGGTTAGGTAACTGCTGTACATACTTACCCACTGCAGCTGAATTTAAGTAAACTGTGTGCAGAGATGTACTTATTTTAAGAGGAGGAAGCAGATCTCTGATGTATAATCAATAACCATCATGCGGATGTTTTTAAAGGAATCTTCATGTTGCCAGCAGCAGTTCGTCCAAAAAAACTGTTTTCTTTCCCACATATCCTCAGGATGTGTCCTCCTAGGCATCCAGCACTGTTTGCACAGAACCAAAGATAATCAGGCTTTTGCTGCAAGGAATCGAGACTGCAGGAGGCATTGCCTGAGGAAATAGGGCAATCTACATCAAGCAACAAGTTTTCTACAGTCCATTACTGAGATGAAAAGTTGATGTTGCATTTTGCAAGTTATGTTTTGGTATATACTAGAATTACAAGCAAGTTAACAAGATATGCTGACATAGTGTTTTCCAGAAGAATTTAAATACATTTTAGAATTCATTAATGAACTGTTAATAAGCTGAAGAAAAAAGAAAAATTAATAAAGGATTATTTTGTTTATGCTGCTGTGAGCAAATTAAGGGAACTGGAGCTTCAGATGCATGCATGCACACTCCCTATCTCTCTCTATCTCTCTCTCTCTCACACACACACACACACACTCATGTTTGTTTCACTATCCCCATGGGGGACAGTCATTGACATAAATCTTTCCATAGCCCCTTACCCTAAAACCTACCCATCACAACTAAATGCCTAAACCTAAACCGTACCCTAACCTTAACCTAATTGTAACATTTACCCTAAAACCAAGTCTTAACCCTCTACCCATGGGGACCTAAATTTTTGTCCCCACAGTGACACAAGTCCCCATGGGTCTGTGTGCATTCAGGTTTAAGTCCCCACCGGGATATAAAAACATGAAACACACAGATAACTACTCACAATCAGCACACACTCCATAGACTTTCAAGGTGCACTGTCAACAGCAGAGGCGTCACGGTATGGGCTGGTGGTCGCTCTATTGAGAGTAATTATAGGCTATTAGATTGTGATGTTTGGTTTATGCTATAGCTAGTCATGCATTTCGAAGTTGAGTGGTAGGAGCCAACCTGTCACAAGAAGCCTAGGCCTTTTTCTTTTTAACGAGGTGGAGGCTCGTACTCTTCCTCAGATGAGGACAATTAATCAGTTGAAAATGATGGGTCAATCGCCATCAATATCCCTACCCCAAAGAAATTGCCTCACTCATGTCCTGAAGCTTTGCCAGTGTCTCTGATATTTCTATTTCTTTTGTTGACTGTCCATTAATTCTTTTTGCTATATTTTAGTAAGATAGGTATAGCCTAATGTGATCAGGGAGACAGGTAGGAGGGTACTCGGTGTGTCATCTGGAAAGAGGAAAGTGGACAAGGAGACTTGTTAGGTTGATTAAAGATAAGGATGGAAATGTATTGACAGGTGCCAGGAGTGTGATGGGAAGATGGAAGGAGTACTTTAAAGAGTTGATGAATGAGGAAAATGAAAGGGAACGAAGAGTAGAAGAGGTGACTGCTGTGGAGCAGGAAGTAGCAAAGATTAGCAAGAGTGAAGTGAGGAGGACGTTGAAGAGGATGAAGAGTGGAAAGGCAGTTGGTCCTGATGACATACCTGTGGAGGTATGGAAGTGTTTAGGAGAGGTGGCAGTAGAGTTTCTGACTAGTTTGTTTAACAAGATCTTGGAGAGTGAGAGGATGCCCGAAGAATGGAGGAGAAGTGTACTGATGCCAATTTTCAAGAACAGGTGAGATGTGGAGAGCTGTGGCAACTACAGTGGAATAAAGCTGATGAGTCATACAATGAAGTTGTGGGAAAGAGTAGTGGAAGCTAGGCTAAGGGCAGAGGTGAGCATTTGTGAGCAGCAATATGGTTTCATGCCTAGAAAGAGCACAACAGATGCAGTGTTTGCTTTGAGGATGCTGATGGAGAAGTACAGAGAAGGTCATAAGGAGTTGCATTGTGTCATTGTAGATTTAGAGAAAGCGTATGACAGGGTGCCGAGAGAGGAGCTGTGGTATTGTATGAGGAAGTCTGGAGTGGCAGAGAAGTATGTTAGAGTGGTGCAGGACATGTATAAGAGCTGTAAGACCGTGGTGAGGTGTGCTGTAGGTGCGACAGAGGAGTTCAAGGTGGAGGTGGGTCTGCATCAAGGATCGGCTCTGAGCGCCTTCTTGTTTGCTCTGGTGATGGACAGGCTGACAGATGAGGTTAGACAGGAATCTCCATGGACTATGATGTTTGCAGATGACATTGTTATTTGTAGTGAGAGCAGGGAGCAGGTGGAGGAGAATCTAGAGAGATGGAGGTCTGCTCTGGAAAACAGAGGAATGAAGCTTAGCCGCAGTAAGACAGAATACATGTGTGTCAATGAGAGGGACCCAGGTGGAACGGTGAGGTTACAGGGAGCAGAGGTGAAGAAGGTGCAGGACTTTAAGTACTTAGGGTCAACGGTTCAGAGCAATGGAGACTGTGGAAAAGAGGTGAAGAGGCGAGTGCAAGCAGGTTGGAACGGGTGGAGAAAAGTGTCAGGTGTGTTGTGTGATAAAAGATTATCAGCAAGAATGAAAGGAAAGGTGTTCAAGACGGTGGTGAGACCAGCGATGTTGTACAGCTTAGAGACAGTGGCACTGAAGAAAAGACAAGAGGCAGAGCTGGAGGTGGCAGAGCTTAAGATGTTGAGGTTCTCTTTGGGAGTGACGAGGATGGACAGGATCAGGAACGAGTACATCAGAGGGAAAGCTCATGTTAGATGTTTCGGAGATAAAGCCAGAGAGGCCAGATTGAGGTGGTTTGGACATGTTCAGAGGAGAGACTGTGAATATATTGGTAGAAGGATGCTGAGGTTGGAGCTGCCAGGCAGGAGGTCTAGAGGAAGACCAAAGAGGAGATTTATGGATTGTAGTGTGAGAGGACATGAAGTTAATTGGTGTGAGTGAAGAGGATGCAGAGGACAGGGTTAGATGGAGGCACATGATTCGCTGTGGCGACCCCTGAAAGGGAACAGCCGAAAGTAAAAGAAGAAGAAGGTATAGCCTAATGTAAGCATAGATTGCGTGCATTCTCTCAATCACAAAGACATCGTGACTAAACAATGGCCATTGCTAGGCAACTAAACATGGTGTGAATATTGAACACAGCATAAACGGCAGTGTGCAATAGCAAAATCTACTCGCAGTCCACACAGAAACAATCACATCACAGTTAAAGCTATTTCTTGTTGAATCAGCTAAATTCTGTATACTCAATGTAAGGTACCTTGCCAATAAATCTGTCATCTGCCAGGATTTTATCATGACCAATAACTTTGACTTTTTCATCATCACCGATTCCAGGATTAATCCTGATGAATGTCCCCCTGTCATTGAGTCATCCCTCCCAGATTATTTATTTTTCCATGAGCCAAGACTGACAGGCCGAGGGGGCAGCCTTGCAGTGATACACAGAAATTATTTTAGCTGTACCCCAGTCTCGCTGGGCTGCTTCTCTACCTTTGTGAGTATTAGTTTTATTAGAAAAAACTGCCCATTTTATGTGTTTTAATCTACCGACCCCCTAAATTTACCTGCTTTTTTATTCAGGAATTTTCAGATCTTTGATGAGGAATTAAGAGACTTAAAGCAACGATGCAGGAAGGCAGAACGAAATTAGAAAAATGATAAACTCAGTGCCTCCCTCGCTTCTCTATTGTTGTATATATATATATAATGTATATATATAGAATATATAGATGTATAGAATCAAGGAACTCTATTTTTCAGAACTGATTGTTAGACAGGGTCACAATCCCAGAATCCTTTTTAAAACTATAAATTCTGTGATTGGTCAACCGCCTAGCCAGCCAGTTAAATCCACTCCAAAGAGCTGTGAGGATTTTTCGTAAATACTTTTATAATAAAGTAGTGGAGATTACGCAGCATTTTAACACTGATCTCAGAGAGCATGATGTTGAATCATGCCCACCTTCAACATTAACCCACTTCAATGAAATTTCTCTGTCAACCCTGGAGCACACTGTTACACTTTCAAAATCATCCACCTGCCCTTCAGACTGCATTCCCACTTGATTATTAAAAGCTGTATTTCAGACGGTTGGTCCATTTTAGCCATTATTATCTGCTCTGTCTTCTGGAATTTTCCCCTCCAATTTTAAACATGCCACTGATTACCCCCTTTTAAAGAAGCCCTCTCTAAAGCCCTGTGTTTTAAGTAATTTTAGACTCATCTCCAAGCTGCCATTTTTATCAAAGATTTTAGATAAATATGTGTCCACTCAACTGATTTCTTTTATGAATAATAATCTAATCTTAGAAAAATTTCAATCTGGTTTCCGCCGCCGACAGAGCACTGAGACTGCTCTGGTCAAGGTCACCAATGACCTACTGTTTGCAGCTGACACTGGCTTTAACTCCATTTTAATTCTCCTTGACCTCAGCTCAGCCTTTGACGTAGGGGACGATAATATCACAATCAACCGTCTGAAGAATTATGTTGGTATCAGGAACGTGGCTCTGGATTGGTTCGTCTCATATCTTTCTAACAGGTCCTTCTCTGTAGTGCTTGGAGATGCCTCCTTCTCTCGTGCTCCTCTATTTTGTGGGGTCCCCCAAGGGTCTATTCTGGGTCACCTCCTGTTTACCATATACATGCTACCCCTGGGTCAAATCATTCATAGTCATGACTTAGAATTCCATTGCTACGCAGATGAGACCCAATTGTATGTCCCGATAAAGCCTGGTACCATGGATGCATCCTGCATCATGTCCTGCCTCACCGAAATTAAAAATTGGATGTCCAAAAATTTTCTGAAATTGAATGATTCTAAATCAGAGGTTGTTATAATTACCCCATATGGCCCCAGTATTAGCAGCATTAATAATCTGTCCTCTAGTCTGGGTGCCTTATCTATTAATGTTTTAAAAGAGGCCTGCAACCTAGGTGTTATTTTTGATTGAGATTTGTCCTTTGATGCTCAGGTGAATAAAGTGGTACGGTCCTGCTTTGCACAACTGAGAAAAATTACCAATATCAGGTCATTCCTTTCCTCTGCAGACTTAGAAAAGGTCATCCATGCTTTTTATCTATACCAGACTTGACTATTGCAATGCACTTTATTCTGGTATCAGCAGGCGAAACATCCAAAGATTGCAGCTGATAAAAAATACTTCTGTCAGGCATTTAACACGCACTAAGAGAAGCGACCACATTACACAGACCTAGCTGGATAATCTTAGCTTAGCATAAAAAAATGGAGAAACAGCTAGCCTAGCTCTTTCTAAAGTTAAAAAATATGCCAACAAACTCCTCTAGAGTTGACTTTTAAACTTGTTTTTTTATCCGTACACAAACCAAAATGGGAAATTGCTGAGTTGTTTTTTTATGGGGTAGTCTATACTGTATTTGTTGGCAACCAGTGGAGACTCCATCATGATGCTGCACCCGGTCGCTGGCAACCTCGCAGTGACAACAAGACTCCAGAAAGTCCCTGCAAGAAATAGGCTTCTTGTTTCCCCCTGTTTTCTTTCCTTATGCAAAGCCAATTGGCTCCATAGTTAATGCACAGACATGAGAGTGATATTAAATATATTATATATTTTGGCTGCACAGTTTAAGGTATTTATTCTGGACAGGAGTGACAGATCTCATATTTCTCCTTGTTAGTTGGGGTACATTCAAATAATCCACAGTATTTTCTGTTATTCACCAAAGGGGTAACTTTCCACATTTTAGTTTGGGCATTAGAAGATATACATTTCCAAATGCAATTTACAATGAAAAGCACAGAATAATGAGCTGAGAAGCAAAATGACCCCATGATCTGGAGCTATATGCTTAGATGAGGCCAACACATCTCTTCATAACTGCGGGTTTGAATGGAGCATTTACGCAGAACAGCTCAGCAGGTTCAGCTGCAGGGTACTAACTCCGTTATAGTGATATATCTCAAAGAACCTTTCTTGCTGACAGTGGTCCATTCAATTACCCAGTGCTGTTACGGTTTCACTGGGAACCATATAACTAAAACATTTAATGAATCGAGGAATGGTGTGGGTTGTGGGGCACCTGGTTCCCAGTTTAAATACAGGATGTTAAATGTTAATGACTAGTTTCAATGAATAGTTTAACACAAATCAAAGGAAAGCATTAATTTGTTCATTCTGCATGGCCAAGTCCTCTGCTTTATGTTAATAAATCCATCCCTAGTGACTCCTAGCCCACTCTCAATGCAATATAATTAAAACAATCATTATTAATTGACACATTTAAATGATGGGCACCAAAAACATTTTGTTGTACTTCCACACAGTGCACTCTGTTATTAGCACTGTTTGGGTCTGTCTCCTTTAATGTGTGGGTGACAGGAATGTTTCTTATTGCAAACTTTATGCTCTCTATTGGAGAGCATTTATTAGCCTTACTCCTTCTTAAAATACCAGGTACATGACAGACAGGCAAAACATGCACTTTTCAAAGAACACTGAACATGTTATTCTTTGTAGCTAATGTTTTTACAACAGGGAAAACGCTTTTATTTCTCAGAGTATGGTTTCCAATTTGCTTATACAATTGTCATACGTTGGGTCTGGTAATTGTTGAAGACCACAGTTGTATTGGGTGTTTTTTCCCCATCTAAGGTGGTTGCAATGAGCTCATTGTAGCTTTTCACACTAGAATAGACCTATCTCATGGCAGATATTTTTTGGTTGTCATAGCCTGACCTGATAACATTAATGAGGCTTTGTTCCATTTAGGTGTGACAGGAAGCCATCCCAGTGAGCCAGCATAGCTGGGCTTTGGTACTGGCACACCTAAACGGAATACAGCCATAATTATTGTTTCAGCTGTGTTTGACAAGTCAAAATGTCTGCTGTGAGAAAGGTTTGTTAGGCAAATAAGACACTACACTGTAAATTATACTTGGATGCACCACCCAAAGGTAAGCTTATCCTGCATTACAGGTTTTTTCATACAATATTTCACTTTTAGCTGATAAGATGGTAAATGTATCTTGTGAACTTCCCCAGTTCCAAAAAAGAGAAGTGCAAATCCACATCTGTAGAGTTTACAATCGGAAGCAGTCTCCCAAACAATGAATTAGAAAGTGAAAACTCGGGTAACCTAGTTTTTAATTCTGGAGGATTAGAGGATCATTTTTAGAATAAATTAGAACAATATGTAACTAAAGTTTTACAAACCTCTTGAATTTGGTTTAGTTAAAATGTTAGCATAACAAGGGGAATTATTTTTCAGTTAACACTGCGCTAACAGGCATAGCTATGCCAACAATGGAAAGAATGCCAAAGTTAGCACACTAACTAATGTTAACACACACAAGGGAGTGTGTTAACACCAATCACTGCCCATGAGAAAGAAAAAAGAGATGCGAATGACAAATGGAGATCTGTACTAGTCTGAGGCAGCACTATTTTAGAATGCGTATGATTGGGTCGATAACAGAAGTGCCCACCCAATGTCTGGTTCAAATATACAGTATGTAAAAGGACAACATTTAGTGTAGGCTACCCTGTATTCCAGTTTCCAGGAGAGTTTAGTGATTCCAGTCAGGGGGTCACCAGTAAATTAACTACAGCTGGTGCAGAAATCCTATATGATTTTTCATAACTTTATATACAACACTTTTCATAGCTGATAACAATAAATGTGTTAATTTAGTCTTTACTCTTTGTGGTCCTGGGGTTTACATCATTTTTGCTGGGTGTGGCTGTAGGCTGTGGCCATACCATACATCTATGGTACCATACTGTACCATAGGTGTATTTTTCAACTATTGCAGCATCATTACTGTAAATAATTATTGAGAAAACATAGATGTAGTTTTTTTACTTTAGACTTCAAATGCCAAAAGGAATAACTCCAAACTGAGCTAGACTGTCACAGTTTAGTGTACACCTCTTTTCACTGTTATCATTTGTGAATAAATTAGGATGTAGTGCACGCTGTAGTGCCACTACTGGGTAGGTGTCTAATTGAAGGCTACTATGGTTAACATTTAAGTGCTTCTGATGGCTGCTTCTGCATGCATGCTGAGCAAATAAGTCTGCATTTCAACAGCAAGTCTGCATTTCAACAGCAGGCTGCACTGGGTATTGATTCTTACCAATGCTAATGCATTTCTTGGAGGATTGGGCCAGCACTGCAAGCTGAGGTACATCCAATCAAACATAAGTTGGTTCAATGTTCATCTCTGCCTCTCAAGACCAGCCTAGAAATACATGCGTGCTCACACACACAAGCTGTACACACTCACTCTCAAACTAAGAATTGATGTTATTCCACCACCATCTGTGTCCAGTCGATGCTGATTTGATTTGTGAATTTATTACAGGTGAGTCTCTGATAGCTTCTGTAATGCTTTCAGGTCTGTGTATGTGTGTATATCTTTCTTTGTGCAGCATGTGCAGAGTCTGGTATCTCTGATGTGTATTCCATATTTCATACAAATCTAATCCAGTTCACATTTTCCAAGCTGTATATGCACATATTAATCTCATATGGCATCTTGATTTTTACAGACGCTACCCCTCTTTAAACAGGGATTAAAATCATGCTGGAATGTTTACTCTCACTATTGAGTCCTTTTCCTGCTCTACCATAGAAAAATACATAGTTGACCTGTCTTCTACTTTCTGGCTTTTATGTGATTTTCAAATAAAACATATAAGGTAATGAGGAAAACCATGCATGTAAGTTATGAAACTAATGCACACTGTGCAAAATACTATAAAACATCAAATGTAACACAACTTCCTGCTTTTAAAGACAGTGGTTTAAAACATTTGTAATATTTCACAGTCTGTCTGCTGACATTAATCACTTCGACTAAACTGAAGATTTTAATGGCTAACATCATGACTAACTGTAAAGAGTGGCCGAGTGGTGTAGGACAAAATCTTTACCCTTTGTATGATTTTGATTACTCTTATCATTGGACAAAAACAATTCAGTCCAGGGGCGCAAAATCTTTAAAAAAATATATACAGTCATTGCTTGTTGAGGGGGAGGTGTGGAATAAACAAATAAAAAAAATTGTTGGTTGCGGCTGGTGACCAAACAAGGGCCCCTGTAAACCATCCAGCTGCAGGTCCTGGACCTGGCAACACTGTGTGGCGTGAAATGAACTGGCAGCCAAAAAACCCAATTCAATTCAGTCCAATTTTATTTATAACACAAGTTATCTCATTGCACATTTCATATAGAGCTGGTCTAGACTGTACTCTTTATAATATTATTAACAGAGATCCAACAATTTTTCACCATAAGCAAGCACGGAGGCAAAGAAAAACGTCCCTTTAACAGGCAGAAACCTTGAACAGAACCTGTATGCTCAAGGTGGGCTGCTATCTGCTATCTGGTGACTGGTTTGGGTTAGAGAGGGGGGAGAGCTGGAGGAAAGAGAACATAAACTTAAACAATGGAAATTCCACATTGAGATTTAAAATAATAGTAATGGTAGTGTTAATAATTATAATATTTATAAATTAATAATAGTAATAATAATGACAATAATAGCAATAAGGGTAATATTAATAAATGTAGTAGCAGGAACAGAAGGTGCCTTGCAATAAGAGATCCAGACTCTGCAGCTCCGGAGGCAGAAGTACCTGTTTAAAGAGAGTGAAGGAGAGAGACGAGGAAGCACAAAACTATGGGAGAGAGAAGATGTCGAGTTAGTAACATGCATTAATGGGATAAAAATCCGTACAGGTGGAGAGCGAGAGGAGTATAGAGGTGCACTGTGGGAAGTCTGCCGGCGGTTTAGGCTTATAGCAGAATAACTAAGGAATGGTTCAGGAAAGCTTGATAGCTGAAGGCTCTGGCTCGCGTTATACTTTTGGGGACTTCAGGAACCACAAAGGTTTCTCAGTGAAATCTACTTTCACTGATAGATCCTTTCAGACCAACTTGTATGCAGACCAATGTATTCAAGCTGAGAATGGTGCACAGTTTCAGAAATGAAAACCGTCCTTGGGCTCTTTTTCTCACTGGTGTCATTTATAAGACTGAACTTGAAAAGTAGTGGTGTACAGATGAAATGTTTAGCTACCCCCTACTTCAACAATGTCATGTCTCGCTACAGGTTTGAAATAATATGGAGATTTATTCACTTGTTGTTGTACAAAGTCCTCCCTGTCTTAGATTACCTTGTGTCCAAATTCTATGAAATATATCAACCTAACACAAACATTTGAATTGTGTATAATTAGTAAGTAAATTTCAAAATTACAGCTGTTACTGAAGACTATACTGTATATTCATGTCATTGTTATCCTATGGGCTACACTATAATCAATCACTTGAATATTAATTTATTGGGGAAAGAAAGAAACCTCTTGTGAGGAACTTTGATTCAAAGTAAAATCTTTATTCATACATAGCACAAATAGCAAATGCTCAAACACAACTGTGAGTGAAACAACTTTCAAAGTGTCCAGCCACTGTCTGGAACAAAAGCTAGCCTACAGCCAGACCTGGGCCATCAGGTGTCTTTAGATGTCTTTTTGCCGCCTCTGAGTCATTTGTATTTGGTAGAATTCTGTTCAAATGTTCTCCAATGTACAGATGTCTGTGCTGTCCAAGATGGCTGCTGTTGTGCGCAACCTGGCCTGTGTGCTGTTTAGTAAAGTGATCTAAACTTCCATTACAAAGCTGGATTACAATACTGTATGTAGCTGCTCAGTACATTATCGCTTTCTAAAGAAAACAGCAACAGAGCCCTGAGGAACCAACACCTTCTGTTCTCTAAGCTCCTTAACATTGTCACGCCAAGACACCTCCAAAGACGCGCAAGGAAATACTACCATCTAACTCATGTCTGGGATTTGTACAATTCGCGGTAATATTACTTCTTGTTGGCGATGTAGATCTTAATCCTGGCCTACAGCCAACACATATTACTAGCCTAAGCACTACACAACCACCTGTGGTGCTTCCATTAAATTGTGCTCAATGTGCAAACCTTGCTAATAGCTGGCTCATTTACTCGGCTATGTTTTACTCACCCTTGGTGTTCCTGAAGCTACCACCTGCTGTGCCATGGTTCATTCCTGGAAGCATTACCAGCCGTGCCGTGGTTTGTTCCCTGCAGCGAATATGCGATATGGCCGGCTGCAGCGACATTCCCATACCAGTTAACGCAGGTTTACCCAGTTCCCAGGGCAGTTTGATGCAGATCAACCCAGAGCCGGCACACCCACCTGTGGCGCAAGCAAGGTTACAAACTGCAGAAACATCCAGTGGTGAATGTTTGACTACGCCACCTCCAGCAGTTTTAGACATTGTCAAAATGTACAAGCAAACATGTCTATCAAACCTCGGAATCCAGTTAATGAAAAGGCACCAGACCACAAATTCTTTCAAACATTGAATCTGACTAAAATAGAATGGGATCCACAATGTAAAGGGAAATGGTTATTTGGCGGACAAATAGCATGGTGAGACAAACAAATAGTGAAAATGGTTACAACATTCCATCAGAACAACATGGAAAACATCGAGGTATGGCAGAGAGGCCAACAACATTAAGTTCTAAAACAAAAGCCAGCATGCATTGTGGAATATAATAATGCAATGAATGGAGTTGACAAATTGGACCAAATTTGTCCAGTTGTGTACATTGTGTACTACCGATTTATCAGGAAGTCACACAAGTGGACTAAGAAATTTGTAACGTATCTGTTTGAGATCAGTTTGGCCAATGCATTTCTCATCTACAAAGCAAAACACCCACAGGGCAAATGTAGCACTCTTCTCTCATTCATTCATAATTTTGTGATATCACGGACCAGTCAAGAGCCCCTGAAACATGCTGGTGGTGAGGAAGGAAGAGATTACTCTCCACCTCAAAAGGAAATGGCTGGATGACAATTTCGCAGCCCATGCACTTGTTCTTATTTTCTTATTATGATAAGAAAAAAATGCTAGCGGGCACTGGCAACTTAAAAATAATACTCTGGCAGGGAAAGTGTTAAGAAACAAATGAAAATGTGCAAATCATTATTAACTGCATTGTATTCTTAAAAAACAATTTTACTGCCTAAAACAGATAGATGAACTAGCTCAGTAAATCACCTTTGCAATATTCAGAAAGAAAAGATAATCTTGATGCCAGATTGGGCTGAATGATGAGATAAAGAGAGGATAAAACTGGAAAGAAACACATCATAAATCCAGTCCAGGAAAAAATTGTTAAAAAAAAATAAAGTGAGCAAAAAGAGGGATAAGCGAAAGCAGATAAAAAGAAGATCAGTTAGGACAGTAGTGGTAGACTGAAAAGGGGCGGGGGGGAGTTAAGAACTCAAAAAGAGAAACTAAAGGAGACAGAGAAGCAGAAAGATAGCACCTTGAAAACTCTGATCCGGTAAAGTGGTTTCTAACTGCAGCGATATACACCGATGCCTGTGAAAGTATTACAAAATGTCAGTCAGGATTAAGACCTGGGGTCTTCTAAGAACATACTACAAACTTTTGGGTTTTATGGCCTCACTTAACAAAAAAACCATTCATTCATGATATGCTTGGGTAAAGTAGTTAAAGAGCTATAATCTAGAATTTAGCTGGTGGTCTGTATAGCAGGCTTAAACACATCTCAGCCCATTTTGGTGGCCATGAAGGTCCTTTAATGGCACAGAGAGCTGCCAAACATCTCCAAACGAATGCTGATTTTGTTCTGTATCTGCTGGATGTGTGCATAGGCAACTGTTTGCTAACATTGATAATATGTTGGTATTGTGTTTACAGCTTATTCCACTACCCTCACATAGGCAAAGTACTCCATCATTACTGTGCTGAGTAGCATGGCATTGCTATAGCTGCACAAAACATCATCAACAATCATCAGAAGGCAATCAAGGTGGATTGTTAGGCAAAGTGTATGACTTTAAAAGTGGAGACTGCAGTTTGCATCTGCTCTCCTTCCAAGTATCAACATTGGCTTATTTTAACAATGACCATAATCTTTTTTTTATTGTTGTATTGTATTTTATTGTAGTTTTAGTTTCCTAAACTCAAGTACGCCTTGACTATAGAGGTGTCAGATCAGAAAATGTGCAAATGATTAATATTTGTTGATTTGTGATAGTTTTTGAAGGCACAACTGATGTTGTCCTGTTGATAGGGCTACCAAATCAGAAAATGTTTGGGTGTAAAAAGCATTTGGCTTTGACTAAAGGGACTGCTGTTCCCATCCAGTCAACATTGGTTTGACCATAGTCATTATCTTTCCCTCACCTATACCAAGTAGTTTTAGTTTCATAAACTCTCGAAAACATTAACCATATAGGTGGCGGATGATAAAATGCTCCCATGAATCATGGGGGCAGTATATATGTAGCTTTCTCTAAATGGATGCAGAGGATTAATGATGGAGAAATATTGAAAGCGAGATTGTTATTGTACTTGGCCCGAACGCCTCTGAGACTCACTGTCGGCAGATATAATTGCTCTAGAGGGCACTGCCCTGGCCTCCAGCACCTCTGTGAGGAACCTCAGAGTTATCTTTGATCAGGATCTATCCTTCAAATCCCACATGAAGCAAACTTCAAGGACTGCCTTTTCTCACCTACGTAACATTGCAAAAATCAGGCACTTCCTGTCTCGAAATGATGCAGAAAAATTAATCCATGCATTTGTTACTTCAAGGCTGGATTGCTGCAATTCCATATTATCAGGCAGCCCGAAAAAGTCCCTTAAGATTCTCCAGTTGATTCAGAACGCTGCAGCACGTGTACTGACAGGAACTAGGAAAAGAGATCATATTTCTCCAATATTATCTTCTCTGCACTGGCTCCCTGTGAAATCCGGACTAGAACTTAGTTATGCTGCTATAGGCCTTGACTGCCGGGGGACTACCCAGGATGCACCTCTCTCTCTTCACCTCTGTCCTCCTCTCCATCCGTATGCATTCTCATCCCATAAATGCATGTTACTAACTTGACTTCTTCCCTCTCCGGGAGTTTTGTGCTTTGTCGTCCGTCTCTTCTTTCCTACTGTCACTTTCAGCAGGTATTTCAGTGTCCAGAGATGTATCTGGATCTGTGACTATGGCGACCTGCTGGGGCAGTGCTGCTGTGTCTATGGTGCAGGGGACGAGTGGCTCGGGTCCTGCTCGTTGGGCTCCACCTGGAGCTGCTCGGTTGTCCGTCTGGACCCATCATCTTCCCTTATGTTTTACATCCCACACTTTTCAACATAATTATATATATATAAAACAATTTCGCCCATTGCCATCATAATTGTATATGTTCTGCAGTTACGACATCTATTGCTTGTCTGTCCGTCCTGGGAGAGGGATCCCTCCTCTGTTGCTCTTCCTGAGGTTTCGATAGGGATTGAGCTACGGGCAAGATCAGAGATATAAATGAATGTGCAGGTAGAGGGATAACATACACAGAGAAAGATAAAGCTGGATGGTGTTTATAGGTCATGATCTACACGATCTGTGCTCCAGTTAAGTGTCTGTTACTGTGATTTCCTGTCAGTGAAGTTTCAGTATTTTGTGTTACACAAATTACACAAAATAATGCCATCAGTGATGAGGGAAACGCCTCCCTACTAGACTGCCATAGGACTATTTAGCTGTGTGGCCTGTCAAGTGAGTTGAGATCAAAATCATATTATTAAGAGCATGATCTAGACCTGCTCTGTAGGAGAAGTTCAATGAGACAACTTGTGTTATGAATTGGTTATTTGAAATGAATTACTTGTGTTGTGAATTGGCTATAATAATAATCATTGTACCCCAGCTTTGCATATTACATCTAAAATCCTGATGTGAATTGTGTAACGCGTGAGATTATGTAGAATTGTATGCTGCACTATTAACAGTGAATACAACCAACATTAATCATATAACCAACAGTAATCATAAAGTAATTTAAGTGAGAATGTTTCGATAACTAAATGTATGAAGTCACAAGGACTTAGGTTATTACATGTGTAAAGATTGAAGCTGTGTGTCTGCCATCAGCTGCCTGTGTGGTGCACCAGGAAGGAGGTGATGGCAACATGGCAGTTAAATGTGTCAAGGGTGAAGCAGTGTTTGACAGTTTGCGTATTCTGGAGAAATATCTGTTGTGTGTAATATGGGTGAGAGGTGAAAGAGAGTTTTAGGTGTGTTATATATTAAGTGAAATAAAACACAGTGACAGCGAGATGTTCGTGGTTATTTCCTTGTGCCTCTTCATTGGAACACATCATATGAACGAGAACGTGAGCTGCAACATCGATTAAAAAGGACTTCAAGGACTTTGTCACCATCAGAGGAACTGAGCACGAAAAGGATTAACCATTACCCCAGTGACAGAAAATTACAGATTTGGACTGAAGTTCCTTTGCTCACACTGTGATTTTGGACTTGAGACTTTGTGATCACCTCTGGGACTTCTGAAGGAGTCAAGAGGTTTTCTTCAGAGAACCGGTCTTCAACAGGAAGACTGGGGTTGCTCTGGCCAGACAGACTCTGTTCTCTCTTTTATCCAGACACAGGTAAATATTGAAAAGAGACTCCGCTGTTTATTGATTTGATGATTTATTCGAATGATTTAATTGAATATTGAAATGTGAATTGAGCTGCTTACTACTGCCCTTGCTAAAGCTTGTTGTCAAGAAATAATCAAACTATAGTTAAAGTAGTTGTGTGACATTGATCTTGAGTTCATCGGGTGGATGGTAGTAAAAGGTTAGGTTGTTGTGTGTGTGTGTAAGGTTCTTAGTTCTTAGTTCTTAGGTATCCTAGCACCATAACAAGAGACCAGATTATTTCTGTCCAGGCTCTATGGACAGAAATGTTGGCCAGTCTGTCGGTACACCACTTTGCTTCACACTGAAATATCTTGATAACACTTGGGTTGATTGTCATGACATTTTGTACAGAGAATCGTGGTCCCCAGAGGGGGGAGACTACAGACTTTGGTGATTCTCTAATGTTGGGACTCAATGGATGAGTTCATTCATGTGGGTGATTTTAACTGAACTTTGATTTAAGGACTGGATTCCCTTTTGTCCCACAATACTGAGACAGTGAGTGCAGCCATTGACAGCTGTCTGACATGTGACCCGGAAGTCACCAAGTCAACAAAACAGCTCAGCAACCTTTTCTATGCCCTCTTCCCTCTGCTCTCATCCTCCTGGCTTCACTCCAGCCAGCAGCAGACGACAGCTTGCTCCCGGGTAAATTTGCTGGAGCAGACCCCCGATGCAAGAATAAAGGGTTAGGCCCCAACACAGAAGCCCCCCTTCCTTCAGAACAACTCTCACTCTTACAGCAGCAATGCGAGATCCTGTGTAAGATTGGTGCAACAAAGTTCAGTGCCAATGACTACTACACACCGTCTGCCAGCTAACTTGACCCCAATGGAGCAAGTTAGCACTGAGCTAACTGTAAGAGGACAACAGACAACGAGCAAGCGAGCATCTTGCCTGCCTGCAAGCGGACACTGCACCAGATGCTTTCCACAGCGGAACCACAATTCTCTCTCCGCCTGGCTCGGACGGACTGACGCTGGCCAGAGCGGCAACGTCCCAAAGCAACCTCTCTTCTTCCCCATGGACTGGTAACAACCACTGGGCATAGCATTTAGTTTAAAAGGGTACTTAGCGTAATTAAGTACAGAACTGTTTAGGTAATTCTGTATATGTGACGTTATTGATGTGATTTCATTATTGTGGTGATGTGTTTTCCCATCTGTTAGATTAATCTGGTAGCCACTTCTAAATTTGTTATGCTACACACAGGGTAGCATGCTAACTAACTCAGCACTATTAGCTTACAGATCACCTTTACCTGCCAGCACACACACACCTCTAGTTTGGCCTTCATCAGAGCCACACTTGTGACTTTCATGGCCTTACCACCACTTTTAAATGAGTTTTCTTTTGTTTGACCCACTTTATGTCCAAACAGCCATCTTGGACACGCACACACACACACACACACACATTGAGTGCTTTTGCTTTGTTTATCTTTTTAAATTAATGCTTGTGTATAATTATGCTGGTCTCTTTAATACTAGCTATTCATGTTAATTTTGGGTTATAGTTATTCATTTAATTTTTAATCTGAGTACCAAATTCATAGTTTAGTGTATTTTATGAGACTCAGTCAATTAATTGGCTATCATTTCCTTTAGTCATTATTTATGATTATCTTTGAATATCTTGATCTTGCCAAATCTAATTGATTGCAATAACACATCTTGGTGCTCCTTCAACACTAACTTTTCCTTTAGCACCATCAAAAGGTTGACATTTTGGTTGTCAGTGGAATATATCAACAGCAATCAGATTGATTGCCCAATCCGTTGCCCCAGGTCGTCAAATACCGACGTTTTGTCATGCCCCTTGGCATCTCAAACAAGGTACCTTTTAGCGAATGGCAGAACTGTCAAAGAAACTCCATGAAGTGAGTTCTGTTCAATTTGAACCCATTCTGCCTCTTCATCCATACCAATGTCATGATCCTGCTGGTTTCCTGATGTGTTTCTCTCCCTCCCCTCTTTCCTTGTGTGTATATGTGTGTGTGCATCAGTCTGGGGCATGGCACAGCTGACCTGGTTCTCTGCTGATCACCTGTGACTGCGCAGAAACCTGCACACCTGAGCTCCATTCCTCAGCAGACTCTGTAGTAGATATACCTCTTACCTCCAGACTCGATCATTAGTTAACCTTAACGGTAACATATCGGCTCTCTGAAAACACTAGTGACTATTGTCTGATCTATTCCAGTTGTGTTTACTACTTTTTTGCTGTGTTCAGGTCAACTCCTCTGCCTGCCTGCCACGCATCTCCTCCAGTCTGCCACACTGCCTACTGCAAACCTTGCCAGTTCATCTCCACGCCTTGCCATTGTCTGCCACGCCAAGCAAGTCTTCACAGACACTCTGCTCCCTGCAACTTCCCCCATCCTCACCATTCCGCTAGTTATTAATAAATAAAATCCTGCATTTTACCTTCTCTTTCTCTTTCCAAGTCCACTTACCTGGGTTCAAGTGAAACACCTGTTGACAAACATGACAACCAAGCCAAAGAGCCATAGCCTTAAACTGAGCAGCCCAATAATAATGTAGATTAGGAAGGTTCAATCCTCCCGTCTTTCATTGACATAAGTATTTTAAGCCTTAGTCTTTTGAAATCAATTTTTCTAATTTGTTAAACGCTGAGACCGGAACACAAACCGGGAGGGATTGAAATAGGAAGACAATATGTTCATTTTAACTGTTTCTATTCTCCCAAACATGGAGAGAAGGGGTGCCCGAAGAACTGCTCCAATCCTGGCAGGGCATTAGAGGTCAGTGAAGGCGGGGGTGGATACCACCACATTCTGACCACTTTTGCATGGTCCAGCTCTGGTTGATTAAAGTGTGACCACCGAAACAGGGGCTTGGCAATCCAGCGCTGTTCAACCTATAGCAGGGTGGGGATCCAACCAGCAGGCAGGAAAATTCTGCTCTCTATTAAACAGATGAGAGAAGGAAGGAACGAATGAATGAAGATATAAAACCACCGTCTCTTCATTTTGGAGTGAATACACACAGAAAATTCAGATGAAGTTCTTCATAACACTGGTTTAGCAGATTAAATATTCATTCTACCTCTAAGTGTTGGCGTGTTGTTGGGAAATATCTCAGACATATTAGGTGGTCCTTTCCTGAACTAAAAACTTTTTGGGGAGAAATAAAGATATTGAGTGTGTATTTGGTTATAATTTTGTGAAAAGAGAAATTGTTGATAAATTAGACGAATATATTTCAATAATATTAACAGTGTCTGCTGTAAAATGAATGACAAAGAAGTGGTTCCAAAAGACACGGCCACAATTGTCAAAACAGATAGAAAAGAAAAAATACATTTAATCATGTATGTATGTCCTCATGTAATGACATGCGTAACATGAATTTTTTAAAAAGTATAAAAAAATTAAACCGATATCAGAGGAGTGAGAGTGATAAACAGAGCTTACTGTCAGTGAGTTCCAGCTTCGCTGTATCCAAGACAAGTGGCATGGTGGATCCAACATGGGAAAGAGCAGGAACAACTGGAAAAGAATGACATCAAAATAGAATACATTAAAAATATAAAAATATCGACAACTCAAGATTACACAAAATACATTTTCCAGTTGCATACTTACATGGCTGAAACTTTTGTGGAGAAAACAGCCTCTTGACAGACTTGTCTATGGTCTGCTGAGATTTGCCTTTCCCTATCAACAATGAGTGCAGGGAGAATATAGGCACTGAGGACAGTCGCGAGGAAGTGGAGGGTTGTGATGAAGTGGAGGGTTGTGTGGAGGTGGCAGTAGTGGCTGTGGCGGTGGCAGGTTGGCTCAGGCTTTTGGAGGATCTCGACTCTGTCTGGAACTGAATGGCATAACGGGCCTCAGGATAGTGTGAAATGTACCTCTGGAAGGCTCTTTTGTTGATGAGGTTATTATGTGAAACAGAGTTTCCTGACTCCTCTGACATTGATGCAACCACATACCCAGCATACCCCAGCGCATTCTCTGCCGCCCAATGAAATGTTTGGCCCTTGAAGATTCCAAACTGTAACTGGTGTTGGCCCAGGACATGCTGCTTATTGTCCTGGTTTCCGCCATGGCGCTGAACAGCCATCCTTGCAGACTCCTTTATCTTGTCCGGCGACAGAGTTCGGGCCCATGGCCTTTTCTCCCCCTTTACTTTCTTTCTATTCCTTTGAGTCAAAGAGGCAGGTCCAACCCCTCCCCCTAAATGTAGGATCCATTCTGTATGGTAAACAAAAACAAAAGCAGCAGTTACAATATGCTTGGTCTGACCTCTTATATTGCAGATGCTTTTATACTGTATTGGAATAATTCTCACTCTTATAGTCTATCTTAGTGTGCATGGATGAATGTATGCATGCGTGGAGGTATGTATGTAAGTGGAAGTATGTATATGTAGGCATATGTCATGAAATGAATGTTTGTTTGTATATATCTGCCTTACAAATATTGCTTTCAGATCATTTCTATCTTCTATTTTTTATTTCATATATATTTTTTCTTTTTAAATTCTTAGTTTCTAATATTTTACTACTGGATAGAGAGACATCAAATTAAGAATTTGTACATTTTAAATAAGTACATCACAGGACTTATATATTTCATTTAGCTATTCTCAATTGCTTTGCTCATGCCAAAACCTGTAAAGTTATACTATAACATTCTGAAATCATTTCTATGTACAGGGGCTAAATTATAATACTCAGCAAACAACTGAAATACACTGACTGACCCATACATGTCTATTTTGTCCTGTTTTGGCAAATTGGGGATCCAAATAAAGAATAAAAAATGATTGTAAACTAACTGTAATGGCATTTCCATCCTTGATTAGGTAACGTCAATTTTATTATTAAATAGCCAGCCCGTTATTAATTGTACATGATTTCCTTTGTAATCCAAGACATTAACCCATCTAAGTATTGTCTGCAGCCTAAAATAAACCGTACAACTTAACTTAGTTGTATATCAAATAAGTTATCTGGGTGGTTATGAATGGAGAAATGTTCATGACTTAACTTGAACAAATTTAAATCTAATATTACGTTAGTCCGCTAGCGTCCAAAAATTTCATGATTAGCTCCCTATGTGCTGGCTCACTAACACTGTAACTAACATCTTTTCAATAATAATAAAAATTTGAGACAATAGAATGGCAATGATCTTACAAAAAATATAGCAAAAGCTGTCAGTCTGAACAAAGTTGTGGCGCTCAAAGCACTTGACGTTCATTTCTTGGGGGGCGTCTTCCAGCAGCAATCTTGATAATTCTACTGATTATCATTGGTCAAATCTTGGTGGGCGCAACAGAAGGTGATTGGTTTTCACAATTCTAGGTAGTGGGGCAGCATCTGATTGGTCGAATCTTGGTAGAAGTCTTGGTAGTGATAGGCAACGCGACTGGCTCTCACATGATTGATTTGCTCGACTGACAGGCGACGGGGAGCACCACTAGCCCTGCATAACTGTTGCATGCAAAGGAAGAATTTAGTTCACTCCAGAAAAGTGTAAGTTACCCTAGATCGTTTTTCAACAACAACTGTACTTGGAATTGGGCTCTAAATATTTTGGCAACAGTGGTTAGTAGATCCAATAGTGATAACTCTGTTCTCCACTGTTCTCTGCAAAAATGCATTCTTAAGTTAAACCAAAAGCTGATATGAGGCTTTGAAGCAGTCCAAGTTAGCCAAACCTGGCCCTCCCGCAGTTCAACGAGGAAACACAAAAAGGGAACGTAAAAAAACTATTTCTGACAACACCCACACAAATTGGCTACTTAAAACAGTGTAGTGCCAGCCCAAGGGATCTCAGCAACCAATAACTCTTTCAGCATACAAATTGAATTTGAGTATTGTATTAAAGTCTATCCTTTATCATGTTCATGGTGGGTATGTTGTGGTTATCATGCTAGCATTTACCTCAAAGCACAGTCTCACAGGACCACTTACCTATGACGCATTAATAAAAGGCAATATGAGTGGTAGATGAATGGGTATGGGTCAAGGGAACCACATAAAACATTTATTACAAAATTAAAAGATGACAGAATGCACTCAGTCACTCCGTGGATGGATGGTTTTGAGGGAGATACAGATTAGATTAGATAGACAGGTAGCGAGACCTGTGTTTGACATACATCTGCTATTTGCGAAGAAGTGACAGATGAGATGCAAGAATGGATGGATAGATGTTGGGGTAGACAGATACATAGGCATGTTCCTATCCTTGGCATGCTTATAAATCTAATCTGTGACAAGCCCTGTCCATCTAGCAGCCGATGACAGCCAGACTCGGTCAATAATAAGCACAGTCAAACTTTTTAGGAGAGGGAGACAGAGAAAAAGAGTAAGGCTGAAAATACGGAGAAATGTTAACTGTTTGTCTTTTGGGACTGAATGAGGAAGAGCATAAAGGGCAGGATTTTTGGATTGGAGAGAGGGGATTAGATACCCGGAACACAGTGCCAAAATATTTTAGACATAGATAGAGACAGGCAGAGAGGCAGGCAGGTAAAAGGAAAGAGGGCTCCAGGAGAAGAGAGAGGAATGTTGATTTGGCTGTTGAGGTTATTGAGCTGCTGCCAAGACACAACCAGAGGAGGTGAAGAGGCTGTCTTGGAGGAAGACACATTGATGACAGCAAACGAAATTCACTCCTGATGTTGTAGGTTCCAACGTAACATAATAGCGTCACTAGTAGAACTACTAGCACGCAGACATTGACTAGTGGGACATTTTGTCACACTAGTAAAGCCTAGTCATCGACTAGTGTGCAAAAATGGTCAACTAGTAGATGAAAATGCTGTCCACTAGTACTACTAGTAGACACTTTTAAGCCTTATGGAAAGCCGTTTGAGCATATGGAATAAATGCTCAAACAGCTTTCCATTCAGCCTGACTAATACTACTAGTAGACGTTTTTGCGTCTTACTAGTAGTACTCGTGGACTGAATGCGGGCGGGATAATGGAAAAATCCTGAGTCCTGATTAGCTGGAATTGGGTTTTTTTTTATTTGAGAGCTAGTAGGAATTCTTAATTTACTCTTCTTCCTACCTCCTCATTAGCATTTTGTGCAACTAGTAGCAATTTTGCATCTACTAGTAGTACTACTAGTAGAAATGTTTGCGTCTACTAGTAGTACAAGTAGTACTAGTAGACATCTTTGTTCCTACTAGTACTACTAGTAAGCATTTTGGCCTTACTAGTAGTACTAGTAAGAATTTTAGGCTTACTAGTGTGGTCTAGTCATCGACTAGTAAGTCGAAATGTCTAAAGGAAAATTAAGTTTGATATAAAGGATATCGAATAAATGATCAAAGGGCTTTCCATAAACATCTAGCCACATGTCAACAACTCTTACCCCTTTACACTGTATTTGTCCATCCTTTTTGTTGGCCATGTCACTGCTGCGTGCTACTTTTGCAGAATGTGCACCAGAGACTTCCGCTAACTTCTGGTTTAGCCCTCCGCTAGCTTGAATGGGGATAGAATAATTGAGGCTCTTCTAGACATTCTAAATTTTATCGTACCTGAATGGATCGAATTCTGATTGTAAAACGAATCATTTTGTGGGGCTTGTGACGCTCAAGCCCAGTACGGAACACGCATGCAGAATGACTGCCGGTAAAAATGTATAGATCTTTTTTTGACGGTCCTCCGGCCCACCGATGTGACAGCCCACCAGGATTTGTCCCGGTATGCCAGACGGCCAGTACACTACTGTATATACTGCATTATGACATAAAGAATTACTTCGAATAAACAATTTAATGTACCTGATTAAACAACATGATACCTAGGAAATTCAGAAAGGCTAAATCCAATTTTAAAAAGTCAGGGACGAGGACAATTCACAGAACAAAGACTTTTTCATTGTGAAGGTCATCAACAAATGTTTTACTTTGATTAAAAGTATTTGTTGATGACCTTCACAATGAAAACAAGACTAAATAAATAAACAAAATAAAAAAGCAGCCTTTGAAAACGAGAACTGACTAAATGTATTACATTTTTCGTCAACAAATACAATAAAGGGAAAGGGGAATGAATGGAATGATTAGTTTCAATTCAAAGTCTTATGCTGGGATCTGCATGCATCTGCAGGATCACTCGCTGTAGCTCCTGATTGTTAAAACAATCCTCCACCATCTAAAAACATCTCTTGTTCAGATGTTGACTTGTTGCACATTAATAAGGAGCTCGCATTACGGAACATTATTTCTTTTAGTAATGTTATCTTAAGTTACAGCCCGTTCTCATTCCCAGGCATCATATACAAGGTAACCTTTAGGAGACGCTTTTAGAAACTCCTTATGCGTCTGTAGGAGACAGGAGACAAAGAAATGCTTGGGGTGGACAGGTGGCACGAACAAACGCAGGACTTTCACCAATGGACTGTACTTGTATAGGGCCTTCCTAGTCGTCCGACTACTCAAAGCGCTTTCACACTACATATCACATTTACCCATACACACACATTCATACACTGATGGCAGGAGCTAACTGCCCATCAGTACAACTTTAAACTACTCATTCACACATTCACAATTTGGGGTTCAGTATCTTGCTCAAGGATACTTCAACACATGGCTGGGGGAAGCCGGGATCGAACAGCCGACCTTCCCATTGCTAGACGACCCGCTCTGCCACCAAGCCACAGCCACCATGTGAAACCAATAGTGAACATTGAGTTATTAAGTTACTAGTTACATCTCGTGACTTCCTGTTACCTTTCCAAGTAGTTGTGTTGCCTAAACCTAACCAAGTCACGTGACTTCCCTCTACCTAACGAAGTACTTTCTGAAGGCATCTCCTATAGACGCTAAAGGGTACCATGTGCGCCTATAAACAATGCAGAGGGCCCGTGACAAAACGTCGCTATATGACGCCCTGGGATGAGAACGTTGGTATGTTAAAAGGTTCTTGGAAGAAACAGATTTATGGAGCTAAATTAATCTACAATCCACTGAGAATTAGACAAGAAGCGACAACAAAACGGCTGCGACGGCATGGGGACATTAATTCAATCTTAGTAAAGAATGTAGTGGACAACTGTGCAAAGTTGAACCATGACTTCTTGTGACTTTCACTCCAAGAAAGAATAATTTACACAATTTATAAACAAGCACACTTTTATATTCTAACACCTTGATCACACAGCAGCAGCATGCAGCTGCAGTCGGGCACAGTGCTGCTGTAAACTAGTTGTTATTATGTACTATGTATTTTGACAGAGCTCACAGCCTAATAGACAGTCTTCTACTGAACATGATTAAATACTTCTAGTACGAGCAGGGTGTGAGACAGTTTAATCAGGTTATTAGCAGACCTGAGCTCCCTGGTAGCCTAATGGTTAATGCGCATACCACAGAACTGCAACGTCCATGGTACGAATCCCGTCTGGAAGACCTTTGTTGCATGTTGTACCCCTTTCTCTCCCCATGTTTCCTGTCTCTATCTACTTGCTGTCAAATAAAGAAAAGTTATTAGCTGGCTCTCCATGCTGATTCTTTGTGTTTAAATGTTCTGTTGTTACTGGATTAAAGGTTTCGTTAGTAGAGTGGAGATACAGTAACTCTGGTTGCAGTGGTAGTTCTACATTTTTACAAAGATTCTACAAAATTCCTGATTATTACTGTCATTGTTCAGTGATACAGTTTAGTGATCAAACCTTATTGCCCTTTAAAATAAGCTAGGTTTGGTTGTAGATGCCTCAAATGTGCTCCACACTTACCTCAGTCTTTCGTTTGATCAAAACGTGGTAATATCACTCGATTATTAACCAATTTTTAAAAAAGTAATTTACACACAACCCACCAACAGTGTCTTTGGTCTTGGCTGAGCCCTTTTTCACTATAACACCAACAATAATTATCCCTTGAAAACGTGTCAACAGCATTTTATACAGAAGCCTTTTATGTGCCATTTTCTAATTAGAATTTAATTACACGGTCAGGTCAACAAAAAACAATTTCTTTCCTGTCAGTTATAAAATAAACAAGACCTCATGAACCAGACTCCACCATAAAAACTGAATTTGCTCTGTTATTCCTGGTCAATGGTGCACCTGCATGAGTTGTCTCCTGATGACTTTGTTCATAATATATACTAGACTCTTTATTTTGAAAAAGTTAAGATTATATTGTCAAATTTAAACTGAGATTAATGCCATGTCTTCCCTTGCATTTATAGAACATTTATATGTCTGGGGTTCACTTCTAAGCCCTATAGAGTTTATACACTCCCATAAAATAGAATGACATTCTGATCAAACTTACTACAATGGACATTTTTGTTCATCTCAACCTTTGCTTTTTAATATGGAATTTAGCTTTGTTGTGGATTTTGTCCTTGGTCAGGTAATAGCAGTCTCTTAATTTGAAACGATTAATGATTCATTTTCCCTAACAAAAACCTGGTCTTATCCGATAATAGTGTTTAAAGGTCGTTTGTATTAAGAAAAAATAAATAAAGCAGATTAATTTCTAATTAGCCTTTGTTCATTAGACTTCAGCGATAATGGGGTGAAGGGTAACGCGCTAATTGGAGTAATATGATAATTGAAGGTAAACTAATTTTCTCTCACAGCGAGAGGTTTCATGGGCCCTGGGGGTGAGTGCAAGGTGTAGGGCATCGTGTGATTGCTAACTTTGAGCCAAAGCGCATATGCAAAGTGCAACAGAGAGAGAGGGCTAGAAAGTGGAATGGATGAAAAAGTGGTGGAAAGGTGAAACGATGTTGAGTCAATCAGAATCAGTTTTATTGCCAAGTACGTTTTCACATACAAGGAATTTGCCTTGGTATTTTGGGTGGATAACAATAAACACAGGTACTACAAAAGCCAAAAATCAAATATATAAAATACAAATGGTGCCCAGGAAGGACTGCACAGTGTCAAATCCACAATCATCTCCACTGTCTTTAGAGCGTTGAGCTCCAATTTGTTCCGTTTGCACCAGGTCAGTCTCCCAATGATGAGCCCAATAAGGGTGGTGTCATCAGCACCACCAGAAACTTGACGGACTGATGACTAGAGGTGCAGCTGCCTGTGTACAGGGCGAAGAGCAGAGGGGAAAAAACACAGCCTTGAGAGGAACGGGTGCTGATGGTCTGGGATGATGGTGTTCATCATCAGCTTGTCCTGCAGCAGAGCAGTGATAGTGGTGTTCAAGTTGGAGCTAAAATACACCAACAGGATCCTGGCATGGGTTCCAGAGGAGTCCAGATGCTGGAGGATGAAGTGGAGGGCCATGTTGCCTGTATCGTCTACAGACCTGTTGGCTCTGTAGGAGAACTGCAGGAGGTCCAGGAGAGGGTCAGTGATGGCTTTGACGTGGGACACCAGACGGGGTCGTCTGGTTCGGCCGCTTTGCCAGGGTCCTGTCTCTTGATCAGCCTGTTACCGTCATTGTGTTAGGTGAGGACGGGGCCTCTAAGGTGGGCAGTGGCACAGGCCCCTGCTCTGGCGGGGGCAGTGGAGCTGGTAGATCAAGTCACAGGTGACGGTGTCAGTACTGCTTCGATAGCTGACATTAGCTGTTGCAGTTTCTATGAGTATAGTCGTTTAACCTCTCTCACTGCCTTACTAAACTTGTATTTTGCCTCGTTAAACTTGTCCCTGTCCCTACTCCTGAACCACTATTCCTTTTCCACCCTTAGCTGTGAACCAGGGTTTGTCATTGTTATAACTCACTCTGGTCCATGTTGGTGTACTTGTCACAGAAGCTGCATGACATCGCAGCCTATGTAAACTTATCCAGACAGTTGGTTGGTGATGAAAACATCCCAGTCAGTACAGTCCAAGCACACACTCCTCCATAGCTTCACTGTTCTACTTCTTTGATACACATTTAGAGAGCTTTAATTTCTGCCCATATGCAGGAATCAGGTGAACCAAGACGTGGTAAGAGTGTCCCATTGCAGCACAGGGGATGTGTGTGATAGGTTACTACAGTAAGCAGTGTAGTGTAAAAATGATCTAATGTATTCTCCTCTGCTGTCGGGCATTTAATAAACTTTGAAGGACTAATGGGGGAAGTAGAAAGGTATGGAGTTTATGAAGAAATATTCCAAATCAGGAGAGCAGTGCTCACTGTCATATCGTTACTGTTGGTGTAAAAACTGATTCCTCTGCCTTTCATTATGCCTGAGAGTTCTGTGCCACAATCGACTCTGAAGAGTTAGAAGCCTGCCAACTGCACCGCAGACTCCGGTATCGCACACGCAGCAACGTTTACGTGAACCCCAAACAGAAGATGAAGAAAAGTCTCTGTTTTTCCCCACAAGCACATAAAGTTCTACCAATTTGTTGCACAGAGATCCCCTGTTGGAGAGAAATATTTTACTTGAGATGGGCATTACTGGAATACAGGCTTTTATGTGAGAATTTACAGCAATCATTTTGAACACAGACAGGGTTGGAAGTGAAAGCCCGCTCACTATTCATCTTCACCCAGTGTTTGAGTTGACAAGACGTCAGCCGTCTAGCCGGCGTCAGCAGGTAGGAGCAGACTGAGCAAAGTAGAATCCACACATTGTTCAGTCGACTTCCATGGATTCACTTCTATTTACCAGAGAGAATATCTGGACATCATAAACAAACCGAGAGCACAGACCAGTGTACAGAGTCATTTTATATCCCTTTTGTAAATTCCACTAGATTTGCTAAGAGATAGCCAGAGTCAGCTAGCCATCCTGAATCATGGCAGCCCCATAAAATGCATCAGGTGTGCCTGTAATGTAGCTATTTGCACACATGCACACAGTACCCTAGTGCCCCCTATAGCATTTGAGTGTACTGCCTGGGCCAGCAGCTGGCTTTGTGTTGGTGAGCGTGACATAGGATGCCGTGCAGTCTCTAACCTTGATGCGGTGACAGGTGGAGGCAACAGCCCCGGGGGCTATAAAAAACGGCAAATGAAAGCAAAAAAGAACATTTTATCAACATAAAGGCAGATTGAGTTTAGCAAGAGAGCAAGGCGAATGGTTAGGAGTCAAGATAACTCCAGTAAGGTGCCAAGCTGCATTCAATTTAGAGGGACTCAGAACATCAGCAGCTAAAGAGACATAGAAGAAATAGAGCAAGCTATTGAAGAAAATTTGTTATGGGTCAAGATCAGTGGTAAAGACTATGTTCTATTAGCATGATGGAAGAGAGTGCAAGCAGAGTGTACTTGGGTGAATTTGGCTAGAGACCAGGTTATTTTACATTCAGAGCAAGGGAGAGAAGTGGAAAGTGCCATGAGGTCATAATTGGGTCACAAATGACTTCAATAAAACAGTATGCAATGTTAATTTCAGTGTAAGGTGAAAACATGGTATTCAGTCATGTGTCTAATTTGCAAGTTTAATTTGAGTAAATGTTATAAATTATGATGAAAAATAAACCCCCAAACATTAGACTGAACATGAAATTAAGAAGTAAATTGACAGTGAGGTGAAGTGTGCAAAGAAAGGGAACCATTGGAGTACAGATGTGAAAAAGAGCGTTTGGAAGAGAAAATAATTACTTCGAAGGAAAGTGGAAGTCATTATAAGGCATGCTAGGGAAAGTGTCTGACAATGAAGAATGACTGTAAAGTAAGGAGGAATGTAAATGCAGAATGTTACAGAGGTCTCTATCAACCCTGTTAGAGAACGTACCAGGTTACGTAGGTAACCATGGTTCCCTGATAGGGAACAAGTATGGCAGCGAGACGCAGCGTCTCGTTCCCTATCAGGGAACCATGGTTACCTACGTAACCTGGTACGTTCCCTTTCAAGGGAACTTCAACGCTGCGTCAGCTGACGCTATGGGGAACGCAGTACCAACTCCGCCATGCTGAAGGGATGCCTGTCACGAGTGTGAAGCCAGCAGGGCACACTTCAGGACAAGAGAGCCACAGACCCCGGATTATTTAAGCGGTCTAGGCTGTAAAATCTCACAAAAGTGTGAGGCGAGGACCATCCCGCAGCATCACATATATCAGAGAGGGGGGTTCCCGACCACCAAGCTCTGGAGGATGCCATACTCCGTCTGGAGTGGGCTCTGATCGACAGAGGTGAAGGCAAACCTCGTAAGCCAAAATGATAGCCTCAACTATCCACCTGCTAACAGTGTGTTTGGAAGTCGGGCAGCCCTTAAGAGGGGGCCTGAAGCATACCAGCAATTGGTCTGAATTGCGCCACTGGGATGTCCTCCGGACATAAATCTCCAGGGCTCTGACCGGACAAAGCAGTTGCAGCCTCTCACCTTCTCGTTTCTCGTACATAACCCAGGATGCAGGATGGCTCTAACTGCGCCTGGAACGATCTCCAGGTTAGCAGGAGCCACCGACAGGGACTGCAGATCTCCCACTCTCTTGAGAGAAGTCATGGCCAGCAAAAATGCCATTTTTAAGGCCAGACACCTGTCTGATGCATCGTCCAGTGGCTCGAACGGTGCTGTGGTCAATCCATCCAGCACCACCGTCAGATCCCACGGAGGGACTCTGACTCGAACTGGAGGCCTCATCCTCAAGGTGCCACGAAGGAAACTAGTAACAAAGCGGTGCTTCCCAAGCGAGCAGCCATCCACCAAACTGTGGAATGCTGTAATCGCAGCCACATACACCTTTAGTGTAGCGGGGGAGAGTCCAGCCGAAAACCGGCCTTGGAGAAACTCCAAAACTGAAGCCATCGGGCAGTGAACTGGGTCAAGATGGCGCTCCAGGCACCATTTCATGAAAATTTTCCACTTGCCCGCATATAGTTTCCTCGTGGAGGGGGCTCTAGAGTGTAGGATGGTCTCAACTACCTCGGTAGAGAGACCGGCAGCTCGGAGGTGGTCCCCCTTAGGGGCCAGACCCACAGCTTCAATTTCCCCGGGTAGGGATGGAATATTTCGCCTAGGCCCTGCGACAGCAGGTCCCTCCTGACGGGAATCTCCCATGGGGTGCCGTCCAGGAGGGCTACCAGGCCCGAGAACCAGATTCTGGCGGACCAGAACGGGGCCACGAGCAGCAGCTGGGCCCCTGTTCGGCGAACTCTCTCTAGAACCCCCGGGAGTAGAGCAATCGGGGGAAAAGCGTACAGCCGTAGCCTCGGCCACGGCTGTGCCATGGCATCCAGCCTTAGGGGCGCTGGATAAACAAGGAAGAACCAGAGGGGGCAGTGAGCGTTGTCCGGGGACGCGAACAGGTCCATTTGTGCTCTGCCGAATCGCCTCCATATTATCTGCACCGACTCGGGTGCAGTTTCCATTCCCCGGGCCTCGGCCCCTGCCTCGACAGGATGTCTGCTCCCACATTGAGGTACCCAGGTATGAAGAGTGCTCTGAGAGAGAGCAACTTCCCCTGGGACCACAAGAGGATCTGGTGCGCCAGTCTGCACAGAGGGCGCGACCTCAGACCGCCTTGTCGATTTATGTAGGAGACCACTGCCGTGTTTTCGGAACGGACAAGCACGTGGTGGTCCCTGAGGTCTGGGAGAAAGTGCCATAGGGCCAACAAGACCGCTCACATCTCTAGGCAATTTATGTGCCATAGATGCGGGGTCAACCACAGACCTCGGGCTGTGCGGCCTTCCAGAACCGCGCCCCATCCGGTGCTGGGGCCGTCCGTCGAGAGTGTGCGACGGTGGTACACCATGCCCAGCACTGGGCCCTGGGTCAGGAACACCCGTTGTCTCCACCTGTCTAAGGCACGCATGCACCTGCGTGTAACCTTGATCAGGCGAAAAGGATTGCCCCTCGGGGAAAATCCGGCATCCCTGAGCCACCACTGCAGTTGCCTCATGTGCAGCAATCCAAGCGGAATCATGGTGGATGCTCCAGCCATGACGCCCAACAGTCTCTGGAACTGAAGTGCAGTGAGACGTCGGCCTAGCTGCACCCTGAGTACCATGGTCAGGATTGACTCGACGCGTGCGGGAGACAGTTGTGCCCGCAACGTGACTGAGTCCCACACTACTCCTAGGACCGTAATCCTATGTGTCAGAGTGAGCGTGCTCTTGCTCGTGTTGAGGCTCAACCCCAAGCACCTCAAGTGCGCAAGTACAACATCTCGATGCTGTACTGCGAGGAGACGAGACTGGGATAAAATCAACCAGTCATCCAAATAATTGAGGATGCGGATCCCCTGGAGTCTGAGAGGAGCCAGGGCGGAATCCATGCATTTCGTGAAGGTGCGCGGGGATAGTGCTAGGCTGAAGGGAAGCACCCAATATTGGTAAGCTTTGCCCCCGAAAGCGAACCGCAGGAACTTCCGGTGTCCCGGAATGACAGAGACATGGAAGTAAGCGACCTTTAGATCGATCGTGACAAACCAGTCCTCGGAATGAATTTGACTCACAATCATAGGGATCATCAACATCCGGAACCGAAACCTCCTCAGAGGCCGGTTTTAGGTGACGAAGATCTAAAATGGGGCGCAGACCACCGTCTCTCTTCGAAACTATAAAGTACAGGCTGTAGAACCCGGTATGCATCTCGCTGTCGGGGATCTGTTCTATGGCCCCTTTGTACAGGAGGGAATTCATTTCTTGCTCCATCACTTGTGCATGTACTTGGTCGACCCTCGTTTCCAGGATTCCTCGGAATCCCAGGTGTCGAGACTGGAACTGAAGCGTGTAGCCTTGTTGGACGGTGCGCAAAACCCAGTGCGACACGCCGGGTAACGCTTCCCAAGCGGGCAGAAAGTTCCTCAGGAGAACCAACCGCTCGAGGCTGGTGCCTGGGGGACCCGGAGTGGCGGCCTCGGTTACCCGAAGCGCTGCAGCGGCGGGAAATCCCCGAGGATCGGCATGTACATGCCTGAACGCCCCCCAAATCTGCGATGTGAGAGCTGCGGTATCCCGAAGCGCCAAAGCGGCGGGATTTAACTGGGAATGAATGTCTACAGGCCTCTGTAGAGGATGCAACTCTGGCCTGACTGCTGCACGGCCGTGCAGGTCTAAAGGCAGTGGTTGCATGGAACTCGCCACGCCCCGAAGCGCCACTGACGGCGGGGTGAGGAGGCTGAGTTCCCGAGGGCCCGATGGGGAGACATCTATGTGCTCGACCCAGATAGGGGGCGCCCTCTGAGGCCCGACGCTCAAGTCAGGGCCTCTTCCTAGAAGCCTGTCGGGCGGGAAGCACGGCCCTCAGGTCCGCCTTCTCCCATTCAGGCCCCCGTCGAGCAGGCGGGAGCGAGCCCCTCGACCGCTGGGGAGGGGCACGCTGAGCCATGGACCGCCCGATAGCTCGGGCCGTATCCTTCGTGGTCCTGAGCGACAAATCTGTCGCACGGCGAAGCTCCTTCACATCCTCGGATGCGAGGGGCCCCCCGTCATCGAGGTCGTCCAGCAGATCGGCCTGGTATGCCTGCAAGACCGCCATGGTGTGCAGGCATGCACCGGCCTGACCCGCCGCCATGTAAGCCTTGGGGTTTTCAGGGAGGACGTGGGCTCCGGCGCCGCCAGCGTCTCCTCAATACCTGGCATGCCGCCGTAACCGTTCTCTTTACGCCCGCTGAGCGAAGCATACTGGCGACCAATCGGGCTAGAAAGCCGTGTAGAATACGGCCGGGACCAGGACTTTGACACCTCAGTGTGCAGGTCCGGAAAGAACGGTAAATCCCGACGCGGGCGAGGAGGTGGGGCTACAAGGAAACGCTCGTCGAGCTTACTCCGGCGACGAGCATCCTGCTCTTCCGCTGGCCAAGCGATATTGAGCCTAGCCACCGCACGGGAAACCACCTCCAGCAGCTCGTCATACTGCGGAGACTGGGCTGACGAGCCACCCATGTCACCGCCTTCAGCTCCGAGCATATCCAGTTCCTCGGAACCGGAGTCTCGGTGAGCGGGCTCCCGCTCCGGGACGGAATAAGCCGCAGACTCGGTGCGGGCTTCCGGACCCCGAAACCGGGAGAAAGAACCCGTGGATGAAGGGAAAGAAAGAGCCGAAGCTGTCTCACCTTCGTCGCCAAGGTCCATCTGCGATCCCCAGGAGTGTAGTCGCCGGGATGCCTCAGCAACTGCCGGTCCCTTACCGCGTGGGGAGCAGAGCTGGCCACCTTCCTCAAAAAGCGCCAGCCGAGAGCGGCGCTTCCTAACCGGGAAACGCTCACAACGCACACAGCCAGCCCCCTCGAGGGCTGCTAGTGCATGCTCTCTTCCCAAACAGGCCGCACACATATCGTGTGTGTCACCGTTGGGAATATAGCGTGGGCAGGGATACACGCATTGCCGAAACCGCTTCGCACTCGCCATTTTCTTTCAGAGACCCAGAGCGCTTACTGAAGATCAGAAGACTGACGACAACAGTGAAGCCGGCTCCCTTTATACCTCCGGTTCCGCCGGCGTGCATCACGTGTTGACGTTAAACCCAATCAAGATTGGTCTAAATTGTTACAGAGATTCAGAGGCCGTCACGTTGAAGGCGTTCCCCATAGCGTCAGCTGACGCAGCGTTGAAGTTCCCTTGAAAGGGAACCTCAGTTATCAATATCTTGCACCTCCTGTGATCCTATGTAAAAATCCTGCAACCGACTCATCATCAATCAAGAAGACCAATGAAACCCACGTGTGCACTTTCGCTCATACATTTATTGAATGTAGTGTGAAAACCTCACAACCAAGGATCTTCCTGCAACTGTGAACACGATGGTTTATGGGAAATTGAGAAACATCAGTATTGAAAATTTATTTAAAAATTATTCTCTCTCAATTGCTTTCCTGTGAGGTTTGTTCATATGAGTGTTCTGAGTTGGATTCAGCAAACTTTCTTAACTGCACAACTTTGTTGTTAAATCGCTCGTTTGAGCCAGATGAATACCACCTGTTCATCAAGAGGAGCGCTGTCATGAGATTTGATCATTAACATAAGCAATGCCCCAACATTGCGATATAAGGAAACTGTGCCGCTCTGATTGTGGGCAAGTTTCTTCCACAAAGAGTAAAAACAGGAGTTTCACACTGTGGACAGTGTTGCCAGATTTGACTGACACTAAATAGCCCAATCGGAACCTCTAACCCCCTGCCCAATCATCATGACAGTACAATAGGTATATAGAGGTGCATCTCAATGAATTAGAATGTCATGGAAAAGTTATTTCGGGGCACCACCCTTCCATAATGAAGGGAAATGGTAGCCAATTGATTGATTGAGTCTCATAAATTACAGAAAACTATCAATTTGGAACTCAGATTACCAATTTAATGAATAACTATAACCTAAATGTACCATTAATAGCTAGAAGGTGAAGGATTTGGCATTCAACATAGAAAAGATTGGCAAATTATTCACTCTTGTGAGACATTAAATAGACCAGCATAATTAAACTCAAGCATTTATTCCATCCATCCATCCATTTTCTACCGCTTATCCGGGGCCGGGTCGCGGGGGCAGCAGTCTAAGCAGAGACGCCCAGACTTCCCTCTCCCCCGACACTTCCTCCAGCTCTTCCGGGGGAATACCGAGGCGTTCCCTGGCCAGCCGAGAGACATAGTCCCTCCAGCGTGACCTAGGTCTTCCCCGGGGCCTCCTCCTTGTTGGACATGCCCGGAACACCTCCCCAGGGAGGCGTCCAGGAGGCATCCGGGACAGATGCCCGAGCCACCTCAGCTGACTCCTCTCGATGTGGAGGAGCAGCGGCTCTACTCTGAGCTCCTCCCGAGTGACCGAGCTCCTCACCCTATCTCTAAGGGAGCGCCCAGCCACCCTGCGGAGGAAACTCATTTCGGCCGCCTGTATCCGGGATCTTGTCCTTTCGGTCATGACCCAAAGCTCATGACCATAGGTGAGAGTAGGAACGTAGATTGACTGGTAAATAGAGAGCTTTGCCTTGCAGCTCAGCTCCTTCTTCACCACGACAGACCGGTACATCGACCGCATCACTGCGGAGGATGCACCGATCCGCCTGTCAATCTCCCGCTCCGTCCTTCCCTCACTCGTGAACAAGACCCCAAGATACTTAAACTCCTCCACTTGGGCCAGGAGCTCTCCACCAACCTGAAGGGGACAAGCCACCCTTTTCCGACTGAGAACCATGGCCTCGGATTTGGAGGTGCTGATTCTCATCCCCGCCGCTTCACACTCGGCTGCAAACCGTCCCAATGCACGCTGAAGGTCCTGATTTGATGAAGCCAACAGGACAACATCATCCGCAAAAAGCAGAGATGAAATCCTGTGGTCCCCAAACTGGACTCCCTCCGGCCCCCGACTGCGCCTAGAAATCCTGTCCATATAAACAATGAACAGGACCGGTGACAAAGGGCAGCCCTGCCGGAGTCCAACATGCACCGGGAACAAATCTGACTTACTGCCGGCAATGCGAACCAAACTCCTGCTCCGGTCATACAGGGACCGGACAGCCCTTAGCAGAGGGCCCCGGACCCCGTACTCCCAGAGAACCCCCCACAGGTCGCCGCGAGGGACACAGTCGAATGCCTTCTCCAAATCCACAAAGCACATGTGGACTGGTTGGGCAAACTCCCATGAACCCTCCAGCAACCTGGAGAGGGTGTAGAGATGGTCCAGTGTTCCACGACCGGGACGAAAACCGCATTGTTCCTCCTGAATCCGAGGTTCGACTATCGGCCGAATTCTCCTCTCCAGTACCCTGGCATAGACTTTTCCGGGGAGGCTGAGGAGTGTGATCCCCCTGTAGTTGGAACACACCCTCTGGTCCCCCTTTTTAAACAGAGGGACCACCACCCCAGTCTGCCAGTCCAGAGGCACTGTCCCCAGCCGCCACGCGACGTTGCAGAGGCGCGTCAACCAAGACAGCCCCACAACATCCAAAGACTTGAGGTACTCAGGGCGGATCTCATCCACCCCCGGTGCCCTGCCACCGAGGAGCTTCTCAACTACCTCAGTGACCTCAGCCCGGGAGATCGACGGGCCCGCAACCGAGACCCCAGCCTCTGCTTCCGCAATGGAAGACATGCCGGTGGGGTTGAGGAGATCCTCGAAGTACTCCTTCCACCGTCCAAGGATGTCCCCAGTCGAAGTCAGCAGATTCCCACTCCCACTGTAAACAGTGTGTGCAGGGCACTGCTTCCCCCTCCTGAGGCGCCGGATGGTTTGCCAGAATCTCCTCGAGGCCGACCGATAGTCCTTCTCCATGGCCTCACCGAACTCCTCCCAGACCCGAGTTTTTGCCTCCGCAACCACCCGGGCCGAGGCCCGCTTGGCCCTCCGGTACCCATCAGCTGCCTCCGGAGTCCCCCGAGCCATCCAGGCTCGATAGGACTCTTTCTTCAGCTTGACGGCATCCCTTACTTCCGGGGTCCACCACCGGGTTCGGGGATTGCCGCCACGACAGGCACCGGAGACCCTGCGGCCACAGCTCCGAGCGGCCGCGTCGACAATGGAGGTGGAGAACATGGTCCACTCGGACTCAATGTCTCCAGCCTCCCTCGGGATGAGGTTGAAGCTGGAGGTGGGAGTTGAAGATCTCTCTGACTGGAGACTCTGCCAAACGTTCCCAGCAGACCCTCACAGTACGTTTGGGTCTGCCAAGTCTGTCCAGCTTCCTCCCCCGCCATCGGATCCAACTCACCACCAGGTGGTGATCAGTTGACAGCTCCGCCCCTCTCTTCACCCGAGTGTCCAAGACATATGGCCGAAGGTCAGATGAAACAACCACAAAGTCGATCATCGACCTCCGACCTAGGGCGTCCTGGTGCCACGTGCACTGATGGACACCCTTATGCTTGAACATGGTGTTCGTTATGGACAAACCGTGACTAGCACAGAAGTCCAATAACAGAACACCACTCGGGTTCAGGTCGGGGGGGCCGTTCCTCCCAATCACGCCCCTCCAGGTATCACTGTCGCTGCCCACGTGAGCATTGAAGTCCCCCAGTAGAACCACGGAGTCCCCGGTCGGAGCACTTTCCAGCACCCCTCCCAGAGACGCCAAGAAGGTCGGGTACTCTACACTGCCATTCGGCCCGTAAGCACAAATAACAGTGAGAGACCTATCCCCAACCCGAAGGCAAAGGGAAACGACCCTCTCGTTCACCGGGGTGAACTCCAACACATGGCGGCTGAGCTGGGGGGCTATAAGCAAGCCCACACCAGCCCGCCGCCTCTCACCGCGAGCAACTCCAGAGTAGTAGAGAGTCCAGCCTCTCTCAAGGAGTTGGGTTCCAGAGCCCAAGCCGTGCGTGGAGGCGAGCCCGACTATCTCTAGTCGGTATCTCTCAACCTCCCGCACCAGCTCAGGCTCCTTCCCCCCCAGCGAGGTGACATTCCATGTCCCTAGAGCCAGATTCCGTGTCTGGGGATTGGGTTGCCGAGGCCCCCGCCTTCGACTGCCACCCAATCCACAAAGCACCGGCCCCCTACGGTTCCTCCTGCAGGTGGTGGGCCCACGGGAGGTCGGCCCCACGTCGCGAGTTCGGGCTGAGCCCGGCCGGGCCCCATGGGGCAAGACCCGGCCACCAGGCGCTCGCGTTCGAGCCCCAACCCCGGGCCTGGCTCCAGGGTGGGGCCCCGGTTGTGCCGTACCGGGCGACGTCACGGACCTAGTTTTTATTTTCGCCATGAGGGGGGATTCGAACCGCTCTTTGTCTGGCCTGTCACCCAGGACCTGTTTGCCTTGGGAGACCCTACCAGGGGCAATAGCCCCAGACAACATAGCTCCTAGGTTCATTCAGGCACGCAAACCCCTCCACCACAGTAAGGTGGCGGTTCTAGGAGGAGCATTTATTTAAAAAGGTAAACAAAGCAAAAACACACAATATGAAGACAAACTAAATACACTAAACTACAGACAAAACGGTTGTGTGGGCGTGCGGCGTGTCCAAGATGGCTGCTTGGACATAAAATGGGTCAAACAAAGAAAGCTAATTCAAAATGGCGGTAAAGCCATATAAGTTAGAGTGTAACTCTACTAAAGTCACATTAGCTCAAGTGGCGATTGAGCTAAGCAGTAGCTGCATGGCTAGACAAAGGGACTTGTAAGGTTAGCAGTAAGGCCATGTAGGTTACAAGACTAGTTCTGCTGAAGGCCAGCTAGAGGTGTGTGTGTGCTAGCAGGTAAAAATTGTGTTTCTGCTGTGGAAAGCGTCTGTTACATTTTCTGTTACAAGCACCGGGGGGGGGACATGACTTACTGTGAGAGTGAGAGTTGGTTCTGAAGGGAGGCAGGCTTCTGTGTTGCAGCCTAACCCTTTATCCATTGGTAGGCATGTAGCTGTCCGTCCCGGAGGAGGAGAGCAGAGGGAAAAGGGGGGATGGCATCCCCTATCTGCCAGGAGGATGAGCACAGAGAGATGAGAGAGAGGGCAGACCTGTTTTGTTGACTTTGTGAACCCTGGTCACACGTCAGAGATACCCCTTTTCCACCAGAATGAACCGGGCGCTAGTTCAGAGCCAGTGCTAGTGTCATTTCGGAGTTGGTTCGACTGACTAGCCTTCTAAGAACCGGCTTGTGTTTCCACTGGCTACAGAGCCAGCACAGAGCCAGGTCTTACGCCACTGTATACATCATATCTTTCCCAGTAACGCTAGTGCAAGTAAAGGTATGTACATAATATTTATTTAACAATAACATGTCAACGTTAGCCTCAGCATGTTGCTACCCTCCTAGCATCAACTGTGCTGATAAACGATCACATTGCAGTTAAATAAAAATGTATTAAGCGTTGGTGTAAGAAGCAGAAGTGAAAACTGTTCATCTTGTCGGTCACGGTAACCCCGCCCCCAGCCGCTGAACTAAGCGGGTCTTACTTCTAGACCATCAACCATTTGGTGCTACTTAAGAACCACTTTTTCTGGCTCGGAGCTGGTGCTTTGGGTGTGGAAAAACAAAGAACCGATTTGAAACTAGGCTCTGGCTCGGAACCAGCACCAGCTCTGCCTTGGTGGAAAAGGGGTAACAGACGTCAATGGCTGCATTCACTGTCTCAGGATTGTGGGACAAAAGGGAATGCATTCCTTAAATCAAAGTTCAGTTAAAATCACCCACATGAATGATCTCATCCGTTGAGCCCCATAAATATCCTGTGGAACACTGATCTGGCTGGATTGCAGGAAGTAAATAAATAAACTATACATATTGATAGAGTAGTTAATAGATAAAAAACCTCTCTATTAACTGATGGTTTATTTATACCTTATTTCAGGGCACTGTATACCTTTCTGCGTTCATGTATAACAACCATCTCTGCATAGGTCCGTGTTCATGTGTAGCTTCACAGAAGCATAATTCCAGCCTTAATGTAAAAGTAGTTACAATGTAGCAGTTACTGTAGACGTCACAAATGAGCCTCTGAAATTGCGTTCAGCCAGTGAAGCAGGCTGCTGAAAAGCGGAACTTTTTCAAACTTAATGAGGAGGTCGGTCACCTTGTAGTTAAAGACTGCTGTGAACACTACTTTTCAATGGACAGTAATGAGAAAACATGCTATTTTTACAGGTCTTCTGTGGACACGGACCAATATCAACTCTTATTTCCCTTCTGTATTTCATTTTTATTCCAAAACACTTGAGTTGTTGAGTTTGGATCGATGAGATGTGAAGTGAGGATTTAGTGAGCTTTCCTCCATTCTGTCTCTGACACACTATTCGATTAAAATATTCCGTATCTGTTTTATTGGAATTGGGGTAGGATAAACAATATTGCCAAAGCATATAAATAAATGTGTATTCCAATATTTTAGTATGTACTCTGAGTCTCTCCGTTCACTCTCTCTTTCTGGCAGTACAGGTGAGGTATTTTGTGCCAAAGCTCACAGCCTAAGTACTGCCATCACTGTGATATATGCCTCATCTCCTTTGGTAATTAGGTCTCACAGTTATGATTCAGTGAAGTTGGCAATTCCCATTAAAAGCAGTGCATTAGCAGTCCGAGCTAATATAATTAGCTACACTTTGAAGGCAGTTATAGTCACAGAGCAGGAACCCCTGGGCCACCCTGCCAACACGCAGGGTTAGCAACACTGAGCTGATTAAAAATCTGTCATGTATGGACAAGGAAGGAGATTTCCACTGGACGACAGACTCAATGGCAAACTGCCTTCTCATTTGGCAAGTGATTCAGACAAGAGAGTGAAACATTCTATACTGTAAAAAAAACTCATCTGTCAAAGCTGCACTAATCAATTTTGTTAATATGAATAATGGCTAAAATATGTGCAACATGAGAGGTGTCACACTTTCTGATAAGCCCACAGAGAATTATCACCCAACTCGGCAGCTCTATGGAGCTTTTTTATGAATCCTTTTTTAGTTTTTTCAATGTGCAAATTTCCCTCTAATCAACCTTTTTGTGTGTGACGACGCTGGCAAATTCACAGTGGCCTACCCGACCAGCTCCAAACAGCCGACAACATTAGCGACCGACTGGTGAACATATAAACATTTAGCTAAGCGGTAGATTTGAGGTTTTTGTTTTTTCGGGCCCACAGATTCCACTCTCATTAACCATCTTTCAAGCCGCAACAGGCAGATTTGTTTAGGCAAAAAAAGTTTTGACAAACCCACTGCGATGTGTATGAATGCAAATCATTTCACTTCATAACTGTTTGTTAGAACATGAGCTTCAACAATGGCTCCGTCCATTATGTGATCTTCCTTAAAAATGTTCACGTCGGGGCTACAAGACAGCTATGAAGATACCAAATGTGGACCGCAAGAATGGAGATCGGCTGAAGAAAGACTTAATAAATTTGTTAGCGGGGTGAAGGTGTATTGTTGCCCTCCACAGGTCACATGTAGAATTCCATCGATTCATCTAAATCCTTATGTAGAGCCCATTGAGATGGAGAAAATCTAGCACTCGTCCTGTTATTTCCCAATCATCTGCTCCAAAGCATGGATTTCAAAGAGGAGCGTGTAGCTCCAGTATCCTGCTTGCAAGATGTTTCTGTCTTTGTGATAATTGCTGTCTCTGCCAGCACAGTGGCACTTGCCGTCAGGGTGCTTCCCAACCAGTGTCAGCCCATGTTTTCGTGCACAGTGATCCAGTCTTTTGCCTAGTTATCACAGCTTTGTCCCTCCTGATCCAACTTACCTTTGAAGTATGCTTCACTGCTGGCTGTATTGAGAACTGGAGCCTGCCTCTGTTTCCCTTCTCCCATTCTTTTTGCCATACCTCGGTTATTCCTTGATGCATTATGTGCTTAGATTCTGCGCCTCCATACAGTATTTCCACATCTATTTCGTTCCTGTTGGTGGCGCTCCCCTCTACACATACGTGCAGTTTTACAAAGGAACTGCTTATTAACAATATGTCATTTATTTTCAAATTATAGGCTTACAATTGTGGTGATAGTTGATATCCTTTTATTTTCCCCTTTTCTTCATCTCTGGCGCTGAGTGCTTATTGCTTGTGGTGTTTGGCAGAGATTTCCCACTGAGAGGTCATTGGAAACCAGATTTGGTACCACTTTCCATTTACATGAGTTTTCTTCTCTTCCATTCTCTTTCGTCGGCGTTTGTCTTCCTCTCCCTCTTTAACACCACAAGGTTGGGATCCCCTCTGTGCTCCTTTAATAATACGTTCCTTCTAGACAATTTTAGGCCTCTCTTCTCCCCTCTTTCAGCTCCATTAGCCTTCTGATTTTTTTGCAGCAGAGGGTTACTGGCGCCTGTTAACATGATTAGTGGAGATTCATTTCGAAGGCGGCCATAATCACAGACTGGAAGCCCTGGGCTAATCTGCCAATGGCTGTGGATGAAAACACAGAGGTGATTGATTATGCCACATATGATAGGAAGGGATTGGGGCGATGATCTAATCAGTTACTGGGTGGCCTCTTTAATCAGACCAGTGACTCAGACCTGGGATAACCAGGCCAATGTGATACTGGAGGGAAAATAAAGAATTACAGGAGCTGTGCTTTAATATTTGACCTTTTCATAATGTACAAATACTAATACTAATAGGGGTTCATAAATCCTGTAAATGGTGGATTTCTCGACTGTCTCCTGATACTAATTTATTGTTAGGTTCTTTATTATACATATATGTAGACTTCCCTAGACATTCATTACACTTAAATAAACTTGTTTTATCAATCTGATTATAACTGTCCTTCTTATACACACGAGAAACATGTTCAATGTGGGCTGTTGTAAAACAACCCATAGTGGACAAACGTGCACATAATTGTGTCTCCCCAACATTCGATCCGTAATTTCAGTTGACACGTTTGGAGTCACAACTGCTCCGAAATAATTAACGCTGATGAGAACTGAAGATGTCCTTCTTGTATACGAGGTACTGTCCGAGAGTCTTGCATATAACGTGACGCCCCCTCACCTCTCGCAACACGCTGACACTATACTGCCGGGTGAGTGACAGCTTAGCTGAGTGGTAAAGATGTGGTGTTGACAACGAGGGCCAAGAAAGAGAGTCTACATAGAGTTTCATCTCAGGACGGTGAGACAGAAAGACAGACAGGCGGATGGGCGACTGAAATGTCAATACAGTGTCCTCCAGTCAGCTGACATCTGTATAAGTGACACCCCATCTGCACCCGCAACCTGCAACCCTGTGGTGATGAAGAAAACCCAAAGTAGAATCACAAGGTCCAGATTTGTCATATGTCTGTGAGCAATTAAGAAGTTTTTCGTGTGGATTTTCCAAAGAATTGTTTTGAATCTGTGTTATTTTCAAATTTTGGTGGATTGTTCGGACTCAGCCCGTACCGGAATCAAGTAAGCTAACCTTTTTCGATTTGACACATCACACTGACCTTTCTCGATCCGACACATACGACCTCCAGGAACATCAGTGGTGCAGGATTTAGGGTTTTTAAAAACCTATACATCAACCTATGTATTAAACCTCTTTCTTTGAACGTGTAATATTTTACAATTGAATGGATTTTTTATGTAGATTATGCAGGGAAAGGTCTTGAATCAAAAATCATTTTCTTGATGTTGGTGGATTGATATGTCTTATGCTGTGCTGGAATCAAGTAAACTGTCGTTTGCCGTGTCTACGCAGGAGGCGTTTCAGCCACCTTTTTTCCAGTTGTCCATCTTACGTGCGTCTGACACACACGCGCTGCCAAAACACGGGTGACCTACGCTCATTACTGTGCCTGAACACATCCTGTGTAGACACTGACGTATTCTGCACGGCAATTAAGTAAACTAATGCTTCTCGACCTGAATCATCACACTGACCTTTTCTTGACCTCCACATGAGTTGGTACAAGAGTGGTGCAGGATTTAGGACTTTAAAGCAAAAAAATAACAGCGTATCAAACCTGTTTCTTTCAGTGTGTGCTCTATGGCTGTTTATTTTGCTGTGTTTCCACTGGGAACAACAACTCGCTGAGACAGGTGCACATGCACCTGCTAATTAAGCTAATTCGTATTTTTCTAACACAATACACCTCCTCAAGAACAGAGTGAAAGGAAGGTTACCTTCCTCCCACTGTTTTCACTGCTGCAGCTGCCTTCAAATAAACATCCTTGTCTAAGTACTAGTTAACGTGTCGATCATGAGTCTCACTCTGTAGCTTACACAACCCACTTTCATTTTTAGTTTTAGTTCCCTTAAAGCAAGCGCTTGACTTGAAGCATCACTCAGTGGGTGTAAATCAAGGTCTGACACCAGTCGCAGGCTGTTACAGGTGTCTGCACCTTTCAGGTCAGTGCTTCAACCTGGAGGTACTCAGAAACGTGACTCAAATGTCATCTCTATTGGCGTGGAAATGATGCTGAAAGGGAAAACAGGTGAAGCCCTTACAGATGTACAGGTTGATTTTAGTGAATTGTACTGTGATATTGCCTTTTCTTAAAAGGCATTCTGTGGGAATAAAAAATAAAATGAATGAATGATTATTCTTTCCTTTACATTGCTGAAAGAGCCATTCTCTCTCTGAATACTACATGATGTGAGGGCTAGAAGATTGAGATTCAGAGTGCAAACCTTGCAGGAGCTCTGCTCTGGCGAGACTTTCTTTGAGAACTGATGATGGATCTGACTGACGGGAAACATGGCATGGGATGTGCACGGCCCAGGACAGGAGGGCTTTGCAGCGGGTCATTAAAACCGCCCAGAACATCATTGGTACCCATCTACCGAGCATCAATGATACCAGTGAGGTGAGGTGTCTGCACGGAGCCCATAGGATGCCAAAAGACAATACCCACCCCAGCCACAGTCTGTTCACCCTGCTGGCGTCTGGCAAGACTTACAGAAGTATCCGCTGCCGTACCACCACACTACAGAGCAGCTTTTTTCTTTGGGCAATGAGGCTCCTCAACTCCACCTCATTCTCCACCATAAATAAATTATATGGAACTTTCTGTTATGCTGATTTTCCACATTACCATATGACTACCTTACACACTTTCTGTGTGTGTATAGGTATAATAAGTAACTGAATATATTGTTGTTGTTGTTATTTGATTCTATTCTCATTTTAAATACTTGTATATATGTATATATATTTGTATATATGTTCTCTGACAGAGGAGTTCAAGGTGGAGGTGGGTCTGCATCAAGGATCGGCTCTGAGCCCCTTCTTGTTTGCTCTGGTGATGGACAGGCTGACAGATGAGGTTAGACAGGAATCTCCATGGACTATGATGTTTGCGGATGACATTGTTATTTGTAGTGCGAGCAGGGAGCAGGTGGAGGAGAATCTAGAGAGATGGAGGTCTGCTCTGGAAAACAGAGGAATGAAGCTTAGCCGCAGTAAGACAGAATACATGTGTGTCAATGAGAGGGACCCAGGTGGAACGGTGGAGTTACAGGGAGCAGAGGTGAAGAAGGTGCAGGACTTTAAGTACTTAGGGTCAACGGTTCAGAGCAATGGAGGGTGTGGAAAAGAGGTGAAGAGGCGAGTGCAAGCAGGTTGGAACGGGTGGAGAAAAGTGTCAGGTGTGTTGTGTGATAAAAGAGTATCAGCAAGAATGAAAGGAAAGGTGTTCAAGACGGTGGTGAGACCAGCGATGTTGGACAGCTTAGAGACAGTGGCACTGAAGAAAAGACAAGAGGCAGAGCTGGAGGTGGCAGAGCTTAAGATGTTGAGGTTCTCTTTGGGAGTGACGAGGACGGACAGGATCAGGAACGAGTACATCAGAGGGACAGCTCATGTTAGATGTTTCTGAGATAAAGCCAGAGAGGCCAGATTGAGGTGTTTTGGACATGCTCAGAGGAGAGACTGTGAATATATTGGCAGAAGGATGCTGAGGTTGGAGCTGCCAGGCAGGAGGTCTAGAGGAAGACCAAAGAGGAGATTTATGGATGTAGTGAGAGAGGACATGAAGTTAATTGGTGTGAGTGAAGAGGACACAGAGGACAGGGTTAGATGGAGGCGCATGATTCGCTGTGGCGACCCCTGAAAGGGAACAGCCGAAAGGAAAAGAAGAAGTATATATGTTCTGTGTGTGTAGTGTGAAGGGGGCTACAGCTTTCATTTCATTGGGCAACCCTGTCTTGCAAAATCTCTCTCCTTGTGTCGCATCTCCAGTGGGAGGGACTAAGACGCAAGGAGAGGAGGCGAGGAACGGAATCGAGGCTATATAAACTGAGAATGGAGAAAGGTTCTACGTGACTGCTCTTGGAGAGTCATGCGAGGTAACCCACAATGGAAAACATTCCCAACCAGCAGGGCCCAAATGAATGGAAGAAAGGATTCCAATTATTGTTGAGGCTTAAACGTGACAAGTAACAACTGCAGAGGAGGGAGGACAGGGAGATGTTTGTGATGGAGGGAAGAACTGTTCTTGTGAGAAAAAGAAATCAGGCCTATAATAGAGATTGGCGTTCAGCCACAAGCATTCAGTCTGGAAAGGATTGAGTATTTAACATGGCATGGCTGGAGCCAAATCCTCAAAGGACGACTGGACTGCAATTGTCAACTAAGTAAACAACATGGAGAAACTGGCATTAAGCTCATGATACGATGGATGTGTCAAATATTAGAAAAACTGGACTATTGGACTATGGACTACCTGTGCCTATAATGTCATTTTATTGGGCATCGCCTTGCATTTATGTGCGTATGTTGTCGAACAAATAGACTTGAAGCGTAAATAAACGGTTCAGCACGCGGTTACCTCTGTGAGACACAGATGAGACGCGAGCCTGCACGGCACTGCAGACACAGGGCGGACAGGTGGACATATTTTGCCGTTAGTGCTGTAATGTAGGGGCATTTGCAGGGATACTGCTATGAATCAACACAACCTCTTCCATTTTATAATG
>CM022490.1:4811565-4835129 GCA_011952105.1 Coreoperca whiteheadi
GATACCCTATAATCACTTTGGTGATACCCTGACTTTTCATCTAGTGCCACCAGCAATTGAACATTTTAATTTGTCCAATACTTTGGTTTATGACTGTACAGTCAAGTCAAATCCATTTTTATTTATAAAGCTCAATATCATAAATCACGAATTTGCCTCAAGAGGCTTTACAAGGGGCTATCCTTAATTCAGATAACTCCGCACAACAAAACTTCAGGAAGAGCAACAGAAGAGGGATCCATCTCCTAGGACGGACAGACATGCAATAGATGTCATGTGTATAGAACAGACCAACATAGTAAAATGATGGTGTGGACCATCAGGACAACAAAATTATAGATCAATGGTAACATATATGAAGAACGTATCTGCGAAGTTATTAAGCAACTTAAGGTGTCGCCAAACAAATAGGACCTGAGCCAAACGACCTCCTCTCCAACTTTGAAACCTGGAAGAACACAGACTACACAGACTCACAAGGGCATAAAGAGAGAGAGATAGCCACACAGCTGTGTTTGTAGGTCAACAAACAAACAGAGGGTTAGAGAGATGCAATGGTTTTCAGAAACAGCATTTTCGTCAGCAGGACAAACATGGCTTATGGTACATGGCTCTACAGTGCGAGTCCCAAGCGGGATCATGTAGGAGAAATTCTCCACTTCGACTCCTGTTGGATCAATGCGAAAGGATGTTTACTCATTCATTGCGTCACCAAACAGAAAAGACTTTGAGTTATGTTTTTTCGAAGAAGCTACTCTAAAACTGGAGATCCTTAATGGAAAGACTGGACAGCTGAATCATCCATTCAAATGGACACCACCTCTCTGGTTGTTAGTTCTGGACACGGAGAGTATCTTAGATATTGAGCTGTATTTGCAAAGGTATTGTGACATTTTGCATACACTTAAACCTGTGGATATATTTGGAATCTGGTATGGTGTAAGTAAATACAAAGTCTGTATGCGCAAAGATACCAAAAGGTCACCACATCCAGATTCCTAACTCCATCTCCCTCACTTTAATGGGAGAATCATATACCCTGGTCAGTCCATACGCTGTTTCATCTGCCACTCAGAAGAACACCAAGGGAGGCAATGTCCTACAGTAAAATACTGGAGATATAGCAACTTAGCAACCATAAAGCCTAGGAATACACATCTGAGTGTCTGTGCAGCCTGTGTGGCGATAATGGCCACACTTTCTTCACCTACCCTGCATTGTATGTTAATAAAGCAAAAGCCCAGACGAATTCTGGTGCCCAGCCAGCCTCACAACAGCAGCAGCCTGGATCCCAAAGGGCCTCCCGGCCAGCCTCCCTGCAGCAGCAGCAGCCACCTGGTGTCCAGCCGGCTTCCCTGCAGTAGCAACTGGAGGCCCAGCCCTCTGCACCCCAACACGTTCAACCCCTGAACGAGCGGCCTACATCTGAGGAGCCTCCTCCTGTAGCGGAGTTGCAACTGCCACCCTCTCCGCCCCTCTTTGTCAGGTGAGGAGAGCTTCAGTGCCAATAGTGAGGAAGAAGATGATGTTTATAGTGATAATGTTATTGATGATGATTGTGAGCAGCAATATGAGTGCGAGCAAGAGCCCGAGCTCCGATTTCAGCCCCAACATGCCACCAGCAGGCCAGCGAGCCAACACTCATCTCCTTCTTCTTTCTGATGTCGATTCAGTTGTCTCTGAGTGTAATTCAGGTCCTTTCTCACTACTCAGGAGCTCACAGCACCTACCAAGTCTACAAATGAAATGCCGTTTACACTTGTTACTAAGAAGAGACAAGTGCAGCGTATCTTTCATAAAAGAGGGATGTGCCTCAATGATAAACCTTCGCCATAGTTCTGACACTTCTAAATCCCTACCATGAGCTACCTAAAAATTGCCACCGTGTTAAGTCAGGTGTCAAGTCATCTACTTCAAGGCAACAGAAAATAAAATATTTAATGAGTACTGACTTTGATATATTATGCCTCCAAGAACTGAGACTGAAAACTAAAAAAGATGTGAAGAAAGTGATTAAACTGTGGTCATAGGGAAAATGTGAAATGTCAGTCGGTGAAAACAGAGCTGATGGTGTGCGTATTTTCTTTAAAACCCATGATGTTGAGATCTGTAGGAGGAGAGATATTCCAGGCAGATTTGTTGGATTGTCTTTATCGGGGAGAAAGGTTTCCGAATTATCAGTGTTTACACTGCTCCCGATCCTCAACAGGAACTCAAACAGGAAATTCACCAGATAGCCCAACTAAATATACTACTGAACTCTGACATTCAATTATGGGATGAATTAAAACATAGGATGAGAGACATCTTTCAATTTAAATGCAAAGAAATAAATAAACTTAAAAATAAAAAATATGATGTATTAATACATCAGCATTTGGGGTTAAAATAAATTAAATATAAATCTACAGCAGCTGAAAGAAAATTACTAATTTAAAAATTTCAAATAGATCATGTCAACTATTAATTATTATCTAATATCAACATCCAATCACGGCGAGATGAGAGAGGAAATCTCATACACGCTCTTAAATCAGGACAAAAAGAACTTCAAAGTGAGTTTATTAAATCCATAAGAAACAAAGCTATAAAATATTGTGCTCTGTGAAAAAGGAAAAGTCAAGTGATAAGAAAACTATGTGCCTATGGCTACAAAAAGATAGAAACAGACTCAGACATTGTAAACTCCTTTTTGAATGCTGCGCCTTCATACAGCTCTTCAAACTTTAGTCCACTGAAAGGATGAGGTGCTTCAGGCCATCAAACAGCTAAATGTAGGTAAAAGTCCTGGTCCAGACAGTCTCCCGATCAATTATAAATTGATGAAGTCCTGAACCTCCTCACTTCCGTGTCCAATGAAGGTCTCAACAGTGGCTGTATGGGGGACTCTTTTTTTTATCATGTCGCTTTATGTTTATTGGTGATGACCCGGGGCGCCGGATAGCTCAGTCGGTAAAGCTGTCCCCGCTGCGACCCGGCTTCGAGTGTGACCCTTTGCTGCATGTCGTCCCCCCATCTCTCTCCCGCTATTCCTGTGTTGGGGTTTGCCATGACTGAAGGGGCACCAAGTTGTGTTGGGGCAATCAATTAGATTGCTTATGAAGATTATCAAAGATATTCATAAATAATGACTTTAATTGATTAAACACCTCGGGGCACCACCCGATAGAAAAATTATAGCTAATTAATTGATTGAGTCTCATAAAATACACTAATAATTACATTAATAAATATAAAGGTGAAGGATTTGGAATTCAACATAGAAGAGGTTGGCAAATGATTCACTCTTGTGGAACATTAAAGAGACCAGCATAATTAAACACAATAATTTATGTAAAAAGATAAACAAATCAAAAAACACCCAATGAAGATTAACTCTAAAATGTACTAAACTACTGATAAAAATGTGTGTGTGTGTGTATGTGTCCAAGATGGCTGCTTGGACGTCAAATGGGTCGAACAAAGGAAAGCTAATTTAAAATAGCAGCGAGGCCATATAATTTAGAGTGTGATCCTACTAAAGTCACATTCGCTCAAGTGGCAGTGAAGCTAAGCATTAGCTGCATGGCTAGACAAAGGGAAATGTATAGATGTCGGTAAGGTAAAAAAAAGGTGATGACTCTGATATAGATAATCACAGACTTTTAACCATAAGGATTATTGACTGTAAAATATTTTTTTTTAAAAAGACAAAATGTTATTTTGGATGATATTAGTGCTAATGAACAACCGTGCAATTAAAGCTAAGGTGATGTGGGAAAGTCTAAGTGTTTTAATTGAGATAATAAACATGCCTGGCGATGAAAAAGGCTTTATATTATTGGTCTGGATACAAGAAAAAGCATTCTATTACATTTCCAGAGATTATCTCTGGGCAGTAATGAAAGCATATGGATTCCCAGATTTCCTTCAGAGGATCACATGTTTGTATATCCAATCAAATGTGTGTATAAATGTAAACAGGGTTTTAACCGAGAATTGTTCTATACATTTTAGCAATAAGTCCTTTAATTAAACTAATTAACACCGAATTACTGGGACATGTGTAAGACATGGTCACAGAATTACTGCCATTGCTTATGCTGATGACGTCACTTGCTGTAATGAAAAGAAAAAAAATCAAAAATCAAGCTTAGATGGATGTTTTAAACGGCTGAAGCTATATCAAATCATTACAGAACAGAAGGAGTCTGGATCGGTGATGAGAGTGACAAACAATTTATTAATAAATTAAATAAATAAGAAATTAAGATACTTCGCATCACTTTGTGCAACAGAGACTGTGGGGAAAGAAACTAGGAGGAAAAATTGCGTGAAATTAAAGAAGTGCAAAAATGGGAAAACAAGGATACTAATTACAAGAACGAACACTGTCAAAACCTTCATCCTGTCCAAACTCCAGCGTGTCTGGGGAACAACCAGGTAAGTTACCAAACGAGAATTGCTGTTTAAAAAGCAAAGAACATGGGGGGTTGGGGGCCATAGAGTTTGGAAGCAGACTGACGACAGCTTTTGCTAAAAATGTTTCTGCCGCCATCTCAAGACATGCTCTCTCAGTTGGAGATCGCTCCATGTGGAGAAAGAGGAGCGGCAAAGCTGGTCCAGATTCTAAATTACTATGTGGCGATTTTAACACCAACATGTACAGATAGTCTGGACTGGTCTTTGTTAATTAGCGATGATCTATATGGAGGATTAATTAAATATAAACATTTAACTGATAATGAAGGCACTGAGGTGGTAAAAACTTTGAAAAATAAAAAATATCTCAGAGAGCATTAGGGATGTCCGGTGGCTGATCTCTGCTAACAGACTTCCCATGATTCAATGTCAGGAGGACGAAACACCGCAACACCTTCTGATAGACTGTTACAGAGCTCAGGGAGTCTGGTCCATCCCGCAAGGTCTTGATTCAAAGGATGCTTCTGTCGTGTACGGTATGTTGAATGATGAGACGTCAACTAAACAAAACGGCCTGTTCCGATTGATTATGAGTACCGTTTGCGTTAAACTGCGGAAAACGAGACGTGCCACGCTCATCAAACAGGATCTTTGACCTGATGGACCTACTTGACATGAGGAGACGCTTCCAGACCTCACTGAACTTTGAACTTTCAAGCACAGCACTTTATAGGATATCTGTGACTAGAGTGTAGCCTATTTTTGACTTAATTTGACTTAACTTCAATGCCCTGATCAAAAGACAGGGCACGATCAAACACCGAGATTCTTGGCTGTCATACTTTCGAGAGTTACTGCTACTTGAGCTCGAGGTGAAAGAGAATACAATCCGAACCCTCAGGAGCAACCTGCCAAACCACTGGAAAAGATGAGTTCAAGAAGAGTTAAAGATACTGAACCCCAAATTTGTCCCGAGGGCTGTGCCTTCTGTGTGCGAATGGTTAGTTTCCTTTGAACTTATGGGCAGTTAGAAAGCGTGCGTTTAAACAAGCCAGTCGGATTTGCCTCCCCGTGTGACACCCTACACTGTGGTGTAACACAGCACCACCTCCAGCAAGGTGACCATCCCCGCCCACGGCATACCTAGGGAATCAACCTCATCAACCTTGATAGACATGCCCTGATGGTACACACGTGATAAAGACATGGTCAAACTTAACCTTTTTTTAAGCACCCAGTCATTGTAGTGGCCCGCTGGACAGGGTGTGTGAAACCCCTGCCTGCTGTAATGCTAGGCTATAGCAGGAGATATTGGCATTCTTAAAGTTCACATAGCCTTTTTACTGTATTTATTGACTTAGGTGAAAATGTCACCTACACACACACACAGAGGCCTATTGTATGTATTTTGTAGCTGTGATTTTGAATGTAGCCTTGTTATGACACTTTCTTTGAGGATATATATATATATATATATATATATGTTTCCTTTCATCTTCTCCCAGCTACCTCACCACCTCGTCAATCCTCTTTGAAAGCGATCCCAAAGGCTCTTTTAAGAGCCATCCTTCTCTGTTCTGGTCTATTCTGTTCACTTCTATTCTTTTCCCAACTTTGTCATTCTACTTATCCCTGTCTGTTTACATCTATCTCTTTCTTCTCTCTCTCCTTCTCTGTGTCCGTGTGTGTGTGATTTCAATGGAAGGCTACACTAATAAAAATATATTGGAAGATGCACTGCTTCTCGGAGACTGCTTTATTGAATGCAGCCCAGCTCCTGCTGCTCGGCCTGATCAGCGCCGGCGCAGGAGACACAATGCGGGGAGACCCCTAACCAGCGGGCTTCAAGGAGGTTGGTTCCAGTATTTTGATATTGTGAGTTAATTATCTTGTTGTTGTATCACCGGGGACTGCTCCTACCTCATACTAATTGTCAGTGAATTGATCTTTTACAAATAAAAAGCAACGAGGTTATATTTGTAATTGTTTAAGTTTTGATTGCCTTTTTAATTTGTTGCAGCTGAAGTATTAATTCGACCAGTGACCGAGCACTGTGACAACGCAAGGAGCTCCGCTGCAGGTCAGACTGTTATGTTGCAAGAGGACAGACTGGCTGAGGTGAGGCAGGCAGAGAGAACAGGTATACATGAACCTAGAGCACAGGCTAACACAGGATTAGTCAGAGTCCAGGTAACACGAGGAAACTACTGAACTTAGAACGTGGCATTAGTTATCACTCCGGCAAACTGAATGCTCTGGCGAAGACGGGAGTGGTTAAATCTACAGGTGGCAGGCAAAGGTCATTGTGGTAAGGCTGAGCTCGTGGCAGCAAAGGAGGCATGAAGGAAAACCAGCAACAGCCTTGATGAAGAAGGACTTGAAGGTGCTGTTTGCCAGCACGGCATGCTCCACAGGCACATAATGACTTATTTGCCCATGACTAATGCTTTTTGTAAATGGCAAGGCATATATTTATTGATGGGATATATCTTTCTATTTCCCACAGGGCCCTCAATCATTTGAGTCTGGGCACCAGGTCACGTTTTTTCTGCATGGATGTCCCGTGACCTCCGCATGTCCAGAATATGTTCACCTCATGGACCTGAAGCTCACCTCGAATGTGAGATGAGATTTGTTTCTGTGTATCTGTGACCATCACCAGGTTCAACATCATCGGTAATTCATGTGTTAATTCACAAGAATTACATGCATCGGGTTTTTAGATCAACTGGGGTGGTGGGAGCCAGGTCGGCGCAGGCTCCACCTTGCCTGTCTGCCTGGCTGCTTGTAGTTAGGAAATAAACTAGTCATCATCCTCCGTCAAGCTGTCTGCGTTTGGGTCCTTTCCCTGTTGCCTGTTTGCCATCCCTTCCATTAGTGAGCTATACATTACAATGTATGGCACAGTTAGATATTCAAAATCTGGTCACACAAAGGTGTTTTCCATCCCCTTAAACCCCTCAGTGTACTCTCAATTAAGTATTTACAACTTCCTGTTTTAGGTAATAAAAACTTTTTTTTTAAATCAAGTCAGTTGAGCCTTGCAATGCAGCTTGATACAGCTTTTCACCATATTTGTAGTTGGTGTATATAAGTAGGGTGGTGAATGGGTTCATAAAAAGATATATTTATTGAATTGATCACATATCTCTTACAGCCAAACTAGTAATTACACTTCATCTAGATGATCTATGTAATGAAAAAGTAAAGATCTTGGTTTACTTCTGATATTTAGCTAGTCTTCTAGAAATGGGGTTTTGGGTTGGTACGGTAGTTGTTCTGGTTTGCAAAGTTGGGTTGAAATACGATGGTGAAAAGAATATATCAAATATTTAGTACAGCCGAACTAGTAATTACACTGCATCTAGATGTTCTATGTTAAGAAACAAATGTTTATTTCAGGTATTTTTAGATCCACGCCATGCAGCTTTATTCAAATCAGCATCACAGTTGTAGTTCTTCCGGTTTGCAAAATTGGTTTGTAAATAGTAATATCAAATAGTTATTGTAGCTTAAACATAAGTTACACTGCAATTAAGTGGTTTATTTGAGAATAAAGCAAATAAATATTAAGTTATTTAGGATATTTTAGCACGTATTATAGAAACGCAATTTGGGGTTGTGTTCAAAGTCTGTGGGAGTTATGTAAGTAATGCTTCAAAATGTTCGAAGCTTTATGCCTATATGTATTTTTTTTTAATTGTGTTTTCCAAATATTTGTTCGGCCCCCTCACGGCTTTACTAAACTGTCCCTGTGTGCTTAGAAATGTTAGCATTTGCAGCTAGCAGTAGCTACACAATAATGTATCTGTGTTAGTAAGCATTAAAGTGCTATGTACATTTAGACACACTTGAGCAACACTGTTGCGTCTGGGCAAGGATATGATCAGACCCCAAATAATCAAAAATCAATGAAATCATTTAAATTGCGTACTCAGGTTAATATTTGGCTAAACATACTACAAAATTAGGCTACAAATGACTCCTAAGTCTATATGTATCATATCCTCTCTATATTCCTCAGTGGTATAAACAACACAATTCACATCTCAACAAACCCAAAAGTTATAAAAACTTGTCCTCTCCTTGGACTCTAGTCACCTCTGTGAATAACGTCCTTTCTGTCTCTGTATACTCTTTTTTATTTCTTGTTATTATCTATTTTGTCTTTATATAACTATGATTTTACTTGCTGTTGTTTACTGTATCAATATCTTCTATATTAACTTTCCTAAGATGTTAACTCCTATAACTCCTAATGAGATTTATGTTCGCATATTGTGATTGCGGACTTACTGATTATCAAATGAAGTTTAACTGGAAATAAGTATTCTACCATCCACTAGATTGAAACTGTGTTATCATAGTGTATAACAAAGCAGTTATCTCATAGATTGCCAAACCTCCTAATACAAAACAATGTAAAAAATTCCCATAGTACGCTTATTTCATTTTGTTATGTTAAGATTTTTTCAAGAACTTAATCGAAGTAAATGCAGCTTTGACAGTATTACAGCTAAGTGCCCAGCTTAGGCAATGTATCTCAGCTTTAAGCATTATTATTTCAGACTTCATTTCAGCAGTGTTTTGCAAAAACATTTCGGCTTTCAGCATTCTCATGCAATTCTGAAATTAATTTATTCATGTAAAAGAAATAAAAGCACATTCAAACATTAGGACGTTACAAAATTGCAAAATATTTTTAATATTATAATTATAAACAGTCAGGAAAGAGACTCAGCCAGGCTATTTTCTGAGATATAATTGTTTTTACTCTTAAATAATACTTAATAATTGATTGACATGGCATGATCAAGAATCAATTAAAAAAAACAATTTAAAATCAGTAAAGCCACCAAAAATCATGTTAAAATACAATGACACTTAATATAATAAGCAACAAAACTGTAACTATAACCCCAAACTAAACTGTTACCAATTTGGCCAATGTGTACGCCCCAGTGCGTGATTCCAGCTGGTGATGGAATCCCTCATTGTCCAGTCCATCATAGATGATGTAGAGGTCCTTGGGCAAAACCTTTGATTTTTGAAGGTGTTCAAACTTCTGCTCATTAATTGTCTGGCTGGATGTGTACAGTTCTTATCTTCCTGAGAGATGGGGACGGATAGTGTTCTCAGCTGTCTGAGTGGAGAATCGTGTACTCAGTAGTGCCATCCACGTTGTACCTAGTGGATAGATGGATGGACGAAACTGGAAGGGAAAGAGAGGGACGGTGGACAGAGATGGAGGAGAACAAAAGTAGCCGCATCCATCACGCTACAGGATGTACTCTTTATACGAGGGGTTTGCATGGAGAAAGTGAACGATGCACAAAGTGAACTCGTTGGCAGAGAGACCAGCTTTCCCTCATGGCACAGGTAATAGGGTCTGCCTCTCTCGAGCCATTTATTAGATTTGTCGTTCGAAAGCCATACATTATTGACACACACACTTCCCAGGCATTTTTTGTGGATAAGCAAACTGCTAGCGCTTGCTAAATTTACTCGCTCTTTAGACATTCCCGACATGCTGACCTCCTGGATTTGTCTGCTTCTCTCCGCTGCCGCTTCACACTGCTCACCTCCACCAAAGACTTAACAAAAGTGGGCCTCTCTCTCCAGTCCAATTTCCCCCAGAAAAACTTGAAGATCTCCTCTTCAATTCTTCCACTTCTCAGCAGTGCAGTTCAGTGGACTTTTGGCATGGCATCCCCATTTGTTTTGCCTCCTTCCACCCAGGCTCTTGATTCTTTGCTTTGAGCTGCATTTTTTGCATAAAAGGTTTTATACAAATAAAGTTATTAATATTCATAATAATAATACCTACCTCTTTTTTTTCCAGATTCAACCGGGTGACATTCAATTGGATCTTGAAACAATACATTTAGTACACTGAATGCAATGTTGACATAATGAATATTGCGGAGATTTTGCTTGGGCTGACTTCATCCTAGTTTCCTAGCAGTCCGTTCAGTGTGCGCACTGAAAAAAAATCTATATTTTGTTAACAGCACTGGCTCTGTCAATGGGACATAAACAAATTGGCTCGGACCGAGCCACACAACACTGTTCCAGCCGTGGTTTGTGTGTCAGGTAACATTAAATGACTTGTCCACGGCCATTTAGCTTAATTTGCCAAGATATTGTAGTACGGTCTTTCTAGTTCCCCCGGCTTGAAGAAAGACGCTGCAGTTCAGTGGTAAGCAAGGTTTCTTTATTATGTCTGCCGTCTCTCACACACACACACACACACACACACACAACACTGTTCAAGTCAACACTTGACCTCCACCACGCCACCGCTGTGGCTGGCTTCTGCGTGGCTCGAGGTCTTTTCCCTGCCCACTGGCTGAGCCAACATGAATTGCACCAGTCTCTCTGGCTGCATACGTAGGTCCGTGTGTGTGTGTGAGTCTCTCGCTTCAGGTCCAGCACGCTGCTAGATATAAAGGGGAGGTCATAATTAGTCAACAATACCCAGCTGGGACACACAGCTCTCCCTGACACTGAGCCACTCCCCCACCTCTCCCCCCTCTGCTGACAGCTAACCACGTCCACCTCCACAATATGTTCTCGTGATGTTGGCTATAGTAGCAGGAGAGCTGTGAGTATCACTGTCTGGAGCTGGTTTTCTGGCACTGGGAAACACCTTGTCCTCTCTGGCTGTTAGCTTCCCAGCAGCAGCTGTAGGCGCAGTTTACAAACCCACAACCTGGCTGAGCTAAACCAAAACCTATTTAACAATAGTTACATTACTTGCTGCGTCAGTTTTCGCTCTATATCATGGTAGTTGTCATGGTATTGGATTTCTCCAGAGTCGCATACCCTGGCATTAACATTGACCAAGGAACAAAGCTCCTCTATTGAGAAAGACATGCCGAAACTGGCGACGTACTTCTAACTTCCAGAGATGTGCATTTAAACGAAGTAAGGGAGGGGCGGTAGGGCCTGGGGCGGGAGATACGCGGTTTGATGAGCACTTCCGACATCCAACGGAGATACTTGTTAAATAAATGATGTAATAAAACATATTTTCATTGGTCATTTAGATGCCCAATACTGACCGTACACAGAGGAGACTGTGCGCATTCCATCTATTGTAAAAAATCAAAATCAAGTGGAGATAAGTGGTTTTCATTGGACAACGACAATATACACATTTTATATTTCCATTTTATTGGCATGAATAATGTGCTTTACTTTAAGGAAGGTTTTGGTCATTTTAAATTGTAATTTAGTGGTAAGGGTCTTGTGGTATTTCAGAAATATATCATGTTCTTTTACAAAGGTTTTGATGTAATTACTGTTTAAAATGATGATATGAAAAACTACTTTGATTTCATGCATGTAGAAACTTTATTTATTATTATTATTTGTGTTGACAGACCACAATACAAATTATACAATATCTGGTCGAGAACTGGTTTGCAGTCGTGAGAAGTCATTGCAGAGCGGGTAACACAACCGGTTGCTTACTCTCGCGAGCCTTCCCACACCGCCAATAAGGCTATGGTAATGCTATCACTAACAGGCCTGCTGCATCATGATGTTAGCATGTGGCTCAAAGCACTGCTGTGCCTTAGCACAGCCTCACAGATCTGATAGGATCGCTGTAGACTCTTGGCGGGATCTTTAGTAATCCTGTCGCAAATTAGCGTCGGAGGCAGGGTATTTAGTAAGAGTTCATAATAAATACATGTAAATTGATGTTTTGTCATTTAAGGATACCGATTATCAATTCAAACATTAGCTACCAGAAGCGTGAAGAATAACCAGTTTTTAAAACCAAACATCAGCCGAAGTCCACTGCGCCTTTGCATGCCCTTCTCTCCTCACTGTTCCCTCGTCTCTATCTGCTGTTTGTCTTGTCCTCTGTGTGTCAGCTGATGCTTATCTTATTATTGCTTCGGGCCTCTGGGCTTGTGTGATCAACAGGTTATTTCTACAGCACTGCGCTATCAGCTCTGTGCTTTTCTGTGGAGAAAAATAAAACAGCCTAATTTCTTAAAATGCTGCTTAATGCATTTTTCCTCGCTTGTACCATTGTACCTACCTACTTGTTATATGTTAAAGGAAGAGTTTATGAAATCTATAAGGATATCTTGGGAGAAATGGAATTTAATATTCATAAGTATGTTTTCATTAGTATGTAATCATGAGAAAATAAGAATCGTTGCGCTTTCTTTACCTTAGAAAGCCATTTATATATCTACAGAGGGCGCGGGTTCCCCCATGTTGCACCGCCATGTTTCTACAGTAGCCCAGAATGGACAAACCAAACACTGGCTCTAGACAGGGCCTTTCGCGAGTTTCGCAGCCACCGTAGTTTCTCCTGCACGCTTGGAAGGGGAGGGTGAGGCGAGCGGTATTCAAATGAATGCAAACTGCAATTTCACCACTAGACGCCACTTATTCCTGAGCACTGCTCCTTTAAGACAAACAAGTAAATATTGACTGATATCAACACTTAGGCTAAGAGAGTAAACTCAGTTTTTGTCATTTAAAAGTGGCACCTGCCGCTTAACACATTTATAACAGCAATTACAAAATACTGTTTATTTGGCTAAATATTATGACCATGGTTATTAATTATGTATGTACATGTACTGTATATGTCTCAATTTCAGGATCGTATTGCAGTGCCGTAGGGTCCTTTCAAGGATAAATATGTTTGCCTATTTAGGGTCTTTTCAGTTGGTGTGAAAACTGCAGTCGAACTCTGGTGTGGACCAATCAAGTTGACCAAGACCACTTGAAAAGGGGGATCATCGTCTGCTTCCAAGCGATTTGTTTAGGGTGAGAAAGCAAAGCAGACCAACCACAAGATTCCGTAAAGGTAGATATGTGACCCCCCGACGAACCATGGTCATAATGAACCACACATTTAAATGAACACATCACTAAGCTCAAGCCCACTCACAAATTCCCAGAAATCTCTGTCTACCATGAAACACACACACACACACACACACACACACACACACACACACACAGGCTTTGGTATTAAATTGGGTCACAGCCTTACTTTACTATTCATCCTCCACATTGACACAAACAAGCACAGTGTGTCTGCTGGAGTTCATAGGAACATACAGCTGTCTTGTTAGGTGATCTGTGGTTTCAGCAGAGAAGAGGTCTTCTTCAGGAAGTCACGCTCTGTTAACTCTACAAGAAAGCGTGTGCAACTCGTGTTGAGCCTTTCCAGACCTGGATTTCTGCATTATCAGCTACCTTTGGCACATTCTTGATCTGTAAAGCAGAGTGGTGAGCATATTTCACACCGAAAAACATCTGGGATCTTGGTCCCATTCATGGCAACTTGCACTAAATCGGAGCCGGCCACAGCATGGAAAAAATTCACCAAGTTGTAAATGCTTCCTCCGAGATAGAACCACATCTCCTGTTCGACCCCCGGAGGAAAGCTGCATTCTACCATGAAGCCGTGACCTGCCTGCTGTGACTTCGGTTGCACTGCTCCCTGTGAGGATCTCATGCCAGAAAACAGACTCTTCTTCTTCTGAGTCCTGTTACTAGTGAATGCATCGGTTTGCTGTGGGCTTTCTTGAGGCTGGATTTGTTGAACTATTCACTTGCTAGACCTCATTTAAACTAAGCTACATACCCTTGTTGGGACTCAAGGTATGAGTTAAGGTAGGGTAGCTGTGGCTTGGTGGCAGAACGCTTGCCTGCCAATCGGAAGGTCAGCGGTTCCATCCCCCAGCCATGCGTCGAAGCATCCTTGAGCAAGATACTGAACCCCAAAAATGCTCCCGAAGCTGCACCTTCGGTTTGTGAATGTTCTCATATGTAAGTCGCTTTGGATAAAAGCGTCTGCAAAATGACTAAATGTAGATGTAAATGAGTTAATTCATCACAATCCTGAGAACCATGGAACTCAGTCTCCCATAATCCAGCTTCCAGCTACAGCTAGTGGTCAGTCTAACCTGTGACCCTGGAGTACACCATGTTGAGAAAGGGACCCAGTGGCCTTTGTCCTCTCTCTTCCTCCTGGCTTCGCCAGCAGCAGACAGCTGCTCGCTCCCCGGGTCAATGATAAAGGGTCAGGCCGCTACGCAGAAGCCTGCCATCCTTCAGAACCGAACTTTCCCTCATATAGTCGCGATGCGAGATGCCGCAACAAAGTTTAGGGCCAAGTCTACCAGCTAAGCTTTAAGAAGCGACTAAGAAAGTTAGCGCCCTCGAGCTAACTGTAAAGAGGACAACAGGCGAGTGGACGTCTCCCCCACCCGGACACAGACAATGCACGTTTTCCACAAGCAAGGAAGTGGTTGAATGCGTATTTGCCTCTGATGTCATTATACTCGCTGTTGTGTCGTACCGTCAACTTTCATTTGTTCAGCACTTTTGATATTACCCACATAAATAATTATATAATTAAATGCTTAAATATATGAATCAATATATAATTATGTAATAAAATGCTTAAATAAATAAATAAATTATTATTATAATATGATCTGATGCTTATTAAATATATAATTATTAATTAAATGCTTAAGTGTCATACATAAATAAATCATAAATTAAATGAGACATTTAAATATAAATGTTAGATTTATTTGTGTATTTATTTATTCATATATATAAATTTACACATTTGTATATTTCTTTATTCACTTGTATATTGATTATATATATTATATAATGTATATTGATACTTTTACTTATCTATTTCTTTTATATATTTATATTTTCATTTATCCATAATGTGACTTGCTGCAGTGAAATAAAAACATCTGTCGACTTCATCTATCAAAAGGCAGTTAAAGCCTCTGATTGCTCTCCTTGATCAAGCTTTGAGTGTTGGTAGCCCATTAAAAAATACAGAACCAAAATAGTCCTCTAAGGAGTCGCTTCGCTAGTGGCAGGTGAACAAAACATTGTTTTTATTACTACAAAGTCTGCCGCAACTATGTTCTCTACCACCCCACCTTATTCTCCTTCTGTGTTGTCTCAAAGTTTCAACAGTTTTAACAGACAGAGCGTCCCCGTAACCATAGTAACTCACTCTCATTCTAACTGAATGCAAGTGTCCGACTATCGTGTCACGTTGCGTAACACTGAACGCTCTCTGTCCACACCGAATCCATTGAATAGGCACGTCTGTCATGTATGTAATATGTTCTTGCATATATGTGGTTGGCCAGCACAGCCCGTTGCCAGATGAAGTCACATTACCACAAAAGTTGAGCCTGGTTTCAACTTTTTTGGTGGACGACCCTGCATTCTTTTGTCAGAGCCTCCTGTGTCGGCACCCTGGCTGCCCCATCTGACTCACTCCATTCAAATGAATGAAAGGGTACAGCCTCGCAATGGTAGCAAGCCAAGCAAAGTAACCTAGACAATCCCAAAGCATTCCTAAGTCAGATGGTTTGTACAATACACCAGTGTTTTGGATCAGTCCCGGTGTCTCCTCGCAGGTGGACATGCTGGAATACCTTTCCAAAGCAGCATTCTACTTAGGGGCACCTTCCAGGAGCTCCTCAACTTAAGAATAAGCTTAGACACCCTTTTCAACAAACATATTACAGGAAAAATGCAACCAGAGGAACTAATCTCAGGCACTAAACTGTGAACTAAAAGTCACTTTTACGCATTCCTGTATTTCCACTGCATCTGAAGAACCATGAAGATTTGGCAAATTAGACCTCTGTTAATTTTAAAAAAACTACGGTGGTGGATGCTGGACCAATCTGCTCGACACTCCTCACTTGTGAACAAGACCCCAAGATGCTTGAACTCCTCACTCCTTTACTTTATATTAAGATTACAGTAACATGTAACATTTCTCTCCCTGATTGGAACCACTGACACATTCAGACAAAAACAATCTTAGTTCATCTGAAAACCAGTTAATCAGCAAATCTTGTAAGTTTATTTTTGTTTGTTGAAAGGTGTGTTGTTTTGTTACTGTATGACATTAAAATGGGTGACCAGTTAACTAAGAGCACGGTGGCAGAGCAGTTAGCGCTCCTGCCTCCCACCAAGGAGATCGTGGGCTTGAATCCCGGACCAGACCACGATCTCTCTGCATGTCTGCATGTCTGCATGTCCTCCCCGTGTTACCGTGGGTTTTCTCCGGGTTCTCCGGCTTCCTCCCACCGTCCAAAGACATGCATGTTTAAGTTAATTGGTAACTCTAAATTGTCCCTAGTGGATGAATGTGAGAGTGAATGTGTCTATGTGTCAGCCCTGCGACGAGTTGGCCACTGTCCAGGGTGGTACCCCGCCTAAGGCCCGAAGCCACTGGGATAGGCTCCAGTCACCCGCGACCCCTAATGGGAACAAGCGGCAGAAAATGACTGACTGACTGATCACAGTTAACTAAGAGCTACAGTGACTTGGTGGTATACAGTTGTTCTGTCTCGCATGCTTAAAGACTAACAAACATAAATAAAGCCAAACCTTTTGCACGACAGGACAGAAATAGCTGTTTTAAACACATACGGTTTAGGAAATGGAGTGATTTTGTGTATGCTCTGAGATTATGTCATTCGTGTTTGGAGATCTTGATAATGAAGTTAAAAATATAATTAACATTCTAAAGTGATCTCAGCTTGCCTAGAAATATTTGTGTCTATGTGGTGGCCCTCTAGAGATTTGCTCTTCTCGACCATTCATATCTGCATACCTTAACAGTAGCCGCTCCCCTCTGCCAATTAAAGTCTCATTAGCCTAATCACCCAGTAAAAACTACTCATCCATTCTTGCTTAGTTTGGGCATTTGATTAGCACAGGGACGTCCTGGCAGCCCAGTGGATTTAGGCATAAACAAATCACATATGCAGTGGTGGATGAGTTGTGCTCACAACATTTCTCATGTGATCTTGTCTTTCTAACTATAAGTCTAAATCTCTGAAAAAAAAAGACATTGCAAATCGTCAGGGCCACAGATTCTGCATCGTGAATCTGATTCTTTATTACAACTTGGGTCTTATGTTTTCAGTGTCTCATTACTTCAGTTCTGATAAAATCATACTCGCCAAAATAATTGCTGAAATCTGGGAACACAGTGACATTGCTAAAAAGAAGTCACACGGGGAAAGAAACACGATCAGAAAGGTTGCAGCTGGCAGTTCAACCAAAATTATGTAAACCACTTTATTTGGAGAATAACCTAAAGTTGGTGCTCATTTTGTCTACCACAGGTAAATAATAGAAGCACAAAGACATTAAGACATAAATAAACAAACAAAACAACAACAACAAAAAGAAAAAAGAGGGTGAAAGAGGGGTTGATATTTGATATTGATATTTAGAGTTGCCATATTGGGGTTCGGAAGATCTGAATGGGTATAGGGAGGAATCAACTCTGGATAAACTGCAGGAAGGGAGACCAGCTGTTGTGGAATGGGGTCCGATTGTCCTTTAGGGTTGATGTGAGCTTTTCTAGGTTTGCACGGTCTGTTAACAAATTGAGCCAGTGGCTTATTGATAATTTTGTTCTGTCTTTCCAGTTGAGTAATATGCTTTTCTTGGCCACAGTTAATGCAATCAAGATGAAAGTTTGGAGATGCTGTGGGGATTGTAAGTGATGAGACATTGCATAGTAGAGAGATGAAGGGGGAGAGGGGGATGCTGAGGGTGAGGATCTCGGACAGCTTTCCCATGACCATCGACCAAAGCTGCCTAACTGGTGCACAGAGCCAGAATGCATAGAAGTGGTTGTCTATTGCGATGGGACAGTGTGTGAAGCCCACATGGTACATTTTGTGAGTGGGGATGTGGACTCTGTGTAGTTGGGTCTTTGAGTTGTATGACATGGAGAATGTATTGTTGCATATAGTTTGCCAATTTATTTATGTCTGACTTATCTATATTCAAGTCTGATGTCCATACGTCTATTGGAATTACAGTTTTTTTCAATTGCTTAAGGACCAATATTGAAATCAGGTCCCAGTTTGTTTGTGAAAACAATATTTTGTTACCGTATGAAACACACACATTTCATATGACATATGAAGCAGTTACACACTGCTGTTGCTAACCTTAAACACTTTTAGCAAGTCTAATTCTCAGTGATTAGAGTACTGTAAATGAAGTACACAGAGAAAGTGCAACTATACAATAGTTCACCAAATACTACACAAGACTGATGCTGCAGGCTGAGGAAAATATCATTGATTTCTCTCCATATAGCCAAATCAGTCAACATGGAGAATCACAACAAAACAGTTGTCATGCTACTACAGTAGTGTGCATAACACCGTTAGCTCAGCAAACAACAGACAAACGTAAAATACTGTGTCCAGTACAGGTTACGATTACAGTAAATGACAACAACAACAAACTGAAAAAATAATCAGAACTGAAACTGACAATATTGTGCAGAAATTACTACAATAAACATACTATACATTACCTGTTCGCCTAGCTGGACCTGGCCAGAGAATTTAATCAACATCATAAGCAATATCCTCATTAGCAAGACAACGCGGGAAGAACCGTCTTGAATGTCGAATCCATCTTTGCCTACCAGGTGAGTTTTTATAGTGCTTTAACCTGATTGGTGTGTCTACAATTTAGCAATCATGTGTTTGTGCACCTGATGGCTGTGTTTAACAGATCGGCTCATAGGTGTGGTAATTTGACAGTCAGTGCTTTGGAATTGCAAGGATGTGACATCGGCTGGGGCGGCTGTGGCTTGGTGGCAGAACGGTCGCCTGCCAATCAGAAGGTCAGCGGTTCGATCCCCCAGCCATGCGTCGAAGTATCCTTGAGCAAGATACTGAACCCCAAAATGCTCCCGAAGCTGCGCCTTCGGTTTGTGAATGTTCTCATATGTAAGTCGCTTTGGATAAAAGCGTCTGCTAAATGTAAATGTAATGACATACCTCTGTGTCTCATGTATACAAGTGTGTTTAGCGCTTTGCAAATCACTGTGTGTAATGTTAAGCTGACAATGTGCTTACAGTTGTGCAAATGGAGCCTTGTGTTTTGCCCCTTGAGTGTAAGGTTTTCCTAATTGTGGGAAAAGTTTAATTTTAGTGTGTAAGCAATCGTAAAAAACTGTATTACATCATCCTGTGGTAAGTGAAAGTGAAATCACTTGTGTGGGTGTACAATGGGTGTGCATTGCCTAAACTGTTGCAGTTGGGGTGTGTGGCTTGTCATGAGGTTAATTTCTGACCCAAGGTCCCGCAAACCCACACGTGTTTTCAGTAAATGTGGCTGATTAGACCTCTGAAGAGTGTGAGTTAACAGAAGAAGCAAAAGAGGGCATGATTGTTCATTTGCGTTTATTTGAGGTTTGACTGGCGCTCTTTTAATTACATCATCTCATGTAACTTAATAACTCAATAACTTAATGGAACCCGACTGGAGAATTGGTGCCACCAACTGTTTATTTCAATGTGCCCAAACCTTAATATTAATAATATTAATAACAGTAGTGGATGGAAACATAAAATAATTAGCATTAAATTTGTATGGAAACATGGCTAATATCTTTGATGTTACTTAACATAGACACACACAATTCTCCTAGATAATCTAATGAACATATAGATTTATATTATGACCCCCAGTTTTAATAACTTCAACTCTGTTTCTGAGAAATCATCTTTTGTAATGGCATACTCTCTTGGCTGCCTTTGCCATGGAGAAGAAACCAGAAGAAGTCAGTGGCACAAATCAGAGCGGTAGAAAATTCCAAATGCTTTTTTGTTACAGTTGAGAACAGAACACAGCGCCGTAGTGGCTGAAGTCATAAAAAATTGACCCACAATCCAAAGTAAATTGAATTAAGCTGCAGATTGTATTACCAATTTTCTCAACACAGTAATCTCTAGCTTCCACCCACCATTGGCAGTGCAGAGGTAGTTTTAGTTTTAGGTAGTTTTGTTTATTATCCTTTCAGAAATTGCCTTTTTATTTAGCTCTGTCATTGGATGTTTCATGGCAAAATGCATCGTGCGAGTCATAGTTAACTTCTACCCCAACGTTTTTATGTACACAGGGTTCAACAAGAACCAGATATTTTCGAATGCATTTCTTGATCTTTCTTGCTAATGATTCAACCAGGAGAGTTTCATGCCAATCCAAGCAGTAGAAGAGCGAAGAACTCTCAGTCTCGCAATCATTTTTATGGGACTTTTACTTCCAAAACCAGGGTTGCCCGAAATAACTCCTCCTACTTTGTTACTCTATTGAGCTATTGAGTTGCATTATGGCAATTGTACGATCCAGAGTTTTTGGAGCTTGATCCATAGGGGCTAAAAGTTAAAAGATTTCTCAGTCGCTGCTTCTCAATTTTGACCTTTTTAAAAAGAATCTGTCTCTTGTCGGTCCCCCAACTCAATTAAAAATGCAATGCTAAAATCATTGGAGTGCCCCTTTAACTCCTGTAGGATGCAGAGTGGCAGCAGGGTTTTAGAACAGATTTGCTATTGTTTAGCTTATCATGTCAGAAGCCTTTTTTGTGGTGTGTCTGCTTGGACAACAGTCTTGTAACCTGGTCTAATCAAATGAATATCTTCTTTGGCTCCGGTTTCACTTTCAGTTTCAGAGCAAATCAGATTAGGCTATCTGATTAGATAAAGTGCATATTAAACTGGTCACATTCAATCTAAACTAGATGGAGTCTAGATTGAATCTAGAAAGGAGGAGGGGGAAAGGTAATGCATAGTGTACATGCATTAATGAAACGAGATGTGAAGGACGTTTTCAGGTACAATAGAGGATGCTGAGAGAGAATCTGCCTGATAAAAGAAGCATTAAAATATAATGGCTTTCCAAACTCGCACTGATGATGAGTGTACCTGCAGCCTTTGCATGTCTGCTTTTCATTGTTTGTTTGAAAAGCATAGTGCTCAACACCTCCTATCTAGTCTACTGCACTAATTCTGCATACCTTAACAAAAGACGCTCGCTCCTGCCAATTAAAAGCACATTAGCCTAATCACCCAGTAAAAACTACTCATCCATTATTGCTCACTTTGTAAATTTTATCGGTGCATTTCACCAGAGAAATGGCTCCACTACACTGCCTGGGCCCCATAAGTCATTAGCGCGGCTGCGTGAGCATTCATGGAGATGGCTGAAAATGTGTTGACAAATCACATCACACATGCAGATAAGCGGGCATTACAAGCTACAAAATCTATGTTTCTTGTTAAATTGGGGAAACTTTTGGGGTGGGAGGCGAGATCAGATATAAAATTTACAGTAATTGTCTACACGTATCAGAAGGAGAGATACACTATGTAGACTGCTGTTTTTTCCTCTTTTTATCAGTCTGTCTTGGCACTGGCGTGTGTGTGCATGTGTGTGTGTGTGTGTGTGTGTGTGTGTGTTTCTCACATCACAGCCTAATGCTCGGGACTCAGGACACACAGTTCCAGATTTGGGAGACAGATTTAATTATTTGTAATAAAAATAGACTGTCATCTTTCCCTTAGCAATAAGTGTAATGTAATATGGTCTTTTTTATATTTTGTGGTTTTTGTCCAATTTGGCTGCTCCTGCATTACATTTCAAATCCCAAATTGATGTATAATCTGCAGTAGCAGTCTTTTAAACTGCTTAGGGTATTTTGAGATCTGAGCTGTGTTGGAGTGCAGTATCAGGCCCAATATACATGGATATAATCAAAAAGGGGGGGCCGCAAAAAAGATATAAAGTCAATATTTCTGGCACCACCATAGATATGCTAGCAGTTTACGTGAAAAACTTCATTTTTATTTTGAAGATGCATGGCCAAAAGGCATTTTCTGTAAATGTGGCTGATTAGACCTCTGCTGAGGGTGAGAAGCAAAAGGGCAAGGCTGACAGCTATGCTAGGATTTGCTGAGGTCACTTGTGCTTTATTGTGAAACTTGTTTACATTCAGTGTTACTACAGAATGCATTGTGTGTATCCTTGAGGTCTAACAAATGTGTTGGGTGCCTCTCCTTCCTCATAAAACACTTGCACAGCTGATGGTTTTCATTTTGTTTACATACATATTGACGTTATAGCAGTCTTTCTCTCTGAATTTGTTGGCTCATTGCTGCCACCTGTAGATAAGTGGAATAGTGTAAAAGAATTGGCAGGAATGTCAATCCCACCACTCATGTCATTGTGTGTGTGCACGAGGAAACAAAAAGGGGACCCAGTCATAAAAACAGGGCTCCATAGTGCTACTAGTGTTCAAAAACTCCACAGCGAATCTTCAATTAAATTCAATTCAATTTTATTTATATAGCCCAATATCACAAATCCCATTTGCCTCAAAGGGCTTCACAATCTGTAACATACGACACCCTCTGTCCTTAGACCCTCAATTCGATTAAGGAAAAACTACCCAAAAAACCCTTTTAAACAGGGAAAAAATGATAGAAACCTCAGGAAGAGCAACAGAGGAGCGATCCCTCTCCCAGGACGCACAGACAGGAAATAGATTCATAGCATCAAAATTATAACATATACAGTTTTGATGGCAATGGCAAAATTGTTGTATATATATATATAATTATGTTGAAAAGTGCGAGATGTAAAACATAAGGGAAGATGATGGGTCCAGACGGACAACCGAGCAGCTCCAGGTGGAGCCCAACGAGCAGGACCTGAGCCACTCGTCCCCTGCACCATAGACACAGCAGCACTGCCCCAGCAGGTCGTCATAGTAACAGATCCAGATACATCTCCGGACACTGAAATACCTGCTGAAAGTGACACTAAGAAAGAAGAGACGGACGACAAAGCACAAAACTCCGGGAGAGGGAAGAAGTCAAGTTAGTGACATGCATTTATGGGATGAGAATGCATACGGATGGAGAGGAGGACAGAGGTGAAGAGAGAGAGGTGCATCATGGGAAGTCCCCCGACAGTCTAGGCCTATAGCAGCATAACTAAGGGATGGTTTAGGTTCACCTGAGCCAGCCCTAACTATAAGCTTTATCAAAGAGAAAAGTCTTTAGCCTACTCTTAAATGTGGAGATGGTGTCTGCCTCCCGAACCCGAACTGGGATCTGATTCCACAGGAGAGGAGCTTGATAGCTAAAGGCTCTGGCTCCCATTCTACTTTTGGAGACTCTAGGAACCACAAGAAACCCTGCATTCTGAGAGTGCAGTGTTCTAGTAGGGTAATAAGGCACTGTGAGCTCTGTAAGATACGACGGTGCCTGACCATTAAGAGCTTTGTAGGTGAGGAGAAGGATTTT
>CM022490.1:4835728-4867521 GCA_011952105.1 Coreoperca whiteheadi
GTCTTTACGTGAACCGGCTGTGAAAAGTGTGTTTAAACACGTCAATGAAATGACTCAGCGGCACAATAGCCTCGGCCGGTGACGTCATCAGCGCACCTGTTGCCCGAGGCCCGTTCCGCTTTATCAGGGAACAGGGTTACAATCAAAAAAGTAGTTTTAAATAATAAAATACATTTTTTTTTGGTTTATTTTACACTATAAGGTAAACAGTGAATAGGAAAAAGGTCAGTGAACACACATCCATGTCAGTAAAAAAAAAGCACAGGTGTAAATAATAAAGACAAAGACGGCTGTATTCAATTTAGCTGCTTCAGTTTCAGGGTCCTGGTATTGTTCATGCTGGCTTACTGTCATGGCTTACCGGAACATGTGAGTATAACAGACTCTTCCTGCAGTTACAAATCAAAATGTCTACTGTGAGAAAGGTCTGTTGTTAAAGGTGCATTTTTATGTAGACGAATAATAAAAAAAAATGAAACAGCCACAGATCTTTTAAAAAAGGTTCCGAATAAGAGTTGCACTTTTCCTAAAGAAATATTATGGTTGTGAATTAAAAATTTAAAAAATGTTGACAGGCCCAAAATGAATGTTTTGTTCATGTTTTGTAAGATGTCTGATGTTTGGCTTCCGCTTCTAACTAGGCTTGTGAGCCAGTAGGATAACGACTTTGGTATTACGTGGTATCTCTACAAGTCAGCGAGTAGGGTTGCCTATTAGTGTGGGCCAAACGGAAAGATCGCGGTGCTTGACAGTAAGCACCCGCCTTCACTACGGTACCAGTCACAAGTCCTGAGCGAAGCAGAAACAAGACCAGGGTGAACATGGGTTCAGCTTTTTCCTGTTGTAGTCAGCTGAAGCAGCTTCAAGGTGTTGAAGTTTTCTTTCCGCCTGCTAAGCTAAAGCTATGGCTTGCTAGCTCGCTGGGGTTAGCTAGCTGGGAATTTACACTGTAATCACCAGACCTGCCAAGTCATTGACCGTGGGACTCACGCCACACGTTCATTTTCTCACGAAAAACAAATGTATCAGGCTAATTGATAACGACACGAAAACAGGACAGCGCAGGGACAGACGAGACAGAGGAGCAGCGTGCAGCAGCGAGTCATTCAGACCATCAGGGTGAAAGCAAAAAATATCCACAAATCTATTATAATTTAATGTACTCCCATGCATGCTGCTCAGAGTAATCGCTCTCCATCAGGAATACACAAATATTTACCGTTTCTATGGCAATAACTGACAACTGATGTTGGCACTTTTTTTAGCTATCTTAGCTTAATCGTCCGAACAACAATAACCCATAAAATTACAATTCGGCACCTGTAAACAAAATCAACAACAACCACTGATAGCCATAGTCGCCCTGCTAAAAAAAACACAGCATGATTTCCAGTGATGTATACATTTTGATTTCCATGCTGGTCTATGGTCTCGTTTCTCCCAGGAAACTCCCGGAATATGCATGGCCCTCAAACTTTATTATGAAAACACAGATCCAGGTATTGGCGTGTGCGCAGCTGCTCTCTCCCCGCAGGCATACGGGCCAACTAAGTTACGTTAGCTGTTGTTCAATCTGAAACCTAAATGTTGGCAGGCATCGACAATGAAATACGCAGGTTATTGCAATAAGCTGCGTATTGGCAACCACTGGAATGGAATTGAAGAGGGGGGTGGAGTTCGACTTCTAGCGGCTGGATGTTAACAATGTTAGAAATTGCACCTTAAAGTTGTCCAGTCCTGTGCAACAAAACAAAACAGGATGAACACTGCTACTGATATTTTTTTTCAAACAAAACCGTTGTTCATTGATGTGTATTAAGTTCTGTCACTAGCTTAAAGGTATTACCTGGCTACGGTGGGTTTTTTTTCCTGATTTAAGGTAAACAATCAATAGTAGATTGGTCAAGGAAGACGTGTCAAACAACATGCAGCCACATTTTAACACAGGAATGATGCAAAAGCAGCGAATGAGTGTCCTGAATATTCTTCATTGTGATGTTCCACACAGAAACACAAAAGTGCCATAAAACAGATAAAATACAGCAATGTCAGTTGTAGCTAAAGAAATGGGTATTTAACATAAAGGGGAAAAGATATTTGGTGGAACTGACGTCTGAGAGACAACGTGCCTGTGGAGTTTTTTGTAGGAAGAGAGGCTGCTATTGAGCTGGAACTGACAGATGCAACTCATCTGCAATTAGCTGGCTGACTACCTGGAAGGCAGGAGTATACAGACACACACACACACACACAGTGTCAGCTTTTAAATCTACTCTAACTGCTTTTAAGGAAGAGTTACCCTAATTGTTGCACTTCATCATCCAGTTGTAGTTTTTATTTATTCTATTCCTCTTCTGCCATTTCCTGCTCCTCTTTTATTTTGCACTGGTTAATTTACTGAGACATTTATTTACCCAGCTTCGGTTTAATTGTTTTTGTTTCTGTCTTTGGGCTTTGGCCTGCTTTTATTAGCTCAGTTTCATTTATCTTTAAAATGCTTTGTAACGCTAACGTTTGAGAAGTGATGTATACATTTTTAAAAGAAAACTATTAATAGGGCTAACAGAATCTTCCATGACTCCGGGACCCGGCTAAATCAGTAAAACTGCATTCAATACATGAGCACCTTGGAAACCAGCTGAAAAATATTTGGAGATGCAAGAGTTACACAAAATGATGAATACACCTTGTTAGGTAAGGGTATAAACACTCATAAAAAGCAGAGACACATCACTACATGGCCAAGTGGTTATTAGCCTTTGGAAAATAGAGGGCTTTGATCCAGGGATAGGTATCCAGTGAGAACAGCAGATGATGATAATGTGATGGGTATAATACTGTGTAATTACTGAGGAGAGAATGGTGATAATTAGCATGTTGATAGCATGTTATTTAATCATTGCACATATTTCATTATTCGCTCAACTGGTCAGTTTGAACAAGCAGTCCATTTGATTGCAATCACAGTTGTATTTGTGATTTATTGAAATGGAGGGAATAATAAATAGATTTGGCTTATTTCTGCTGCCATGGCAGATACTTTATTCATATTTCATTGGTTGATATAGAACAATGATATATTAGATATGAGAGAGCAAACAAACGTACAGGGAGGAGGGAAGAGGCAGAGCTGTATTGCCAGATTGGTTGGTTGTGAAATGATGCCATCAATACAGGGAACAGGTATAGGACCCAAATGCAGATAAAGGTAACAGAGCAGGTGCAGTTCAATGATTTAGTCAAATTTGGAGTTGTATAAAGGTGTATACAACAAGGTGTCGCTGAGTGGGGAGAACCTGTTGGAAATGTGAACAGGTTAGTGGTGAACCGTGGGCTTCTGCTAAGGGCTATGCTTCCTTTGGACAGTCATCTAGCCTCCCTGCATTCCCGGCTGTTCAGGAGCTGCCGGGACGCGGCGAACAGGAGCTAGCTCTGGTCGAGCCTGGGTAACTACAGCAGCTGCCGATTGAGTTCTCATGGTGCAGAACCGCGTTTCCAAATCACTAAGCTTCGCCAATGCTAAAAATAAACTACGTTTATTACAAATGTACCATTATTAGACAACAGTCAACTCTGTTGCCCCTCTAAAAAGAAGATAATAAAACAAAGAAGTTTAGCTCCATTTAAAAACCAAAACCCGCAAATTAAAAATGCTGGCGTTCTAAAAATCTAGGAGAATCTCGTTTAGCCTGGCAAGATAGTCTTAAAACATATAAGAAGGCCCTCCATAATGCCAGAGCAGCCTACTACTCATCATTAATGTAGGAAAATGTAGCCAGGCTAACAGAGCGAGAGCCACAACTCTGAGCCATGTATTCCTGTAGCCCTCAGTAGTAACGACTTCATGAGCTTCTTTAATGATAAAATTTTAACTATTAGAGAAAAAATGAATCACGTCCTGCCCTCAGCTGGTGCCGATCTATCTTCAATTATAGATGCTTTGGAAGGAGCTGTGAAACCTGATATATACTTTGACTGCTTCTCCCCTGTCAACCTTATTCAACTAACGTCTGCAATTTTTTCATCTAAGCCATCAACCTGTCTCTTAGACCCCATTCCAACTACGCTGTTTTACCATTAGTTAGCACTTCTTTACTAGATATGATCAATCTGTCTTTATTAACAGGCTAAGTACCACAGTCTTTTAAAGTAGTAAATAATTAAACCTCTGCTTAAAAGCCCACTCTTGATCCAGGTATTTTAGCCATCTATGGACCTATATCTAACCTTCCCTTTATCGCTAAGAAAACACTGTTGCTAAACAGTTATGTGACTTTCCAAATAAAAATAGTATATTTGAGGATTTTCACTCAGGATTTAGACTGGAAAATTTATTGGAATAAAGGAACCGAATTAAGCTGGTTTAAATCCTATCTATCAGACCGATCTCACTTAGCTAAACTTCAAGCATGCCTTAAGGACATAAAAACCTGGATGACCTGCAATTTTCTGATGTTAAACTCTGACAAAACTGAAAGTTATTGTACTTGGCCCCGAACAGCTCAGAGACACACTATCAGCAGATATAATTACTCTAGAGGGCATTGCCCTGGCCTCCAGCACCTCTGTGAGGAACCTCGGAGTTAGCTTTGAGAGGATCTATCCTTCAACTCCATGAAGCAAACTTCTAGGACTGGCTTTTTTCACCTACGTAACATTGCAAAAATCAGGCACTTCCTGTCTCAAAATGATGCAGAAAAATTAATCCATGCATTTGTTACTTCAAGGCTGGATTACTGCAATTCCTTATTATCAGGCAGCCCGAAAAAGTCCCTTAAGATTCTCCAGTTGATTCAGAACGCTGCAGCACGTGTACTGACAGGAACTAGGAAAAGAGATCATAATTCTCCAATATTAGCTTCTCTGCACTGGCTCCCTGTAAAATCCAGAATAGAATTTAAAATCCTCCTCCTCATCTACAAAGCTCTTAATGGTCAGGCACCGTCGTATCTTACAGAGCTCACAGTACCTTATTACCCCACTAGAACACTGCGCTCTCAGAATGCAGGGTTACTTGTGGTTCCTAGAGTCTCCAAAAGTAGAATGGGAGCCAGAGCCTTTAGCTATCAAGCTCCTCTCCTGTGGAAGCAGATCCCAGTTCGGGTTCGGGAGGGAGACACCGTCTCCACATTTAAGAGTATGCTAAAGACTTTTCTCTTTGATATAGCTTATAGTTAGGGCTGGCTCAGGTGAACCTAAACCATCCCTTAGTTATGCTGCTATAGGCCTAGACTGTCGGGGGACTTCCCATGATGCACCTCTCTCTCTTCACCTCTGTCCTCCTCTCCATCCGTATGCATTCTCATCCCATAGATGCATGTCACTAACTTGACTTCTTCCCTCTCCCGGAGTTTTGTGCTTTGTCGTCCATCTCTTCTCTCTTACTGTCACTTTCAGCAGGTATTTCAGTGTCCGGAGATGTATCTGGATCTGTGACTATGGCGACCTGCTGGGGCAGTGCTGCTGTGTCTATGGTGCAGGGGACGAGTGGCTCAGGTCCTGCTCGTTGGGCTCCACCTGGAGCTGCTCGGTTGTCTGTCTGGACCCATCATCTTTCCTTATGTTTTACATCCCACACTTTTCATCATATATACTAACATTTTGCCAATGTCATTATAATTGTATGTACTATGATTCTCTGTTATGAATCTATTCTGTACATACGACATCTATTCCATGTCTGTCCATCCTGGGAGAGGGACCCCTCCTCTATTGCTCTTCCTGAGGTTTCTATCTTTTCTTTTTCCCTGTTAAAAGGGTTTTTTGGGTAATTTTTCCTTAGTCAAATCGAGGGTATAAGGACGTATCGTATAATACAGATTGTAAAGCTCTTTGAGGCAAAATAGTGATTTTTGACATTGGCCTCTATAAATAAAATTGAATTGAATTAAATTGAATTATTAGTAAAGAAAGCAGAGGAATAGCTAAACATTTGACACACCGAGCAAGAGAGAGCACGAGAGGGAGAGAAAAGAGGGAGAGAAGCCATTGATAGCTGCTTAGCAACAGAACGGTAGCTATCAAAACTGAATAGGGTTCAAACTGTGGGATTAACGAGAAAGTCGCTAGAAGGAGTGAGCTATGAGTGCTTAAGCAGAACTAGAGAATGTTCAAATGTAATGTTACAGCAGATAGTTAGTTACTGTAATGAAGAATCGCACAAATTAGCTGTGATGAGCTAGAGCAGCAAACTCCACGCTACCAGTAACACACAAACACCGGTGATGAAACAATACGCTTACCTGAGCACATCGTCAGCCTAAGCCGCTTACCTCTGTTCAAAAGGAAAATGCTGCGAGGTTCACACTTGTTACATTCATGGCATTCTAGCTTGCACACTCATTACATTCCTGGCATAGTAAGCTTGTGAAAGGAAAACTGATTAATTGAACAAATAAAAACTCACTCCCACGCTTCTTTGGCCGCATTTCTTCTTATTTTGGTAAATATTTTGTTTGCCATTCCTAATCTGATTAAGTCCTTGTTTTTAGCACAGTCCCTGAAATTGCACAACACAGGCAATCAAGTCAAATAATTAAAATCTAGTCTTCTGTTATTCATGCAAACTGCATCTGGAATCCTACACCACACTTCTTTTGGGAAAAACTAGACATGTCAGTATAATGTTTTTTATAGAGTTTCTTGTGCCTGGAATATGCTCCCCACCATCAGGCAAATCAAAAACAGATTTCCTTTCAAAAAGTCACTAAAACAAAAATGTATGTAATCTCACATAGATGCTGTTTTATTATTTTTTTATTATGTTTTAGAACTTTTTTGTTCGTTTAAATTTTTTTCTGGTGCTGTGTGTTTGTGCTACTTATTGCAGAGTCATTTAACTCATTTATATTTGGCTTATATTGCAGTTTCTTGTCTTATTGACACTGTGTGATTTTCAATTCTAATCGTTAATTCGTTTTTGTGTGGACCCCCGGAAGACTATTGGCCGCTTTGTGGAAGGGATACAAATATAGAATAAAGCAAATGAACAGTGAAGGCTTTTGTTTTCAACAGCACATTCGTTCTAAAATACAATGTAACCACAATTCTGCCATGTGTGCATGAAAATAGTCTATCAAATGTCTGTTTGAAGCAAGGCAACTCATTACTTGTCCTTTGAAAATAACCACATGGAGCACATTAAGAGGTATGTGGCGTTTCCTTCAGACACACAAAAGACGCGCTGCACTTGAGAGGAGTGTGGTTTGTAAGCCTGCATTGATGCAGACTCGGCGTTTGAAGACTTTATAACCCACTCCCACTGAAGTCTTATTGGTTTGGAACGACACCTTAATTTTGGCGGACCCCTCACGCGAACACGCGTACAGAGTGAGATTGGGTAGAGAGAGGGTGTAGGGGCCGGATTGGAATCGGGCCGTTAATGTGGAGGGATACTCTAAGAAGGGGAGGGCCTGGTTTGGGAAAGGACCTCTTTCTAAGTACTATCTCTCAGACCATATATAAATCCCACTTTTGATGCCTCTTGATAAAGATGACACTGGACTGGCACTTTGCTACGCTTCTCCCGCTGTCTTGGAGGCTGTCCTGGCCAAACTCAGCAGTCGATTGGCTGACAAGGGAGGGTTGTCAGCTGATTAAGATCACCTGGGCCCTTAGAATGAACAGATGGGCCAGCTTTTATAGCCTGTCTCTTCCTTCCCACAGCTGATATCCACCTTGCATCATTTTCCTTTTTGTTCGCCACAGTCTATAAACCACACATCTGTGCACTGCTTTCATTGCTTATGTTGTGGATCTACACACTCCATTGTTCATTTGAGTTAACCTTAGCTTTTTAAAATTTTTCTAGTTTTAAGTATAACCTTTGCGTGGACTTCCTCCTTGTCACATTCTTTGAGCCAGTCTGTGACACACTTCGACATCTAAAGCTAACGTTTGAGCCCTTGGCAGCTGCTTATGTCTCTAGCTGTGTCCCAATTCAAGGGACCTAGCCTTCTGGATTGTGAACTACTGAGAGCTGCTAATGATGCAGTCGCTGTGTCTACATTTCTAAAGGTTCGTAACACAAAACAGACACAGTGTCAGACACTTTGAAAGTCAGGTGTTCTCATTTGTTCTTGCTCGTAATCCCCTATTCTCCGTGTTACCAAGAGAAACACCCGTTTGGGATCGGACACATTATTTTTTGTCTAACGCAACTTTTAGGGTCATTCTGTCAAACTCTGACACAGATATAATACTGCAAGACAAAACAAGAAAGCATGCACATACAATCTGCAAAAGCAGATTACACTTTGCTGCGACGTTATTGGTTTTCTCCTCTGACAAACAGCTTTGCAAGCTCAAAGACGCACTGACACACACTATAAATGTGATCTGTCTTCTGTAACAACTGAAACAGTCAAAGAGTGGGGAGTGTCACCAGTTTTGAAACGTGTCCTGTCATTGTTGACAGATAGCGCCTTGAGTGAATATGGAACTTACGGTTTTTACATGCACACACACACACACACAAACAAACGCACGCATCAAACACGCACAAATACACACATACTGTTGAACAGATGGCTGAGTGTAAAACGCTGGTCCCAGGGCTGATTGTTCAAAAACAAGCCCTCTCTCTTTGTTCTGTTAACTGATGCTGTGATGTACATGTGTTACCCACTGCTTGGGCCCCACTCCCCCTCTCTGTATCTGTCTGTTTCTTTGTTAATGCCTCACCTCAGCCAGATCTGGAGCCGTGGCCATTGAACCTATTAGGTCAGACTAGGTGAGTTTGGACAAGGTCAGGGTTGTACTTCCCCTAGGCTTTATCACGCCGCATTGCAATATTTTGTGTATTTTTCAGGTCCGTTTATTTGTATTTGTTGTGTGTTTGACAGTGCACAAATGCTGTCATAATATTTCTGCAATATTTTTTGTTTTAATTCAACCCTCTCTCCTCGCAATTACATTTATATAATACTTAATTGTTATCCCTATTACGTTGAGATGGAAAAGGCGACTGTGAAAGAGCGCTACATTTTTGTACAATGCACATCGTAAGGAGGTGGTTGAGGTGGATGGCCAGCATACAACTTGCAGGACTTTATGGAAATGCAAATTATAGGAGTTTCCCAGGAGAAACAACAAAATGAGAAGGGTGAAAACGGGAGATGGTCTTGAAATACAGGAGAAACCTGGAAAAAAAATAGGAGCGTTGGCTGGTATGCTTAATACTCACTCTATTATATGTCAATACCCAACTATTACACAGTCTAAACATCTGTAACAGCAGGAATTTCTACTAACGAGGTTCCCATCACAGTCTCACACTCGAAACACTTATGCTATCTGTGTTTGTTTGGGTCTGATTCTTCACCCTGCCAGATCATCCTTTCCCTGTGCAGTTACCTTGCTTGTTGTTTCAGTGGACGTGATAGGGCTTCAACCCAACGCTCAGTTCAACCACGTCGAGGGAGCTGCTGTGAAGATAACTTTGTGGGTGACCTGGCTTCACAACAGGAGTCAGAAGATGCAGTGAGAGACCGGATGGTTTTCCACTAACAGCCAACGGTGGCTTCCACAACCAATAAAGCCTGTCTAACCTTCACCGTGAGGAGATTCGATCCCTACCACCCAGATGTAGGCAAGATTGCCAAAAATGTTCGGTGAGCGGAATAAAGCATGGTATACCCGAGAAGAGTTGTGTGAAGTCATCTAATTTGGATAGAAACCCTAACCTTAACTAATACCTAAACTAAAAGGAGTAGTTTAGCATTTTTGGGAAAACACTTATTCACTTTCATGCTGAGAACATCAATGCCACTCTCATCCCTGTACGCTAAATATTAAGACAGAACCAGCAGATGAATAAATGATAACATGACGACCACAGGGGAGCAGTTAGCTTGGCTCTGTCCAACGGTATTAAAACAAAACAAAACTGCTAATACACGTTGGCCAGCCAGTGACTTCCAGAACTCTCACTTGTTGCCTGGCAACCTCACAAGATTAGTTGTTACATTTCGGTATTAGTGAGCTTTAGTGGTGTTTTTTTTTTTTTTTTAACCATTGGACAGATCCAGGCTAGCTGTTTTCACCTGTCTCAAGCCTTTATGCTAAGCTAAGACAATCCCCTGCTAACTCTATCTTTATATTCAGCATACAAACATGAGATTGGTATAGATCTTCTCTTCTAAAGCTCGGCAAGAAAATGAACAAGTATATTTCCTAAAATGTTGAAGTAGCTCCTTTAATCGGCCTTCCAACCACGGAGGTGGATCAAAAAAGGACTTAGGTATAGGGACTTATTGCAAAACACACATCTCTTGTTCTTTATGACTGCAGGCAAACTAGAAGCAAGTGGCTAAAGCTGTGAGCCAGATGTCAAATGCAATGCAAGTGTTAATGCAGGAACACACTGCTAAAATGCAGTGTATCCACTTATATACACATGGTATTTGTTCTGGGGCTACATGCACTGTACTTGATAAACCAGGGACCAGATAGATGAAATCACATTCAGATAAACTGGTAATTGATTAGTTCTATGTGCCATGACCGTGAACGGCCTAAGGGACTGTATAAACTCTGTACTTGGTGTCTTTCCCTCACTGTACAGCTGTACTCTCAGCTCAGTGCAATGTCCTGTCGTAAAGCAAAAGCTGATTTTATCGCTGTCATTGTGCTATATTAGGCCTCTAGTCAACCCCCCCCCCACCCTCACCCTCTGCTTTTCTCTCTGCATTGCAGTAGCAGCATGTCAGAGTGGTCGTCATAATGAATCCATTTAGGGCCGGAGTGATTAGGTCTGCCTTCTGCTCTGTTCTGCACATCGATCAAAACAGCGTCAAACTCATGTTGTCAATAAATAATCCCCATATTAGAGCCTTGGTGTGTTTAATCTCTTCAGCCCGTATGTTGCGAGTGTAGCATTCAGGCCTTTTAGGTGGATTATTAACAGCACTGTTTTTTTTCTTTCTCTATATTTTGATTTTCTCTAATTTGCAGCTTAATGGCCTCTAGTCCGGTTGACAATTACTGCGGATCGCAACAGTATTCTTCATTGCTAAATGAAAGAGGGCTGAGGGTTCCCAGGCGATATAAAAGATATTTCATGTGTAATAGGATTTATGTCTGAAGGCTCGGTTCTTCAGTGAAGGATAGCGTAATTGAATTTATGACCCTGATCATGTAATATTAAACATTATTATTAGTATTAGCAGTCTAATTAGTACAACCATTTAATTTGATTGCAGCAAACCTAAAGCCTATAGCTGTGTTACATGATTCACAGTTGAAGGGGGAAAAAAGCTTTGACAGCTTATTGATGCTCATGTACATTTTTTGGGGATTTAAGGTTTTTTTTTAACAGGATTCAGGTACCCGGGGGTGGTGGGAGTATTTCACTCAACACTTTAATCGCCACGCAATCTTCAAATGAGCGCAAGAAACGAGCTGAAGGAGCTTCCTAAGTGTGGTTAAATGGTTTGAAGCTGCAACATGTCATTTGTTATTTAGATTTTCAGACCTGTTTGGTATGAAAGCCAACAAGCATGTAAATGTTGGGGCTCAACAGTTTGAGGAAAATATGTATATGTTTCTAACCAATAATAATTTACGTTAGCTTCACAGACTGCGCCACAGCCTGAATCCCGGCGTTCACGATTTAGAGCTTTCAAGGTGATAAACTTGAAGGAATAGTTTGACATTTTGGGAAACTTGCTTATTTGCTTTCTTGCCAAAAGCTAGAGGTGGACATCAATACCACTCACGGAAGTAATGCAGTGAAGCATTTATCTTAGCTTAGCATAAAGACTGGAAACCGCGGGAAATGGCTATTCTGCCTCGCTTCAAAGTTCAAAAATATGCCTAACAGCACCTTTAATGCTTAGTAATGCGCTGTAATGTTTTTAAAAAAAGCATAATCTTCTTAGCTTTGACAGTTTTGTTGATTTTAATCATCTCAAGTTGGCTTTTAAATGTCTGATGAGTCATGTGTCACCTCTGTTTTCCAAATTGGTCAGTAGTTCCCATAGGGCAAACACACGAGCCACTCTCAGTGGCGACTGTATTATCCCAAAGTGTGAGACATCTTTTGGTCGGTCTGCTTTTTTGGCAAAGGGGCCAAAACTTTGGAAAGCTTTACCTGTTCATTTAAAACTAGAGACTAACGGCAATGCTTTTTATAGGGCACTTAAACAATGGTTAAAATCTAAACAGTGGTCGCATGAATAGCCTTACACTGGGTCATTTTCTGATCATGTTGTCTTTGCTCTATAGTCTTTGTATGAAAGTAATTTGGAATATATTGTTCTTTCTTCCTTTCATTTTTTTTCCTCTTTCTTTTTTTGTAATTTTATAGTATTTCTGTTTTTCCTGTTTTTCTTTTATCTTTTACTATTATTATTGTCATTAGAATTTGTGTTAGCCTTATTCTTTTTCTATAGTATTATTATTACTATTATAATTTTTTTTTCTGTTTAGCATGTGCGCTAAAACACTTAAGCAAATGCATATGGTTCGTCCAGTATAATTGTTATGTCCATGTCAAATAAATCAAATAAATACAACTAAATAAATGTAATTAACACACTTTATATTGTTTGTTAAACAAACAGAAATGTAAATGTCCCTCGGTATCTTTCTGCTTAATTAAGCTAACGGCGAAACCTGGTTTAAGCTTCGTATTTAACCCACAGAGTGGTCTCAATCTTCTCATCTCAGTAAGAAAGCAAATTCAGTTGAAAGACTCAACTCTTTCCACCAGGTGTCTGTCGGGTACATTCCTGGGGTCCCTAGGTTTCCGGGATTTATAGAGAGGCTGCTCACTGCAGAGCCGATGGGTGGAGCTGGGCCTAGTCCAGCTCCGCCTCTAGGTCCAGCTGCAAACCCAGCTCAGGTCCAGCCCCACCCTAAGATGGACGGGGGCCCGTTTGACAGGTACTACAGTACAAAGGTGGTGGCGGCTTTATGCTACCTTTAGAATATTTAACAACTGAAGTTTATCACAGTAGTTAACCGCTAACTGCTGCTAACTGTGGTGCTGTTAGCTAGTTAGCTGCGCAGCTAGCTGACACAGCAAACGGCACTACGGTTAGCAGCACTGTGCGGTGCGGTATTCCCTGTCAGTCTCGGAGGCTGTGTCTGTTACGATTCACTAAACTGGCGGACTCAAGTAAATCCGAGGCCGAGGAGAGCAGGTCATGTCTTGCCACAGTGGGATTTGGGTGGAGCTGCACTAGGTCCAGAGAGGTGGAGCTGGACTAGATAAAGCCCCACCCATTTGGCTCTGCAGTGAGCACCAGTTGGATTTATATGGCACATAATGGGAACATGACGAAGGGTCCTATGTTCCTCAGTTCAAGGGTTAGGGTTACGGGGTTTAGACCCTGGGAACATAGTGACGCTCCCAAGTCTGTCTAGCTGCTAGCTACCTGTCTGAAACTGAAACTAGATCATTTATTTAGAGCAAAACCCACCACTCTCTTGGTGTTTTTGAGCAACAAAAACCATAGCCCACTGTCATCTTTAACGAACCCATCTTTTGGTGAGCGCTAATTAGTACAGACACTGACATTCAGACGGCATATTAACCAGACAACAGCTTCTTTTTTGTTGTTTGGCCAACTCACAGAATTACATTTAAAGTTCTCACTATATCTAGTAAGATCAACAAACATTCACCTCCTACACCTCGGGAACACTGGTTATTATGTACTTTCTTATGAAAATCGTGGCTCTTGTGATTAAAGTGTTTGTGTCTTTTTCAAATCCTCATTTCAAAAAAAGAAAGATTAATCATTCAACCTCATCAAACACTTTTGAACTGAAAAACAAGAGACAAATCAACTGAAAGCAAGAACACTTGCATTTTCAGCATTAATCATCTTTTTTAAAAATAATTTATCATGTAGAAGATTGCCATTGCCTTTCCATTTCAGCAGGGCAACCTAGACTATATAAATCTTGTTTGAAAAGTATTAAATTTATTTTTATTTTCATATGCATCGCCTGCCCTCTGCTAGGCCTGGCTTTATTTACCTTTTACCACAGTGTCAAGCAGAGTTGCTTTTCGGGTCCGAGTGGAACGTTCTGTAAAAAAATTTATCCCACAGTCCTCCTTGTGTATTTGCATGTATGTGTTAATAGTGAAGCTTAAAAGGCTGCATACATGTTCATTAACATACGTAAAGTTTCAATTCAATTCAATTCAATTTTATTTATATAGCCCAGTATCACAAATCACATTTGCCTCAAAGGGCTTCACAATCTGTAACATACGACACCCTCTGTCCTTAGACCCTCGATTGGATTAAGGAAAAACTACCCAAAAAAACCCTTTTAACAGGGGAAAAAATGATAGAAACCTCAGGAAGAGCAACAGAGGAGGGATCCCTCTCCCAGGACGGACAGACATGCAATAGATGTCGTAAGTACGGAATAGATTTATAGCATCAAAACTATAACATATACAGCCATGATGGCAAAATTGTTGTATATATATATATATATATATATATACTATTATGTTAGAAATGTTTAAAAACATAAGGGCAGATGATGGGTCCAGACGGACAACCGAGCAGCTCCAGGTGGAGCCCAACGAGCGGGACCCGAGCCACTCGTGCCCTGCACCATAGACACAGCAGCACTGCCCCAGCAGGTCGCCATAGTCACCGATCCAGATACATCTCCGGACACTGAAATACATGAAAAGCATCTATTTTTGTAGGGGCCTGTGGAACAAAATCCAAATGAAAAGCGAGACAGATTCCAGCTCAGTATTATGGGACATATGTTCCAATTAAGGACATCTCTAAGGTGTGTCTGAAGCAAAGTAATGCTGTCATGACTGAATGGCCTCCTCATCTCATCCTGTATTCTCTAGATAAATCACGCTGTTATGCAAAACCATGTGACCACGTGGTACTGTAATACTTAACTCCCTTGTTGTGTTAAAAGTGAAAACTGTTACTCAATGGCATATAATTGCGGAGAATGAGGTTTCCACATAGAATGTCTGTTTAAAATGGTTTCGGTGTTGTGCAGCACTCTGGATTTAAAATAAGCCGTGTGTGTTTGTGTGTTCCGCAAGAGGCCCCATGTTAACAACACTCTAGTTGCAAATCCCTCCTCTCCTGTGTGTGTGGTTTTCCATGCATGAGTGAGGGTGTGTGAGTCTGTCAATATGTGGGGTGTGTGCGTGAGTGTGTGCTCTCCATGTTCAGAACAGCTCCGTTATAAATCTCTGTTCTCCTGGGTGGGTGTGTGCAACAGGGCGAAGCTTTGTTTGCCTGACAGGCAACATACGGACTGAAAACGCTCCTCCAAGATGTCTGTCATTTCCTTATAGCCACCGCACTCTCCTGGGACAGCAAGTAACCATCCTGCTTTCCACTTCTTTTTCTTTCCGCCTTTTACAGTGTGGGGAGTTCCTCTTTCAGTGCAAATGTGTTCTGTTCTGTGCACAAAGAGTGAGGAATTTTACAACAACAAAAGAATTAGATGGAAGACCCAGGTTGTAGCACAGTGAAAAGTAAGGGACATCAACAATTTGTGAATATGTACAGTGAATTTAGCAACTTTGGGACTCTGCATGCACTGAAACGCTTTCTTGACAGAGCTAGGCACAATGGCTATACACAGGTTCTGAAAATATCTGTCCTTATAAAAAGGTTTGAACACTGCTGGCCCTCTCGGATGTATGAACAGGCAGCAGCGTAGTGTGACTTTTCCACTAGGTGGGGCTATGGCCCTAGAGGTAGCTCTGTGTATTTCGGTTGTGAGCATGCATTATTTACTACTACTAATAGATGATTCCTTGTTAAATAACATTTAATGGGTTGAATGTAGACTACAGACACACTGCACCCGCAAATAGAAAAAGACTACGTTTGTTTTAGGCATTAAGAATGTCAAAATAGAAATAATTTATGAAGTGTGTGTTTAAATTATAGACTATCAGCATTTGTGGGGAATGGTGGAAGAAAAGCCCTGTCACTGCAATAACATCTAACATAATAACATCATAAAATCTAGACTGTGACTATAGGCTACATGACGTCTTTACCACTTATGGATATATTTAATCTGAGCCCTACTGTGCGGCGCACTCGGTCACGACCAAAGGCTGTTTAAAGAGTAAAGAAACCCCCAACCCACTTTTTTCAGCTGAAAACCAATGTCTGTGGGTATTTAGTGGTGGATTCAGGTCCAAATCTTGACATTTTAGTGAAAAGTATTTGAATTCCACATAATTGTGTTATAAACATGCATAGCGACTGCACTCTACAGGTTGAAACCCAGCTATTGCAATTTTGCTATTGGCTGATCTGGAAGCAGGTGACATATGGTGACAGCTTTCGTCACTTCACGAGTTTCCCTGCTCTGATTGGTTGCGGGTCTGGGCGTGCGACCAGTCTGCAGGTCCGTGCAGCGCCAGGCTCACGAAACTCAGGTCAAACTATCAAACTAGGCAATGCTGATCATATTTGAATCAAGATTCTCTTACTGCACTGCCTATTTCCTCAAATGTTTTCAGAAACACATTTCAGTGTACTGTTTAGCTGTAATTTGTGGAAGTTTGTGACCAGGCTGCCATTTTTTCCCTGCTTGTACAAGGACCAAGAACCACCCCGTCGCTTAGCGCTACGTTAACTGTTACACACCCCCTCCCTTGTGTCTTTCTCCCTCTCTTTATCCTCCCTCTTCTTGCTCAGGTGTTCCAGATCCTGATTAGTGGGTGGCCCTCCCCCCTGAGGGAGGCTGGAGGAGAAGGAAGTTGGCAGATCAAGCAGTCATCTCAATGTCCTAGTAAACTACCTAGCTGGTAGTTCAGCTTTCGTGGCTTTATTTCTTAGTTTAGCTGGGCACTGTTTTGTTAGTTTAAGGGAGGGTGTTCTGGGTCCTACAGTCCATTGTGTGGCTGGCCCAGACTTCCTCTATCCTTTTGTTCTTTTTGGCCAGGCCTCCAGACTCCCATATATTGACTTTGTTTTATCAAACTCATCCTCGGTTGAATAGCTTTGTGAGCTGTGAATCAATACTACTTTCAGCTTTCAGCAAATTGTTCATCTATATTAGCTATCGTTGCTACTAGCTGGTCTGACCAGTAAGAAGCCAGCAGGCGCACCTCCGGGTGGGAAGTTGGGGCGGCTGTGGCTTGGTGGCAGAGCGGGTGGTCTACCAATCGGAAGGTCGGCGGTTCGATCCCAGCTTCCCCCAGCCATGAGTCGAAGCATCCTTGAGCAAGATACTGAACCCCAAATTGCTCCCGAAGCTGCGCCTTCGGTGTGTGAGTGATTAGTTTCATTTGTACTGATGGGCGGTTAGCTCCTGCCATCAGTGTATGAATGTGTGTGAATGGGTAAATGTGATATGTAGTGTGAAAGCGCTTTGAGTAGTCGGACGACTAGAAAGGCGCTATACAAGTACAGTCCATTACCTCTGGTGGTTGACCAGTCTGGTCAAGTAGGCTGCTATCTACTTGAGCGGTGTTGCCAGGTTGGTTAAAAGATGTCATTATTAGCCAGAAATGAATATGAATATTGCTATAAAAAAAACTTAAAACACCTCCGCACTATGGGCAAAGATAATTTTTTGATCCATTCTGAAAATCAGCCAATCTGGCAAAATTTGTTGGGCGTAGTTTAGTTTAGGCAACTAAACCCTAACCGGTTGTTTACCAGCTAATGCGCTAATTGTTTCATGTTGCACATGGTCGCACAGGGACGACAAGTTTGAATTGTTACATACAGTAATTCTAATTCAGTCTGGAACACTCTCGCCAGAGATTTAACCATTTATCGCCACAAATGGAAATACAGTTATGTTTGGTGCTGAAGGCTCCGCTCTCAAATGCTCCCTGGATGAGCCAAGCAGCAAGCTAAGCCAAACAGGAAGCCCAATGCAAACCCCCCTGGGGACACTCGAGTGGGCCTAAGACAGACATAATACTGTTTACCTCCGAGCCGTGTTAGGACTCTGAACTAAAAAGGTGGAGGCTGGGGTGGTGGAGGCAAGCTTTGCCAGCAGCAGTGAGTGAGGCAGCATAGGTGTAGCAAAAATCAGAGAGGAAGGAGTCATGTTAAGTGGACCACCTTGTTATGAGAATGAGCTGTGATTGCTATGTGACTCATTAGAGAAGAGGATCAACAGCTGGCTGCCAGCTGATTCACGCAGGCGGCATATGACTTCCAAGTCTTGCATGAACTAACGCGATGCTTCGTTAGTATAGGAATTTTATTCTTCCAAATGTTTCAAGGTGTTTCCAACCCTTTGTAATAATAATATTAATGGATTACATTTATACAGTGCTTTATCTTGATACTCAAAGCACTTCACCGTGAAGGTGGGTAACTCAACAACCAGCCATTTTGTGCCAGAAAGCTCACCACACATCAGCTTGAGGTGGAGAGGTAGGGACACATAGAGCTAATTACACTGGTGGAGGCCAGATGGAGAGAGCCAGGAAATGTTGCCAGGACACCGGGGAACTGCCTACTCTTTGCGATAAGTTCCATGGGATCCACAATGAGTCAGGACCTCGGTAACGTCTCATTCGAAGAACGGCATCTCCGACAGCACAGCGTCCCCATCACTGCACTGGGACGTCGGGATTTTTTTTTAATAGGACCTGCTGGAAGACTGCCCCCTACTGGCCCACCAACACCACTTCCCGCAGCAACTTAGTTTTCCCAGGAGGTCTCACATCCAAGTACTAGCCAAGCCCACACCTGCTTTGCTTCAGTCATTCAGCAGAAACAGGGTAGATGTTGGAATGGCTGCTGGTAATTACTCAGTTCTTCCTTCTCTGTGTTCCTTTCTTGAGCAATCTTATTTCTTCCCTGCCTCCAACAAGGCAGGGGAGGACTTTTACTTCTACTTTTTCTGTTCTTACTCCTTCTATTGCACTTCTGCTCCTTCATTCCCTACACCCTTCATCTCTCCTTTTAAGCAGGAGTTGTATTGCTGCTTTCTCCTTGATTCCTGCCCTCCTGCCTTTGTTCCCTTGAGGCATATGGTGATGTCAACAGTTACTTACACCACATATTTTGTCAAATTGCCCAAGGGTGACTGGTGTACACTGCAGAATTAAAATAGGTAGAAAGGGTGCTTGTTAGTTAAACAATTACTGACTCTTTTAGGCCTTAGGCACATTTGTAGCATACATGCATATAGCCCTGATTCAATTAGCAGCTTATTTGATCAACTGCCTTATTTTGGCTATGGAGAATGCACTAATTTAGTAAACATGATTTATGACATACAATACCATGGCCAATGAAAATACAGTTTTTTAATTGGCTGGTAATTGTGCATAAAATTTGTTCTGGGACACCTCAATTACAGGTATGTTGCTGTTTAATTGCCCTTTGTTCATCACACCAGAAAGTGGCACAGCAAAATTCATATGTGAAATATTCATTTTTGTGAAATATATGGCTTTAGTTGCTTGGTGACATAAGGACTACTCGCAGACCTAGTTGGTGAAATACTGTAGCTGGCTGGCTAACTGTAACACGCTTTCTGGTCGGGAACATGCTAGCGCCGTTGTTTTTTCCCCATCTGTTTTGCAGCATGTCCAGCATTACTGTACTGTGACTGGCTAGTACCCGTAAATTTAAAGCATCCTTGTGATTGGATGCTAACTCAACCAGTTTTTCTTTTGAATTTTTGGCAAGTCCCGCTAGCAACACTAGTGACAAAACTGACATTTAAGAAATACAAATATATTTTAAATCCTTATATTTACAGAGGGGATGCAACTCTATTTAGCCCCTTTATTCAATGAACGTAATGCACTCAATCTTGAACCACGTGTTGCCTTCGAAAAAACTGTCAGTGAACTGTACAAGATAACAAAATAGGCTAAATTATTCAAAATCAAAGCTTTTCAGTTGAAAATAATATTTGTTATTTTATCTAGGGAAAAAGCTATGCTTATTAACTTAACGTATGCACCTCAGAAGTATTAGTGTCAGTGTGGGAAATTAACGAATCAGTTCGTAACAAAGACGAACTAGAAAATTGAGGCAATAAATCACAGACGAGGGAGCACCTAAAATCTCTATCCTTCTCCATATCCGCGATTGCCCTCACAGTTAGCATCCAATCACAAGGACGCATCAAATTAACAAGCCAATCACAGCACACTAGGGCGGGACTTGCCACAAAACTGTAGGAAAAAAAATAACGCATGTCATAAAAGCTTTCCAAGATTGTTTCTAGTTTATTTGTACTTTGCCGTTTACTCCCACATGGCATTTTGTTTTTACGATTGTATATCATTTCATTCAATAAATAGTTTTTGAAAGGGGGGGGGGGCTATTGGAGCTATAGCGCTAACGATCAGTTAGCAAGCTTGTCAACTTGCTAATGGTACAATGTCTGCAAACCATTCCTCTTTTGTGGAGCAGTTAATATTCAAACAGAGTAGGGCTAAATACACTGTAAACCCGGACAACTTGACATTAAGTGGTTGCCTTGAAGAGTTTGAGTAATTTATAACAGAGAAATGAATATGTTTGAGTGAAATTGATTTGAATGCTAATAGATTGGAAGTAATAATTGAACTCCAATACAGTAAAAGCTAAAATTTTTGTAATTAAAGTCTGCAGTAAAATCATTCAACACAGCATTTTAAGTTGGTGGCTAGATTTTCCAGTTTCATTTTGTGTTCTTTATTTTTCATTTAAGCCAAATATTTAAATAGGATTTTGGATGTCAGCTCACTTCAAGGCAGAAGACTCCCAACAGGAACGTCTATGAAGGTAAACTCATCATCAATATGAGATCACCTGTGTGAGAGACAAGAAAGAATGGACATCATTTTGCCTGTTAAGATTTGGAAGTAGACCTAGTACTCCCACTTTATGAGTGAACCATGATTTGTATGCACAATCTGACTGGAATCTTTGAGCGTTAATAGTTTAAAATCTTAAATAAAATAATGTTACCCACAGAGCTACTCTGTTTTTTTTCCCCGTTAAAAGGGTTTTTTTTGGGTAGTTTTTCCTTAATCGAATCGAGGGTCTAAGGACAGAGGGTCATATGTTACAGATTGTGAAGCCCTTTGAGGCAAACGTGATTTGTGATATTGGGCTTTATAAAGAAAATTGAATTGAATTGAATTGAATTAAATTACATTTTTTTAGTGAAGGGTGGTATCTTAAGGAACCACTTACTTTGTTGTTATATACTGTAAACAACAATTTAACTAGATAGATATATAAACTCCACCGGCATGCAAACAAACCTATAAAAAACACTTTCAATTCAATTCAATTTTCTTTATATAGCCCAATATCAAAAATCACAGAGTTTATAAAGACAGCACGTACACATGACAGTAGTTTTGAGTTTCCATCAACTAGGATGCATGGGAAAAAAGGAATTACCGCCTGTCCCAAATAAAGGCCTATCTCTGCCATTGAGGTAAATATAGGCCACAATTTTATAATTTCCAGTAATTGCTATTTCAACAATGGCCCCAGGACACTCCATGGGGAACCCCACAGGTTACAATATTAGTTCTGGGTATCGTCTGAAAAATCTACTTGTTAGATAGGATCAAACACATTTGATGGCTTCTTCTCGGGAGCCAATGGTCCTTAATTTATGAATGATTAAAAACTATAATGCGTTATGATCCAACATGACCATGCCACAGAGCTAGCCTGCATCAACCTCTTTCCCGATGTTGATGTGTACTCTTCAATCTCTTCATGAATAGTTTGTTTCATGACCTTGACTGGCCATGCTTGGACTGGAATGGCAATGGAAAAAGTGCCAGCACAATGTCAGAGAGTTTTAGTATTCAAGTTTAGGGAAAGGTTAAGGTTGGTGTTAAAGATTGAAGCAAAGCCTCTAGCATTGCTCATGCGAATTGCAAAATAGTATTTTAAAGGTAGGAATTTATGTAACTCTAGCCGGGTTTCACACGGCCCCATCATGTCAATACTGAACCTTGATTTGATCGTTCATCATCAATGCTGTATTAAAGAGCAAAATAACTCAATCACTTCTCTTTCTCAAGCTTTGATGCATCATGACCCCAAAGCAATTCCCAGAGGTTGGTTGTCATGTTAGATGGATGAAGCCATCAACAGTCTGTAGTGGAGAGGGGGGGGGGGTTTGATATGACGTAAGGCACAGGACGTAGAAGAGATTCAAACAAAATTCAAAATCCACATCTCAGTCCAAAAAAGAAGCTTCAGTTTCGGCTTCCATCTGCCTGATCCTTGTTGTGGTGATAGTTCTACTTTACTTTTTCTTCTGTAAAACCACAGACATTTTCTCTCTCCTTCTTTTGACTTATGGTCTGCATTCTGTGTTTCCTCGTTTCTTCTTCCCACCGCTCACTGTCAGTGAACACTCACAGGGGTCAGCTGCCACGTTAGATGGACTGAGCCATCAGACAGCTTGTTGTGACTCATCACTGGATTTGAGATGAAGGAGAGGTATTAGGATACGTCCTTGACTTGATGAAATGTAAAACAGAAAATGGAGACAGACAAGGCTGTCCGTAAGAAATTGTACACATTCAGGTTGAGGTGTGATCACAGCAGAAACACTAGCTATGCTTGTATAGTAGATGTCCGTTGTTGTGAAGCTGTTGTGTGTCTCTCCCTCTCTCTAATCCACCGTGACCCCAAATCCACTCTCCCAGGTCAGCTGCCATTTTAGATGGATGGAGCCATCAGCTGCTCTGACCTTTTTAGTCCAAATTACTGACTACTGGCTGGCTGGCTGCTGGACTGCAGGCTCTCAGTCTGTCTCTGTCTGTTCCCTTTCTACCTCTGTTTCTCTGTTAGGCACTAAAGCATTGTATCCTCCCACACTGTCTTTCTGATTTTTTTGCTGTGTCCCTCATTTTGAAAAAGAATGGTCGGAGTTTAAGGGGCTAATGCATATCTGACACATGGCAAACAGTGGCTACCAGGGACGCTGGAAGTCAGTCACAGTTGGGGGTGCTGAGAGAGGGTCAGTCTATATAACGGCGTCATACTAAATAATATGCGATATTCATGTTTTCTGCATGAATTTGAATGGCCAGCAGGCGGCAAAACTTGAACAACAACATACTGTATGCCAAAGCAGCTACAGCAACTACATGATCAACAACAGGAACTAATGCATAGGAACTTAAAGGAGCTGAAGAGAGAGGGAGAGACGGTGACTGGATGGGGCGAGAGATGTGACCCACGACCAGTTGGTCATAGTTTATAATAATGCAGCGCAGTGAGGATACAGGCAAGTGATGCCCGGATCGTTTGGGCCGGGTCATAGAAATGAACAGTGTGATTAATAGCAGAGGTGTTTCGGGTGGGGGAAACAGGGTGAAGCCTCTCTCCCCATTAAGAGAGACGCTGCATTGATTATTTAAATCTCCCGACACGCCGGCGGTATCGGTCAGGATCCAATGCTAATTCATGTTGTGTTCTTCTGCACATCCAAAAGGTCACGCACACGGTCCAGATCCATACAGGGAAACTGGTCGCTGTGAAGCAGCCGTCCTCCTGATAAATCCTGAGCTCCATCACAGCTGTCTAAAAAAATGTATTTCAGAAGCCAAAAGTTTAATTCTGTTTTGTCTGGATAGTTAGAAAACTTTTTAGTTTTGCTGCTTAAATATTTGCTGTGACATTACTGCGCAAATGGAAACATTTAATATGACTGACAGCAGCCTCTCTAATCAAGTAAATCGGGTGGGTGGCAGCTGAATGATTAATGCGTAGGCCTACATGCAGATTTGGATCATCGGAGGCGATCCGTGCGTGATGATTCATAGCGGAGACGGGCGTATAGCATATAAAGCGGTTTGCACTCCAGCCTGCAGTGTAGTTCATACAGTTCAACTGATGAACCACAGAACTGTAGAGTAACATTAGGCGACACTGCTGTCCATATTGCCACGCTGTCTTTTGCTCGTCCACTTGAGCGCTCTCTCTCTCTCTGCTGAGAGTCTGCATTACACTTTTTTTTTAATACCTGGCTTTAGGGGGTGCTGCAGCTCCCTCAGCACCCCTACTTCCCACGTCCATGGTGGCTACAGCAAGGACACCATCAGAAGACAGTCCGAATCAGCCTGTCACGACTCTTGAGTCCACCGTTTCCTAATAGAACATGCTTGCTAGCTAGCTAGCGTCAGGTGCCTGGTGGGTGTAGGTGAAGAGACGGGGACTTCACTGCTGCATCTGTAATGAAAACTGCGCTCATTTTAGACAGGAGGATTATGTTGGCCCTCGCCTAGCTTAGCCTAGCCTCTCATGGGGGGGAAACAAATGACTGAGTCACAGTCAGTCACAATTAGCCATTATTTTACACTGAGGTGTGAAATTGAGATGAAATCTCCCTTGAAGCCAACGCGAGATCCCGGTTAAACCCAAACAACGGACTCTTATTGAACGAGTCGCTCAAGATGGCACATGAAATCTCGGTGCACGACTATGACGACACCGAGGTTATAAAGCCCAGCACCACACTCGCGTCCTTGTTTTTTCCCACTGTGACTTCGGCCGCTTCAGGAGACGCCTTGCGTCTTTCTCCGCAGCAACCGACGTTACCTCAAGAAGATGCTCTTCACGTGAACTTTACTTAGGAAGAACAAGTCTCAACAGACTGTCTGTGTTTGTTGAAACACTTTTCGGATCGCAGGTCGTTCACTCCAGAGCGGTCCGTACCTGCAGAGGGGAGAACACGGCTTTCCTTCACGGAAGAGCCAGACGGCCGCAGAGTCCCTCTCGTCCGCCGACACCGACTGCTGTTTTCCCTCGCCTGCCCGTCGAACGAACGGCCACCGGGACCCGCTGATAGCGTCGGACCCAGCTTTGTCAGCACCGAGCCTGAGAGAATCTTCTCTCGGATAAAGCGAACCGTGGACAAATCCCATAACATTATAACCCTCACGAAGACAGAATTTATTGCAGGGCTGTTGTATTGGCCTGCGTTAGTTTTAGCTTGATGTACCTAATAAAATGGAACTAGGTATTTTTGTATTTGAATATTCTGTCCCGTCAATTGCTACTGGAACTTTTTAGTCATAGGATGGCAGCGTTGTCTCAACACCTCACACGATACAAGAAACTATAGGTTTGGCAAATGTCCTATATTTTGTCTCTTCTCGTTGCAGCCCTGCATTTAAAAACAGAATGAGAGCTGAGAGGTTGCGGCGATGGCGAGCACATGCATCGGCCATCATGGAGCCTGGCAGAGGGAAACTCCAGGTCACCACAGGCTCTGCAGGAGGGAAATGCTGTCTTGTCCTCCACTGCACCTGCAGGATGAGACAGGTGACCTGTATCTCGCACTGCGTTCCCCGTTTAACACAGGACATTAATGTGAAACCCGCACAGGTGTTTTGGTTACCAGTTTTCCGCAAGACATTATTATAAGTCACGACAAAATCAGATCAGTCCTGGTTATCCTCGGCCAAAGACACGCTCAGGCACGTTTGTTTATTTGCAAGATAAATAATAAAATTTGTTAAACAGCTATGCCATGGGCCAAGGATCAAGTGACTCATTTTTTTGTTGCTTTGTTTTCCAAAGTTTTCTCAAGATTGCAAGAGAGCATTTTGAACATTTTCATTCTTTACTTATGCTTATTGTACTCAGCTGTACTGTATCCTGCGGACAAATAAACCATAACATTATCATCCATATATATACAGGATAGCATCTATAGTACAGTATATAAACACTATCACACTTGCATCGGATAGCTGTTTTCAGTTTGACTATGTACACTGTATATGTCCCTATCAAATAAAACCATAAATATAATAATATCATAAATATTATGTTGTTATGTTATTTCTTTTAGATCTGGTGATGAAAACACAGGAGCCTCCACTTCAGGTAGACAGCCCTGTTCTGCTCCACCGTCATCCTCTTCACCACAGACGAGATGTGTCTCAGGAGGCACTCCCGCATCAGTGCCTGAGCAGGCGCATGGACATGGTCGCAGCCGCGGACGTGGGCGCGGCCGTGCCACACCAACTCCTTCCACGTACGCGCGTAGCCAAGAACGTAGCCAAGAACACCGGCCGCACTGTCACCTGGAGCAACAGGCGCTGCTACTGAATGGCAGACAGAACAACCAGATGCATTGCCTGAGCCCTTTCCCATGTTATGTCCGTCTCAGACACCTGGAGTGCGAGGATTTGGGATATCAGACATCCCCAGCCCATCTGAGCTGTTTTTTGCTGATAACTCTGTCATGATCATGTGTGACAATACAAACCAGCAGGCCCAAAAGAAGACTGATAAAGGAAAAAAAAAATCAAGTGGAGAGACATCAGTCGCACGGATTCCTTCAAATTTGTGGGACTCTTGTTTCACATGGCAATCGTAAAGCTGCCACACAGTACTGGAGACAGAATTCATTTTTTAGCATCATGTCTCCGGCCTCAGCCATGGCTAGAAACCCTTTCCAGGAGATGTCATGGAACCTACACATGAGTAATCCTGAAGAAGGAGCAGTAAATGACAAGAAAAAGGCAGCAGGGGTTGTAGCCAAATCTGTGGTCTGCTCTCTGTAACACAGACCCGTGGTCTCTACCACTAGGGGCGCTATAGAAACCGTGGTCTCTTAACACAGACCAGTGGTCTCTGCCACTAGGGGCGCTATAGAGACCGTGGTCTCTGGTCTCTGCCACTAGGGGCGCTATAGAGACCGTGGTCTCTGTAACACAGACCAGTGGTCCCTGTAACACAGACCAGTGGTCTCTGCCACTAGGGGCGCTATAGAGACCAGTGGTCTCTGCACACAGTCCAGTGGTCTCTGCCACTAGGGGCGCTATAGAGACCGTGGTCTCTGCACACAGTCCAGTGGTCTCTGCCACTAGGGGACACTGAAGGCAGTGGTCTGGACAAATTAGTGGTCCGTGGAAGGTTTATTGTGGTCCCCTGGCTGTTTTGGCAACACAGAGGAATAAATGTCAGAGATCATAGTACTTTGTCAAGTAAATAAACTACATCATCAATTATGCATATGTGACACTCACAAAAATAGGTTTTGTTGAGATTATTATCTCTTGTTTTCTCTCCGGTTATTACGAATAAAACCCTATAGAGAGAATACACAGAGATGGGCTGTTTCACAGTACGGACACAAGGTGGCAGTACCTTTCAGCCGCGTCACTCTGGGACCCTTAGCGAAGCGCGCAGGAAGACAAGCTCATAATCCGGTTGAATGGAGAAAGAGCGACTGGTGTCCTGCGTCGCTAATTTCTGTGTAATATTTCTAATATTTCCAGGTTAGTTTTACACCTTTTATGTGTCTAGAAATGTTTATAAGCTAATAGGAATCCCCGGTGATGTGTGTTTGATAAGCTAAAGGAATGTTAAGCGTGTAAATAGTCGAGTCTAATGGTAACGTCGTTAAGGTGAGGAAATGGCGGCCGATACGCGCAGTAATGTTTCTTTTATATATTCCTGACAGCTCTGGGATATTTCTGAGTTTTACTGTGTGTGTAAGACTATACACTACGGGTGAGGAATAAAGCTAATGTACAGAGCGGGAATATTAGACTACAACACAGTTTTGGTCCATAGGAGAAGGTTGTATTCGTAATGTGTAAATATAATTCAGCTTAACTGCAAATGGGATTTACTCTGTTGTGTAAAGTGAACACTTCCAACATGTAAAATGAATGCAGGAATACTCGTTTAACGAGAGATAACAGAATATGGTTTAGAGCAAAAATGTGTGTTCATGGCTTAAGGTAAAACTGTGATAAGTGAGTGGTTGAGGAAAGATGTGAAGATATATTTCTGTGAAAATGTCATTTTGAAGCACATGTGACGTCATGTTATCCAATTGTGGATATTACCTGTGTTTCAACACAGAGCAACCAAAGATAACAGCACCAATTCATGCTTGCAGATATGAAGTTGGATTAATAAAATAATCCGGTTGAATGGAGAAGGAGCAACTGTTGTCCTGCGTTGCTAATTTCTGTGTAATATTTCTAATATTTCCAGAACACTTCAACCAGAATTAACACTATATACCTGCTAGCGGACCCCTGGCTGGGACCCGTTATACATATATTCATGTTGTTGCACTATATTTCAAAGTTTTTGTGGTTATACCTACAGTAATACATCCCCCTATCTAGCTCATAATACTTTGTCTATTAATTAAACTATACTTTCAATCATCTATATCTCTTAATCTTCAAAATACACTACAAAAATAATACAATCTAGGCCTATCAGCAACAGAATGTAGCTATTACATAGACAAAGAATTGTGATTAGGCATGTAGCTATTTTTCTCTTAAACTTAAGTAATGCATTAATAGCTAACAAAAGATTCAAGATTCAATTCTTTATCGCCATACAACTAAGTTGTTAGGAATGTGCTTCAGTGTGTTTATGACTCCACAACATCCAATCAGCACAACACAGAAGTGTAGGATGCTGAGGTTGGAGCTGCCAGGCAGGAGGGCTAGAGGAAGACCAAAGAGGGGATGTATGGATGTAGTGAGAGAGGACATGAAGTTAATTGGTGTGAGTGAAGAGGACGCAGAGGACAGGGTTAGATGGAGGCACATGATTCGCTGTGGCGACCCCTGAAAGGGAACAGCCGAAAGGAAAAGAAGAAGAAGAAGTGTACCACACGGACTCAGGAGAGAGAAGGGAGAAGAAGAGATTAGACAGTAGAGGTGTGGTGGATAAGTACCACACGACGGACCACTGAGCTGCTGGTCCCGACCACAAGGACCAAAGACAGATGACTGGTCTCTACCACTAAGGGGCGCTATAGAGGCAGTGGTCTCTGCCACTAGGGGCGCTATAGAGGCAGTGGTCTCTGCACACAGACCAGTGGTCTCTACCACAAGGGGCGCTATAGAGACCGTGGTCCCTGTAAAGGTGTGTTCACACAGCACGCGAATCGCTTCATTCGCGCGAGTGTTTTACATGTTAAGTCAATGCAAAGACGCAAATTGACATTTTGCAGCACGAATGGCGCGATTCGCGCGTTTAGCGTCAAACGCTCAATTCGAGTTGAAAAATATGAACTTTGGCGGATATTCGCGCTGCGTTAACCAATCAGGAGCTTGCTCGAGTAGTGACGTGATTTGGAGCGAGGCAGAAATCCGAACAACAGTGGAGGCTAAAATAATAGTTGCAGACCCCAGTACAGTAGGTGGCGGCATACACCTGAACAAGTTGGTTGGACCAGCAATAAAAACCAGAGAGAGAGAAAGAGAGAGAGGATAAAATAATTGTGTCTGTGTGTGGATACTTGGAGCTGTACGATACGTCCTCGTATCATTATAGAAACCTTTGGACGAAAGTGAGTGAGGAGGTCGGACAATCTGGTAATTTGAAAAAAACAATCTTTACTCAATGGGACCGGCTCACCGCTAAGCCCCTCCCATGATGCGAATTCGCGTCTGGTGTGTAGAAACGTACACGTGAATGGAGCGGATTTCACACGCGAATGAAGCAAGTAAACTCAAAATGTTCAAGCGTCCAACTTAACGCGATTAGCGCGATTTATTCGCGTCGATCGCATGCTGTGTGAACACACCTTAACACAGACCAGTGGTCTCTGCACACAGACCCGTGGTCTCTACCACTAGGGGTGCTATAGAGTCCGTGGTCTCTGTAACACAGACCAGTGGTCTCTACCACTTGGGACACTGAAGGCAGTGGTCCGGGCAGGTTGTGGTCTCCTGGCTGTGTTGGCAACACTGTAATAGTATAAAATGTACTATTATGATTTTCAATTATGGCTATATTCTTATTGTTGCACTGTGCTCTATTGCAGTTTGTGTGGTTATACCTACAGGAATAAATCTAGAATGATTTTGAATAACCTGGCCAGGGGCAGCATATATATAGAGAACAGAAGGGGGCCAAGGGCTGAGCTTTTAGGGAAACCACAACTCAAAGAAGCTGTCGAGGAAGTAGAGTTATCCAGAGTGACCGAAAATGTTCTGTTGGAGAGGTATGAGATTAGTAAATCAAGAGCAGAGCCTTTGACAGCCAACTGTCAATGTTCAAAATAACTGGCCTAACTGTAGGAAATACGTCTTTGAACAGCTTAGTGGGGATAATATCTAAGGCGCAAGAGGAGGAATTCATATTGGAGACTATACTGACTATACTGACATTTTAAGGGGTTGAAAATGGGTGAGGGAGGCAAAATTGACATGGAGAATGCAGGGGTCAGGCTGAATTTGGGACTGAATGTTAACCACCTTATTAACAAAATGAGCAATAAAGTTTTCGGATATCTCGACATTAGGTTCGGGGAAGAGGTTGGTGGGATTACAAATAACAGAGTCAATTACCTTAAAAAGAATTTCAGGATCGTGGTTGTTTTTTTTTATATAAGTTCAGAAAAGTATCCAATCTGCCATCCTTGACTGATTTCTGATAGATTTGATTTTTGAGGGTGTTGTGTATTATTTCAGACTTGATGATCTACCATTGACGTTCAGATTTCCTGCAGTCTTTTAAGGGCTCGAGTGTGATTATTCAGCCAGGGGATTTTATTTGATTTTTTTGTTTTCAGTTTTTAAGTGTTGAAATCTGCTGGATAGGCACTGAGTGTTAAATGAGTCTAACAATGCTTCCGGACTTAGAGAAGTAGTAATGGTAATTAGAGGATAATGAATTAAAAGCATCACAGAATTTACCCATAGAGCCAGCATTAAGAAAATGAGAACGTGTAGTAGGGTAGGGAATCCGAGTAGGGAGCTGTATTTGGACTTTAAAAGCAACAGCTTTATGGTTGATTAAAGGAATATCCACCAAATGAACACACTGAGATCTAAGCTGTGGGCCTTTAGAATGCGCGGCCCCCTTAAGTACAAATTTGAGATAATTGTACTTTACTTGAGTATTTCCATTTTACTGTAGTATTTACCTTTATACTTCTACACCACCACATCTCAGAGGCAAATACGACGATCTTATAGAGTTGAACATTGCTGTGTAGATTCAAGTACCCAACAGTACATAAATTAACATAAACCTTACAGCAGTGAAATGCAACATATTAATGCAGCAGTAAAACATCATATATAATAGTAAAACACTGGCAGGGGACATTTTACTGCAGAATGAGTACATATACTCAAGTCAAATTTTGAATGCAGGACCTTTACTTGTAGTGGAGTATTTGCACAGTGTGGTATTAGTACTCTTACTGAAGTAAAGAATCTGAATACTTTTCCCACCACTGCAGATGGGTGACAAATGAAAGGAAAAAGCGGAATAAATGAAATAAGAAACAAGTGCTATACAGGTGTACAACTGAGCTCACTGTGGCCGAACACCTTATGACACGTTGTTGGTTTTTCCTTTGTCACCCGTCTGCCACGGGGAGAATCCATGGGAGGACAGAGAAGAACAGCGACTCTACTGCGCAGCAGAGCTCTCATGTTCGGACAGTTTATGGTTAAATTCCACCACTGCAGATGGGCGACAAATGAAAGGAAAAAGCGGAATAAATGAATTAAGAAACGAGTGCCTTTCCATCGCCGGCACCACTCGCCCCGCTCTGCCCCCTCCTGCGCCCCCCACGGTCACCAGCTGCCTGCCCCCAACGGCACACCATCCCCTGCTCAGACATCAACATCTGCCCCCATACCTCCTGGTCCACGAACGGTAAAGCAAACCTATTATACTTTTGGATTCAGGTGAATATCAGAATGTATTAACGACTGATGCGTAGACATTATTAGTATGTATCTTAGTATTATAATAGAATGTAACTATTCTTTTAGAGCCTTCATATTCTTTATACTTCCTACTGTGATTTGCACATTCCTGCACAAACTGTGCTCTTTCAGCCAACCAGGCTCGATAGGTCTCTTTCTTCAG
>CM022490.1:4867912-4906181 GCA_011952105.1 Coreoperca whiteheadi
CCCCCCCAGTGAGGTGACATTCCATGTCCCTAGAGCCAGATTCCGTGTCCGGGGATTGGGTTGCCGAGGCCCCCGCCTTCGACTGCCACCCAATCCACAAAGCACCGGCCCCCTACGGTTCCTCCTGCAGGTGGTGGGCTCACGGGAGGTCGGCCCCACGTCGCTTGTTCGGGCTGAGCCCGGCCGGGCCCCATGGGGCAAGACCCGGCCACCAGGCGCTCGCGTTCGAGCCCCAACCCCGGGCCTGGCTCCAGGGTGGGGCCCCGGTTGCGCCGTACCGGGCGACGTCACGGACCTAGTTTTTAGATTCACCATTAGGGGGGATTTACATATTTTCTCTATTGTAAATGTTCCTTTTATGTACTTTGCTTTTTACTTTCTCATTGTCTCTTACTATGTTTGTTATGCACCAAAATGCCAAGACTAACTCATAGCTGGCAATAAATTGGTACTGAAAAAGATTCCGATTCTGAAAACAGGCAACACTTTAACATGCTGGTGACATTAGCCGCCGCAGTACCGCCTGTGCTTTGTCTCTTATTCATACAGCCTCCCACCCTCAGCAGAGCGCCTTCAGCGCTCCCTTATTGTCCAGCTCCTCCTCCTCGTCTGCTGGATATTTTCTTCCATATATTTCTTCTGCGAGTAGGTCACACCGCTAGCAAGAGAGGACAGGAGCTGGCGCTTTGGCGCTGTGGCCGGTGCAGGAAGCCTGACCGTCCGGAAAGTTCGGAGGGACTGGTGTCGTGGGTCCAGTGGGACAACGGTCACAAATGGTTTCCCACCGTGTGTGTGGGCTGGGAGGGGGAGCTGGACGATGATTTTTGGTGTTATTGGTGTCTAGATGTTTGATTTTATTTATGTTTTCATTCTTCATCTTGTCTTACTTAACAAAATGTGTTACGTGTTACCATTTATTAAATATTTTCATGACCTTTCAATCATTTTCTCTATTTCTTTTTCCAAAAATTACCATTTCATGCATGAACACTTATACTCTGCTTATACTCTGCACTAAGTGTGTATTATAGGTCATTGGTACGTATACATTCAATTCAATTTTATTTATATAGCCCAATATCACAAATCACATTTGCCTCAATGGGCTTTACAATCTGTACAACATACGACACCCTCTGTCCTTAGACCCTCGATTCGACTACGGAAAAACTACCCAAAAAAACCCCTTTTAACAGGGAAAAAAAATGATAGAAACCTCAGGAAGAGCAACAGAGGAGGGATCCCTCTCCCAGGACGGACAGACATGCAATAGATGTCGTAAGTACAGAATAGATTCATAGCAGAAAATCAAAGCACAAACAATTATGATGTAGGGTATATATAATTATGATGAAAAGTGTGGGATGTAAAACATAAGGGAAGATGATGGGTCCAGACGGACAACCGAGCAGCTCCAGGTGGAGCCCAACGAGCAGGACCCGAGCCACCCGAGCCACTTGTCCCCTGCACCATAGACACAGCAGCACTGCCCCAGCAGGTCGCCATAGTCACAGATCCAGATACATCTCCGGACACTGAAAAACCTGCTGAAAGTGACAGTAAGAAAGAAGAGACGGACGACAAAGCACAAAACTCCGGGAAAGGGAAGAAGTCCAGTTAGTAACATGCATTTATGGGATGAGAATGCATACGGATGGAGAGGAGGACAGAGGTGAAGAGAGAGAGGTGCATCCTGGGTAGTCCCCCGACAGTCTAGGCCTATAGCAGCATAACTATAAGCTTTATTGGCCGATCTGAATAAATGACACCTCTTTGTGACCATTAGAGCCAATAGAATCGATTGACACCGCCCACATTTAGCTTAGCAACACCAATCACCATCCAGAAGGCAGTCAGGCCAGAGCCATTGGAGGTCCCTCCCCCCTCTGAGCCGACTGTTTGGGCTTATGGAAAAACCCAGGGATCCGCCATTGATTTCAAAGGGACCGTAATACACGAGAGCACACGCTAGAACCGTCTTTTTCAATCGGAATATAACTTTTGACCTGAAGACAGCAAAGGTAAGACATGCTTTATGATATAGTTATGATTTTTTTGTTACAGTTTTGACTGTAGCTCGCTGATATTTCATCGCACGGCAACACGGCCGCCATTGTTGTTTTCTGCAGCGTCCGAACGGTGTAAAGCTTGTGTGGATTGCTGGAAGTGGTGAAAATAACGAAATCGTGGAATTGTGATTTGCATATTTGTGTGTTTTTGGTCACAATGAGTATAATTGCCTAGGTTGTAATTGTGTTTTGTTCTGGCTGTGGATGCTTGGTACAGGCTTTTAGCGGAGTTTCTGCCCTTTGTGTTGGTGTGTAGGATGTTCGTATTGGTGCTTCCTCGCCTGTGTAACGTTACTGTTCATTTATACTGTCCAGGACCAGGTCAGCCCCCGCTAAAGGGGGTTTCCGTATGGGGAAGGTTTTAAACCCCTTGCGTGTCAAAGATGGCAGACGGCTTCAGATTACTATTGTTCAACATTCACTGCTCATTAAAAAATCACACTCTAACTTTTTTCAGATTCACAAACTTTCAAGGATTTCAAGGACCCGTGTTAATATGGGAGTTATGAGACAGAATGTGTTGTAGCACTTCCTCCACCACTGGCACATTCAATTCAAGAATGCTAACAGGCGGGTTTACGTGTGCTAAGTCATTCACACCAGTCAATTCAAGCAACTGAAGCATTATTCAAATTAAACGCAGATGCTAACATTACCATCTAAAAGCCCATTATAGTAATGGGGGTTTTTGGCAAGTGATACAATGCTAACAATTACAATTAAAACGACAGTCCTGAGCTAGCTAATAACAATAGGCAGGTACGGGATAGGGATATTATTCAGTCTTATTATGCCGCTTTCATCGTCGCTCAGATCGTCTTCAGAATCAGTGAGCACTTGTTCCTAAGCATCCGGCTTGTCGAAGAAGTACTTCAAAACCTTTTCGGTGTAATGGCCACGGTTCAGCTCGTCTGCGATAATCTTTGCGGCGTCCATCTTCATTGAATTTTGATATCAGCTAGAGCTGGCCGGAGTAGCATAATAAGTAGCCACGCTTCCCTTGGAGGGCGGGGCAATAACAAAAGCCGGCTTATCCAGTATGGAAATACACAAAGACAATGACACGCCCCTACTGCATGCTAGAATCTCCGAAAAGCAAGCAGATTTCAACCTCAGATTGTACGTTTTCAAATATACCAATACTGCTATCTCAAACACGGAGAGGCTTCTTCGTGATCTCAACTAACAGATTCTGCAAAAAAGCGAAAATCACCGATTTTGAAAAAAACGCTTCTTTCTCATTTTGCTGGAAAGTTGTGCTGCCGACTTGTGTCCCTGGTTTCCGTGACGGGTCACATATGAGTTTGCATAATTGCAAAGTTTAATGCATCAGCAGGTATTTTGCAAGGGATTGAAATGAGAAGAGAGTTGAGCAAAACCTCCATCAGGGTGGTAGTATACACTCAAAATGAAAACCGAGGAGCCTTTACTGCACAATTTGGAGTTGTAGAAGCATGCTATCTTATTTTGAAGGAGGGAAGTAGGGTCCCGGATGTGTTAACAGCATTGATTTTGATTTGAGAGACTCAGAAACAACATAATACCCCCGCAAAAACAGCAGCGCTCAGTGTTTACAGTGAGGAGAATCGAGCATTCGTAAGGACAAGGTTACAGCACGGCTAAATGACCGGCGTTAGTTTCCTTGTACCGACTCTGGTAAAGATGGAGCTCGACGAGACTCGACGCAACTACATTACCTGAAAAAATTACACGATCATTTATATTAGTAGTTAAAGGGACATTTTTATGGAATGTCAGCAAGAAAGTCATTGCCTCAGGGAACAGTTACGTTATTTGATTAGTTTCTTTTTTATTGATTGATTTATTGATATATTTTATATTTTTTCATTATTTAATATCAGTAATGTCTTGTCAATTGGATTATTCATTTATTTTAGTATTGTCTAGTTGTCATTGATTTTGTCTTTTAAGATTGAAAATCAATAAGGGTTAAAAACAACTAACATACATTTTTTGATGGTGGGAGAAACCGGAGTACCCGGAGGAAACCCACCTAAACGTTGGGGGAACATGCGAGCTCCGCATTACCCCAACCGGGAATCGAACGCAGACCCTTCTTACTGGGATTCTGGTGTTGGAGTCCCAGCTCTATGTTTACTCCTCCTCACGTCTGGTCTTCTTTTTCTTCCTCAAACCGAGGAAGTGGCGGGTTCTTTTCCAGAAACCTGCCTTTTCCTTTTTCTCTGCAGCCTTCTCCTCGCAGACTTCATCCTCGTGGTCGTGTGGAACAGCGGGGGGCTTCTCCGGCTGGAAGACCTGTTCTATCAGCTCCTTCATGATTTGGACGGCTTCTGTGCGGACGACCTGACTGACTTTTCTTTCAACCTTAAGCTGAGCAACCAGCCTAAGGTTTACTGTGGTCTGATCATGGATTCGGAGTTTCAGGTCCTCCAATTCCATGGACAGAGACTTCTCCCTCTCAGTCGCCTCTTGTTGCAAGAGTTTGATCTCCTGCTGTGTTTTCTGACGGAAGGCATCCTGCTCAGTCTTCATCTTCTGAATCAGCTGCTTGTACCCTGACACAGACGTGATCTCAGTCTCGAGTTGCTGCAAAAGGGTGTCATTCTTCTGTTTTTCTGCCCTCAGATCAGTCTCATTCATGTTGTACTTGTGGTTGTTGTACGAGAGCGCCTGGTGGAGCTCGTTGTATGAAACTGTGAAGTTCTGGTGTTGCCTCTCATTTTCCCACTTCTGATCAGCCAGCTGTTTTTGCATTTGCTCCAGTTGATTTTCAAGCTGGATCCTCAGAGCGCCCTGCTCATTAACTATGTGTTTCTCTCTGTGAAACCATCGTGTCTGATGCAGTCGCTCCTTCTCTCTCGCTCTGTAGAGCTCTTTGTTCAAACGCGTAACATTGTCGCAGAGTTTGTGGTTTTTATTGATCTCTTCCTCCAGGTTGGAGGAGAGCTCAACGAGCTGCAACTGCTGATGTGTTATGACGTGCTCTAATGATTGAGTGTAGGTTTTCTGTTTCTCTGTCCTGTTGAAAAAACTGAAAATCTGATTCTTGGTCCAGTTGACGGGCGCCAGAGCTGCTGTAACCAGTGTCTGAGTCATCATGTGTCACTATCTGATACTGTGATCTGTCCAACAACAATGTATCTCCTGTTGAAAGGTCTGAAATGAAATGATTTCCTCCAAACAGTTGCAAGCAGGTAAAGATGATGACATCACTCAAACTAATTGCTTTGAGCTTTGAAGTGGCGGAATGCCTGTTGCCCCGCCCCCCATAGTTACTGTTGCTATCATAACTTTATGTTCTATGTGTGCAGCATGAAGGGACTACAAACTCAATTCATTGTACAACCTTGTGTTGCAAAATGACAAGTAAATTACCTCGTACCTTGATTTATCTAGCACATTTTAAAAGCAGTTACTGAGTGCTGCACGTAAAACAGAGCAAAGCAGTGAAAGGCAATGGGAGAAGAGACAAAGTGGCAGTAAGCAAAGCACGTATTAAGGGGACAATTCAAAATACGAATGTAAAAACAATTAAATGAATAAGACAAACAGACCAAAAGTAAATCGATAAATACCAAAATAGAACAAAGATAAAAATGAAATATCTGGTTTAGCACATGATGAGAGTACATTTCAGGCCAAAGGGGATTATTTTATTAAACTAATCAAGGGAAATAGTAAATTCATTTGGGAAAATATTAATAAAATTACAAAGGAGGGTAAAGCAGTTCAAAATTAGGTAAAAAAAAGGAACAATCAAAAGTGATATAAGACAAAGAACAAATAAATAAATAAAGAACAAGCAAATAAAAAAACCTCTATAAATGTGTCTGTTGTTGTTCTTGCATTATTTACAATAGTTTGTTTTATATTTCTCACAATCTGAGGAGGTGGCACTACATACAATTAACCCTATATGTCCGCTGAAGTTCAATAAGACGAATGCAACCGCAGGGGGACACAAGCCAGTGTCTTCTTGTGCCAGTCCCAAGTCTGGATAAATGCAGAGGGTTGTGTCAAGAAGGGCATCCGACGTAAAACACATGCCAAATAAAAAATGCAAATCGCGATGATGACTTCCATACCGGATCGGTCGGGGCCCGATGTAGGACTGACAGTAGGGACTTTGAATGTTGGGACTATGACAGGGAAGGCTAGAGAGTTGATTGACATGATGCAGAGAAGGAAGGTGGACATACTGTGTGTCCAGGAGACCAGGTGGAAAGGTAGCAAGGCTAGAAGCTTAGGAGCAGGGTTCAAGTTGTTCTACCACGGGTCGGATAGGAAGAGAAACGGAGTAGGAGTTATCCTGAAAGAGGAGTTTGTGAGGAATGTTCTTGAGGTGAAAAGAGTGTCAGACAGGTTGATGAGCATGAAACTGGAAATTGAAGGGGTGATGTTCAATGTTGTGAGCGGTTATGCCCCACAGGTAGGATGTGAGTTAGAAGAGAAGGAGAAATTCTGGAGTGAGTTAGATGAAGTGATGCAGAGGTGAGAGAGTGGTGATTGGTGCAGATTTCAACGGGCATGTAGGTGAAGGGAACAGAGGTGATGAGAATGTGATGGGCAGGTTTGGTCTTCAGGACAGGAACGCAGAAGGACAGATGGTGGTAGACTTTGCAAAGAGGATGGAAATGGCTGTAGTGAACACTTTCTTCCAGAAGAGGCAGGAACATAGGGTGACATATAAGAGCGGAGGGAGAAGCACTCAGGTGGACTACATCTTGTGTAGACGTTGTAATCTGAAAGAGACCAGTGACTGTACAGTAGTGGTAGGGGAGAGTGTAGCCAGAACCAGGAAGTTCAGGAGTGTATACAGAGAAAGAGGGTAGCAAAGAAGAAGTGGGACACTGAGAGGACTGAAGAGAGTAGACAGGAGTACAGGGAGATACAGCGTAAGGTGAAGGTAGAGGTGGCAAAGGCCAAACAAAGCGCATATGAGGACTTGTATGCTAGGTTGGACACTAAAGAGGGAGAGGTGGATTTGAACAGGTTGGCCAGACAAAGAGATAGAGATGGGAAGGATGTGCAGCAGGTTAGGGTGATTAAAGATAAGGATGGAAATGTATTGACAGGTGCCAGGAGTGTGATGGGAAGATGGAAGGAGTACTTTGAAGAGTTGATGAATGAGGAAAATGAAAGGGAACGAAGAGTAGAAGAGGTAACTGGTATGGAGCAGGAAGTAGCAAAGATTAGCAAGAGTGAAGTGAGGAGGACGTTGAAGAGGATGAAGAGTGGAAAGGCGGTTGGTCCTGATGACATACCTGTGGAGGTATGGAAGTGTCTAGGAGAGGTGGCAGTAGAGTTTCTGACTAGCTTGTTTAACAAGATCTTGGAGAGTGAGAGGATGCCCGAGGAATGGAGGAGAAGTGTACTGGTGCAAATTTTCAAGAACAAGGGAGATGTGCAGAGCTGTGGCAACTACAGAGGAATAAAGCTGATGAGTCATACAATGAAGTTGTGGGAAAGAGTAGTGGAAGCTAGGCTAAGGGCAGAGGTGAGCATTTGTGAGCAGCAATATGGTTTCATGCCTAGAAAGAGCACAACAGATGCAGTGTTTGCTTTGAGGATGCTGATGGAGAAGTACAGAGAATGTCATAAGGAGTTGCATTGTGTCTTCGTAGATTTAGAGAAAGCGTATGACAGGGTTCCGAGCGAGGAGCTGTGGTATTGTATGAGGAGGTCTGGAGCGGCAGAGAAGTATGTTAGAGTGGTGCAGGACATGTATGAGAGCTGTAAGACCGTGGTGAGGTGTGCTGTAGGTGCGACAGAGGAGTTCAAAGTGGAGGTGGGTCTGCATCAAGGATCGGCTCTGAGCCCCTTCTTGTTTGCTCTGGTGATGGACAGGCTGACAGATGAGGTTAGACAGGAATCTCCATGGACTATGATGTTTGCGGATGACATTGTTATTTGTAGTGAGAGCAGGGAGCAGGTGGAGGAGAATCTAGAGAGATGGAGGTCTGCTCTGGAAAACAGAGGAATGAAGCTTAGCCGCAGTAAGACAGAATACATGTGTGTCAATGAGAGGGACCCGGGTGGAACGGTGAGTTCAAGTCATCACAAAGCGTTTAGACTGGCTAAATCATGTTGAATGATTGCTGAATGAGGCCTGATCATTTCCATATGAATACAGCCCCATATTCAGAAACATCACCTATTTTCACCTCGTGATATCATATCAGTTTAAAACACCAGCTGGACTGCTTTCTCAGCCCGCTCTAGTGACTTTTAGCCTTTACAAACAGAAAAGGGTTCATGTAGGTTAGCTAAACTATAGAAGCACTTACCATTAGTCATTTCTGTGTGCATGTGATCATCGGCTCAGCCGTGAGTGGAGTATCTGCCTCCACCTCACTTTCTCCGTCATGAACATTAGCCGGGCCGTCAGAGTCCGACTCTGAGGTCGAGCCGCGCTCCACCGTCATGTACCGGGGCGGTGAAATAATCCCGAATTAGCTCGGCCCATTTGTCGACAGATGTAGCACCTCTAACGGGACTTGAATTTAAAAGTGGCGCGATGTCTTCCTCGCGTGAATTCATCTGATTTAGCTCTCTGTCTTCCTCTGTCAACCGCAGCCTGTCTGTCTCCGTCTCATCTGTCACCAAACGGGCGTTTGGGTGGACAACCTTCTGACCTGACGTTACGTTTAAGGGCTTCAAAACTATACTCATCAATTCAATTTTACATTAATGTTGACATTGGATGAAAGCTGAGACTTCATTTATTCGGAAACACATAAAAACTCAAAACAGCCCAAAATCCATCTTTTCATGTGAAACCGGGTTTCTGCACGAACGGGCCGCTGCCACTTCCGTCTCATTTCGGTGGAACGCGTCACATAGGCTTCATCAGATGAATCTCATAATGATTACAACAAGGCCATAATGTTCTGCTATAGTGGTCTGAAAGTGTGTGTTTCTTATGAATATCATGAGTGTGATATTTTTCTTCTGAAACCATGACTGACCCTCCGTACACAAAAGCATGTGTTGTACCTCAACCCAAACAAAGTACAGGGAAGGAAACCCATCTGTTATGCTGTCACTAGAAGGATATTTTAGGAGAAATTTCCACTCTTCATTTTTAATTTGATGTATGTATGCTTTGCGCAGAACTAAAAAAAAATCTCAATATATCTACTGAAAAATGACTTACTAGTAAAATAATATGTGCACAGAATCAAGGGGGGTGAACACTTTCTTATGCATTTCGTATTGTGCCCTGAGTCGGTGCAACATCCAAAATTGAAATGCACTGTTTTAAATATGTGCAAACACTGTAAGTTTGTAGCCAAAAAGTAGCGTTGCACTGTGATCTAACAATAGCAATGGTGTGCGTAATCGGCTACAATATCAGTCACAATTTGCATAAATGTTGATGTGCAGCACACCAAAAAAACACGAGTCATTAATTGCAATTCATTTAAAAATGTTTGTTGACTTTCAGGAATATTTTGAGCGCTGTGCAAAGATGTCATCAAGGCAGGCAAGTCTCAAACTGACCTTTGACGTACCTTGGAGGCCCACTCCTCAGCGAGGTTACAGGGAAGATGGGAAGTCACTTTACTGTCTTGCTTTTCCCTCATGTTTGGAAGAGCACACGGCTGTGTTGACACAAATCCAGTTGGGTTTGGGTGCCAAAACTCCCAAAAGGAACTAAAGCCACAAACACTGTGACTAAGTGAACATTTCCCCAAAACAAATGTGGCCTTTTTTTAATAAATCATAGTGCAGTTAATAAAATGACTTCATGTCAGTTGAAAAGCAATACATCCTGTGGTGACAGATGATAGTCATGTGGAGCTTTTGTCTTGTTTTGCAGTTGACTTGCATGATGAAATATCAGATGGCATCTAAAAATGTCCTAAATACCAGAAAACCAGAAAAAAAAAAGGTAAACTCTTTGTATATGCATCTAATGTGATTTCATTGTTTCTTGTCGACTATGGATTACACAGATGAAATGGTGGGCCATCCCAACCAGAAAAGGTCTTCAAGGGCTCCACAACGTGAGTATAGCTATATCAAGATTGGAGAAAATATATTTGCATATATTCTACCTATGACTAAAAAAAAAAAAAAACCTTTTTTCCCCCCCCCGTCCCTGTTTTTCCGTTGCACCATCACACCCCCACAGGGACCCTGTACACACACTTAATTACACTCAATGTAATTATTAACGTGTGATTCCATAGCTGTTTGCAGACATTCATTTTTACAGCCCCACACTGTAATTACAGCTTTACTTTACACAGAGGTCGTTCAGTTGTTTGAAGCCTTTGAGTGCAGGATGCGGCTAAAATTGGAAACGATGCAGGTCAACGTCTGCGACGCCGCGGGGAGGGTGGCGGACTTGCTGGGGGCCAGACGACACACATTGCAGAAGGACGTCGGCGACATGCTGCCGGAGCCACGCCAAACCGTGGAGGACGTGGAGAGTCAGTCGGGACTCTTCTGTCAGGAAGCGAACAGTGAGTGCAGTGACATTTCTTCCCTGGTATTTTGACAAATGACCCACCACGTTAACAGATCATTTTATTTCTACAGATGCAGTCTGCAAGCTGGAGTGAGCCTGGGCGATGGCATGAAGAGGAGAATTGGGAGCAACTCCCTCTGGGGGGGGGGCTACAGCTTTAAGGGGAGGAAGGGGAAGGGGCCATTTAATAATAATAATAATAATAAGTTTTATTTATATAGCACCTTTCCCAAGCTCAAAGTCGCTGTGCAAGAAAATACGTACATATACATAGTATCAAGGAAGAAACAATGTCGAACATAGACGTACAAATATACAGGAAAAGAAACCTAGGCAGAGGATGGCTGGAAATACTGTAAGACAGGATATGTTTTTAGTTGAGACTTGAAAGAGGATATAGTAGCAGTGTCGCGCAGAGATAGAGGGAGGGAGTTCCAGAGTCTCGGGGCCACAGCACTGAATGATCCACCGCCCGTAGGAGAAAGACGGAAAGGAGGTATAGTAAGTAGTCTTGAATCAGATGACCGGAAGAGACCGAGCAGGAGAATAATAGTGCTGAAGTTCAGATAAATCATGGGGAGCAAGTCCATGCAGGCATTCAAAAGTTAAAAATAGAATTGTATACTGGGTGCGCACAGAAACAGGTCGCCACTGCAGATCATAGAGCAAAGGGGTAATGTGGTCAGATTTCTTTCCTTGAGGGATGACTCTGGCAGCGGAATTTTGGACGTATTGAAGTCTAGCGATTGTTTTGGCAGGAAGCCCAATAAGGAGTGAATTACAGTAGTCGAGACGTGAGGTTATTAAAAGCACTGATTAGAGTTTCGGTATCTTTAGTGCTGAGAGCAGGTCGCAGTCGTGCAACGTTACGGAGGTGGTACAATGCAGTCTTAGGTAATTCAACTTATATGAGCTTGAAATGTAAGCGACAAGTCAAATGTTACACCCAGATTTTATAAAATCAAAAAAATGAAGCCATGTAAGTAAGTATGTGTGAGGTAATTTTGACATAAACACATAAGTGTCTGTGCTTGTGGAAACATTTTCAGATTGTATAAAAGCTATGACAAAGGCGACAGTACCAGAGGCTCCCCTGGTGTCATTTCATGTCACTAACATCTCTGTTCTGAAATGGTTCCTGTGGTCATCCGAGGCCAGTCAACCTTTTACCTGGTACATTCCCTCAATCCCAATCCCAACCTATCCTAAATTTCAACCATAACATTTGTCTTGGTTCTGCTGCAGATGCTGGCAGCCTAAAGAGCGAGCCATTTCATTGAATACAAATAAACAAATTCATCCCAGTGATCCCAACCCTGTCAACAGACATCAAGCCAAACGCGCAATTATATAAATCACTCACAGTTTCTCAAGAATTCATTTCAAACTTGATGTTTTTTCTTCCTCGTCCAAAAAGAATCGTAATTCTTAAGAAATATAAATAAACATAAATCCTTGTCTGAATGACCTTAAATTATATGTTCATCCATCCCGCGCGTTCACACATTTAATTCCAAGAAAGTAGGGTATTAAAATACATGTCTTATTCTCTGCCTAGGGGGATTTCTACTTTCACCCAGGTTTCCATTTCATTGCTTACAACACATTTTCATAGTTTACACACGCGCAGCTCAATTATGCTTTCTGAAATATTTGGAGAAGCTGTTTGAACAAGAATTTAAACCAATCTTTAGTATTCTCTTGAACAACATGCACTGGCAATAAGTTCCACTTGAACGTGGCTCTGCATATGTTCCGTATGAAACTCGTTTTCGCTTTAGGTACATGTCTGACTAAAGCAGTACAATGAAATTGAAGTGCCACATCTGATCAGTGCGGAGAATCTAAAAACTAAGCATGCAAACACACACACACACACACACACACAGAAAGATTAAAATGTTAAAATGGCATTGCATGTTAAAAACAGGATGGAAACTAGTAAGTCTTATCCCCATTCAGAGTCCTTAGGGCCGATGGGAGAAAAACAGTTTTTTAGTCTATTTGTCCTGCTTTTGAAACTCCCGTATGGCATCCAAGAGGGCAGGATGCTGAACAGTTCATGCCCAGGGTGGGTGTTGTCCTTTGTGGTGTTTGCTGTTTGCAGTTTGCAGTGTCTTCCGCAGAGGGCAACGGGCAGCCAATACTTTTTCCAGCAGTTTTTTTCTAACTCTGCAGATTGTTTTTGCGGAGCAGTCTCTGAAAGTGCAACTACTGCTGGGACTTCTTCAATATGGCCGTTGTATTTGAAGGTGGAGACCCGCGGTACCTCATCGTCGTTGACACGCAGTGGGACTGAATCATTCCTGTCCTGCCTAAAATCAATTAGGAAGGACTGTTATTGTTACACACCTCGGACAGTGCCTGGACTTCCTCCCCGTACTCTGACTCATCGCCTCCTGTTGTGTCGTCAGCAAATTGAATGATGGCGTTGGAGGAGTGGATGGGAGCGCAGTCGTAGGTGTACAGGGAATGAAGGAGTGGACTCAGCACACAGCCCTGGGGCTCTGACTGTCAGACTGTCACGGATGGTTCCGTAAGAGCACTGCACAACGGGCCGCTTCATTTACCGGGTACCCGTAATCTTTTTCATATCTCTTTCACTGAAGCACTAGACCAAATCATGAAACAGTAATCAAGCTGTGACAGAACTAAAGCATTTAGAACATTATACTTTATAATGAAATACAAGATGGACAGGGGTACAATGTCACCACATTCACTGAAAAACTACATATTAAAAGAGCAAAACGTCCAAGGACTAAATGTAAATGGACTGTACTTGTATAGCACCTACATACACTCACAACGAAGGCGCAGCTTCGGGAGCATTGTGGGGTTCACTATCTTGCTCAAGGATACTTCGACACATGGCTGGGGGAAGCCGGGATCGAACCGCCGACCTTCCGATTGGTAGACGACCCGCTCTGCCACCAAGCCACAGTCGCCCTAGCCGCCGACTGCTTTGAAACAGAGAAGGAATTCTTACCACTTCTGTCCTATCTTAATCATTAGAAAGTAGCTGGGTAGAAAGCTCATATTGGATGCTATATGTCAGTTTATAAATCTTATACGATTAAAAACTCTTTTAACAGGGAAAAAGAAGATAGAAACCTCAGGAAGAGCAACAGAGGAGGGATCCCTCTCCCAGGACGGACAGACATGCAATAGATGTCATAAGTACAGAATTGATTCATAGCATAAAAATCATAGCACATACAATAGTGTGTTTTCCCGACACGTCATCAACAAAACATTAACTCTAAATTTACATCATCAGCTCTCAAACGCAAACAGCAGCTGCTCGACTGTCTGTTAAGTTTTCAACTGGTCTTTTTTTTTTTGCCATATTGGCGATACTGAAAGTAAACAATGCCACTGAACCGCACGAAACTCGCAAACTTTTGCTGATTATTTCCGCTGAAAATGGTCAATTATTGTCGTGTTTTAGGCTGTACTAATCGGTCGCACCGGGAAAAACATTTTAAGTTTTATATACTGCCAAAAGTAGTAACAAATCAAGGAGAAGAGTGCAAAAAACGGTCTGAGGTGAAATATTAGGCTACTATCTTAACTAATGTGGTAGTGTAATAGTTCACTTTCATATTGATATTACATCGCTGTTTGTTATTTCTTGGCTAAAAATCTGATTCTAATCTCATTTCTTAACCTTCTCCAATAGTACAAGACTTATACTTTTTCTGTAAAATGTTACTGAAATTTAGTTAATGGTTTTATATTTATCATTACTGTATTCTAGGTAAAAGATCTGACCTGTATACAGACTGGGTGCCGTGCGTTAATATGAACGGAAAACAAGGACCACGATCACCTGAGGACTCACTGACGTCACGCTACAAACGTCGTGTAAATCGAACCCAGCAGAAACACAAGAATGCTGCTGCCCATTCTTTGCTTCTTTTTTCATGGTTTAGACATAATAAATTACTAGAAATTATTCTTCAGTGGTGTATTAACCGTGCAATCCATGCTGTTGTTTACACCCGAGTATCTCCAATATGGCCGCACATCCGGGTAACTGACCAAACTGGGACGGAGTTGCAAACCCTCTATTATGATGACAATGGCAAAATTGTAGTATATATAATTAAGCCATGAGGCATATCCAACAATGAAAAGTAGGCAGATACTCTTCTCAAGCACACATACTATAATATAATATAAAAATAACTTTTGTTGGACTCTAGTAAATTAGCTAACTGGCGTTAGCTTAATAGCGTTAGCTTAATAGCGTTAGCTTACAAGCGTTAGCTAGCGTTAGCTAGCGTTAGCTAAGGCTACATTAGCTACGTTGGCGTTAGCGCTACTTCTTTCCTCAGTTCTATACCTATAGATGTATTCTGATTTGAAGGTGCCATCTTTTTCATTTGTGTGAACATGTGTGTGGTCAGCATGAGGAGGAGGAGCTGGAAGTAGTATCGAAGGAAGTCGTTTCGGAGGGCCCAGAAGATAAGCGACCCCGGCCTCGCCCCGGTCCCCCTCTGCTCATTTTGCACCATGCTCTGCTTATAAGCTCATAATATCAGGAGAGCCTTCCACAGTGTTGGTTAACCAACGCTTTATAAAGCTTTTATTCTACAAGGTCAGGTGCAGTTTTCTTTTGTTATAATTTGAGATTCAGCTTTTTCAGTTTCAGTTGGTTTTCAGGTGAGATACAGCTGTTCAGTATCTCTCGTTCCCCTCACAGCACGAACGTCCTGTGTTTGAATCTCAGCCCCGGTGCTTTCTTGTGAAGTTGGCATGTTCTCTCCATGTTCATATGTCTTGGCGTGTCTGCGTGTAAATGCAAATGCTCCGTAAATTCAAAACGGCCCCGTTCTGTGACATTAAGGATCTGTTGTGTTGTTAAACAAAAATAAATGTTCTACATATATACATTAAAAATATATAACGTAAAACTAAAATAAAGAAACAGAAAGAAAAGCATATAAACCACATTATTATTATTCTTACAATTAGTTGTAATAGTGGTTGTAGTTGTAGTAGCATAGAAATAGTAGTAGTAGTAATAATAATAATAACAGTAAAGGACATCTAGATGACTTTTCCCAAACGTCCCTGTAACGTCTTGGAGATGTTCGAAGACTCCATAACGTCCCAGAAACATAATGGAAACCCTTCACGATGAGGTCTAGGGACGTCCTGAGGGGCGCTTTAGTGGTACATGCTGCGGACGTTGTTTTGTGCGCTGGGTCTCTTAGCAGTTATGACACTAAAAGACACTAAAATAGCTTCAACTACGTACTGTTTGCCTCATTTAAAAAAAAAAAGTCTACTAGAAACACATTACCGTTCAGTACCTCGAACACACACTGCAGTAGTTTTACTGTCGCTGTAAGTACTTGGTATAGCACGAAATGTGTATCAATCCACGCATAGTCCACAAATGTACTATTTACTCCTGTTTGAATAATGCTAAGCTGGCTCACTGAGCCATTTAAAAAGAACAACTACATATGTGCAACTAGTATTTAAAAAATGACGTATTCAGTAGAAACGAAGGGGCTTGGAGCTGAGGGCTGCAGAGAGAGTAGGGAAGTCAGAAATGATTGAGATTGAATAACACACTGTTTTTGTCTTTTCATTTGATTTGTTGATAATGAGAAAAATATAGAAAAACATATGCCTTATCCTCTGATTTACCCTGTAAGGGCATCTTTTGTAAGAATATCGAACTCACTGAACATTATCCATGGAAAGGATTAAAAAAACCCTCAACACCTGTATCCTTTGTACCCTTAAACAATGCATTTCACCTTAAAATAAGAGGACACTGCCTGACATGAAGCATCTTTTGAGCTCTGGTGCTGGTTTTCTCTTGTTTTCTGTGGGCCGTGTCTCTCCTCGGTGTCCCGGCGCAAGGCGCCGGAGCTGTCAGTGTTAGACATGGTCTGTGGGTTATCAGCGCTGGAAGCTGCTATCCAGTGCAGGACAGGACAGTAAAGCAGACGGTCTGACGGGGCTGACAGGTGTCAACTCCGCGGGATTCAGGCTGATCCAGGCCTCTCACTCGCCACAGCGCTTCAAGAGCAGGTGGCTCACGCTGATACGGCACACGCAGCCATGTTCACAGTGAAACACACACACACACACGCAAAAAACACACGATCAGAACAACACGCTCCCTAAGGAGGCATGGGGCATGTATATTTATGTAGGTACTCAAACTAATGCATCACGCGTGGTTATGCTCACACGCAAAGGTCACAAATCACCGAAACTGAAATGTACACGCACACAAATAGAAAGTAAAATGCACATATATTGAAGCATTATATCCCCGAAGTGAATTACATATCAAGGACATGATGTTCAGACTACACAATATCAGCCCGATAATAGCTCGACCCGACAAATGTAGGGCATCGGAAACGAAAATGAGTGTCCCGACAGAAAACATTTTTTTTTGCCTTCCATGACTAAGGGTTGCCAACCGACCCGTAGCCCACGGAATCGTCCCGTAATTGGAAGCTAAAAGACCGCGTTGTAAGTGATACGGGACGTGCTTTGTTCCATGTTGGGCAGGGCGATTTGTATGAGGCAGAAGGGAAGCCTCCTGTTCTGTTGTCCCTCAGCCTGTCTGTCACGTCGTGTTCCACCACCCAAACGGAGAACGCGCTTGTCACCGGTCGTCACTCACGACGAAGCATGAGTGACAGCGTTGCCACGATACACCTGACAGCCCTTTGGATGGGACTTCTCCTCACAACCAAGTATGGGGGTAATGCAGGTTGTAAGACCCGTCGTGTTGGACAAAATTAGCATTGTGCAATAACAGGCATTGAATGTATAAACTATTCTCTCTCTTGTGGACTGTCCCTTCACTTCCCTGGCGGAGGAATAGGAATGATGTTGTTGGTGCTGCTAGGTGGAACTGGGAAACAGAGGAAAGGTCGCTGTAGTTTTTTTCTTTTTTTAGGCTCTCTTGCACTTTTCCGAACACAACAATAATTTGACACCACCCTCCAGTGGGCAAGGAAGAACTTCCAAAAACCGTAAGAGTCGGGAAAAATTGCAACCTTCCAAGTTTCCTTGGGAAGAATTACACAAGAGGGACCTTCTCCCAAGGCACGTAGGTGTCTTGACAGCAACTATTCAAAGAAATTCAACAGCAAAACAAAAAATAAATGGCTAATTTGACACCGCCCTCCAGTGGGCAAGGAAGAACTTCCAGAAACCATTTGAATGAGTTCAATTTGTCTTTGACAGCCAGTAACACACACACCGCCACTGTTCGTTTACGTTGTCATTCCTGGAGGTCGGTCCCTTCGCGCCTCCTTCCCGGTGGCATCACGCACGTCGTGAAAGATCGCCAGCTGTGATTGGTGGGAGACCAGCGTGCAGTGTGTCGTGTCTCTTGGCCAGGTCACAGCAAGAATTTGTGACTCTGTAATCTCCTAATCTGACACAGTGACCACCATAACAGACTAAAATATCATGTAGTCTAAGTCCGTGCAAACAGACCGGTGTAATATCTAGAATATAATTTCCTTTTTTTTTGGGGGGTTAAAAAGTCATGCTGTTACACACTCCGATACAGTAGGGGGCGGCATACACCTTCAACGTTGGTTTGTAGCCCGCAGGTAAAATCAAAGAAGAAGAAAGCGTGCGCAGATTTGAATAATGTCGGGCTGTAAACGGGTTCGGGCTTTTAAAAAGCTGTCAGTCAAAATGTACTTGTCGGGCTCGGTCCTTGTCGGGCCCTAACTGTTGAGGCCCGATTACAGCTCTACCTTCCACAACCCCCGAAAATGGTTACTGTTCTTGAAGCCTTTTGGGTACAGACACGATCCTGGTTCTCCAAAAGATGACTTCTTAAAGTTTACCATCAAAAAGTCAGAATTTTCTAAGTTAATAATGAACTAAACTTTCTTTCACCTTTTTTTAAAAACATTTCTTCATTTAATATGGAAATAATATAAAACAATTAAGCTATATCCACAGTGGCGGCTGGGTCATTCTTACTATTTGGTGCCACTTTCAGCTTGGTAACTTTCTATTAAAAAATGTTAAAATTTCCACAATTTTATAATTTTATCTGAAGAATGGCTAGTTACACTACAATAAAAATATATTGGATCAGCTCAGGATATTATTGTTTAATAATTCTGACCAAATTCTTCACACATGCAAAGGCCAAATGTCCACCCTGTTACCGGACGTTCTCATCTCAATTAATAGGTGTTTTAAATGCATAATTATTGTAATATTTACATAGCCTAAGAGCTAAAATGTCCCTCACTCTACCCTGCAAATGTTTTAACTAAGTGTTCATTAACAAGCATTATCTTTGATTTTTTTTTTTAAGGGACAATGGCAATTTCAACATATGTTTTTGGAATAAAAATACATTTCATTGGAATTTTGTCCCCATCTTAAATAATTGAAATTTGCCATTTAATTTTCTACAAGTAACCACAAAGATAAGCATAACATTTGTTGAACTTATTTTATCAACATCAAAAAAACACAGAGGTAACAGGGTGGACAGAGGGGAAACAGGGCGTAACAGAGACAGAAACCTGCTGTTACTACTAAAACTTACTACTGAACAGACCAGCATCCCATGTCTTTTTCTAGGAAATTCCACACTGTCTTGTCTCGCTGGACGGGCCTCTTGTTTAAATCTGCTCGCCCCTGTACCACCTCTCGTGGACTCGGGCCAGCAGAACTTGTTGATCCCATTCTTATGCGTGCACTCCACCCTCACATCTTCTTCAACCTCCTGGATGATTCCCGGGTAGGGTTCACCATCGTAGCTGACAATGCACCTTCCTTCCTCTCTGTCCTTTCTCCACCTCTCTTTCTCTTTATTGAGCTACATCGGCCTTCTTTCTGGCTCTGCATCACGACGATCCCTGTAGCGTCGCTGCTTTTCTGCAGCAGACAGCGGCACCTTTTCCTGACAAATACATGCATACTATTTAAGCTACTCATTCTTGAGATTACAAATACATTCATTATAAATTGATTATAAATACAAACAAATGCTATATTATTTATCTAGGTATTGTGTCCACTCTGTTACAATATGGCCACCCTGTTACTGTGCAAAACAGTAACACTTCATGAGAAAAAAATCGTTGCAGAGAATCGTGATTCATATTTTTCCCAGAATCATGCAGGCCTATCCTCCCGTAGCAACCGAGTTGCTGTGGAAAGGAACATGGCCGAGTTGGCGTTGTCCCCTTTTATGACCTCGGTGACGTCATTGTTGTAAACCAGGCTTCCGGTTGTAGTCTTACGCCTCGCAGCCAATCCCAGCCTGTAAAGTTGGGGTCGGCTGAGGGCTGCTTTGGTTCCGGGCCGGGTCTGAGTTTCTGTTCACACCTCAGTGTGAACAAACAGGCTTGTCTTTTTACAGCAGGCATAAAATTCATTTTTTAATTGAATTTGTTTATTTGACTTCCAAGCTCCATAGTTTATGTGAAGAAACTGGTTTTGTTTGACAAATACAGTGGTAGTGTTATTTAACAAGGCAATATGCTGTGGCCCGAGATGCTGCCTGTGGCTCAGTATGACGTGCCATGGCCCTCCCCTGCTCCAAAACCTGTCTGAGTAGCAAGGATGGGAGCATAACGTTCCACTCCCATAACACACCTGCTGTTGCGAGAGGACGGGGACGATAATCACACGCTGTAAAAAGTCCCGAGACTCAGGCAGAGCGGGTGTGAGAAGGGGAGGACGTGGCATGTCTTGTGGGCGCGCACATACAATCACACAATTGGAACTTATGTTGGAAGAGCGGTGTGGACGGCCGTGACGCACTGTGACAGTCCCGAGGCTCGACCAAATAAGTTGGGCAATAAGTTAAGCCTCAGCATGGGAGAGCTGGCGGCGCATGTATCGGCTCCCTACAGCCATGGCTGTAACGTGCCCAGAGTTGACAGCGTGTCTCTGGTTGTCAAGCATGTTCAATACTGAGTGAGGTCAGGGAAAACCCAGACGTATCATGCAGGTAGAACCGAATAAAAGGACACGGTGGAGCCCATGATGCCGCTGTGCATATGTCTTCCACAGCCACCCCTACGAGGAGCGCCGTGGAGGAGGAAAAAGCTCTCGTAGAGTGGGCACGAATGCCAGACAGGGGGGGGGTCTTCCCCTGCTTATATATACTTACACAGCCAGTGAGCTAGATGCTGTTTTGCTAGAGGCTTTCCTTGAGAATGCTCTCTGTAATGCACAAGCAGTCTGTCTGAAAACTGCTGTGCGTGCGACACAATGTGACTGGACAGAGGTGATGTGACGTTTCTTCCAATGCCGTCCCTGTGAGGGAAAAATTGTGGTGTCAAAACTTTGAAGGTGTGGAGTCTCACTTCTTTCCCAAAATGTGCGTACTCAAAGCTCACTTCCGTTAGCTTAGCCGTTAGGCTAGCTAGCTCTTTCTCCGTCGGATTGTTGAGTGTAAAACACCAACCCTTCGATGGATTTTCCGGTTTTCGAGGTCTTCCAGGAAGGGTGGCAAAATGTTTCCTCTTTTTAGTAACTTTAAGCATGTCTAGCTAGCTAGTTTACTCTGTTTCTTCAGTCGTCACACACCAAAAAGTGTGGCAAGCTGGTTGTCAAAGCTTGGGCCAAATCCAACCTTTAGCCGAGACCTCACCGTGCACTACAGCTTTGACTATGCACAGCAGGTGTGTCTTATTAACTATACTTTTTCAACGTACATATAGGGTTCATTGTTTGTAGTGTCACCTCCTCAGATTGTGAGACATATAACACAAAATACTGTAAGTAATGCAAGAACAACAGCATGATACATAAATCCATATCAATGTGTCTGTGCATGTGACAAAAGGTATTGACCAAGATAGATTAATACATGTATAACTACAGAATAATTGTATAGTTAGTGAATCACTCTATTCATTATTTCCCCTTCTTGTCTTGTTTTGTATTGTTTTTACAGGTCCATTACCCAACCCGTCGTAATCTATGAAGGCAAAATTCATTGAATGTACCTGTTTCGGTTAGCTTAATGATAATGTTAGTTAGCTCGTCTTTCATCGGGTTGTTCAATGTAAAACACCATCTCTTAGACAGATTCTCCGGTTTCCGTGGCCTTACAGGCAGGGCGGCAACATGTTTACTCTTCTTACTTGCTTTAGGCATCTTTTTATCGATCAGTAGTTACTGTTTCTACCGTCGCCGAGGTGTCCCGACTATAGGCTTGGACCCAAGCTTTACTCGCTTTACTCTAAGTAAACCACTAACTTCTTTCGGGAACCTTATTGTTATGTATGAAGTATCCCCTGTTCCGAAGTTCCTCAAGCAACTACTTTTGGAGCCTACAGGGAGACTAAGAGCCTTTGCTATGTCAGCATCCTCTTTTACATGAGTTTTGAAGTGTCGAGCTATTTTAAAATGGGCCGTCTTGCAAATAAAGATGCAAAAAGATGCACTCAAGCACTGCCTCCCTCCTGCTGCAGTGGCTGAGTGTACTGTGTCTGTTGGTTTTTCATTGGAAAATATTCCATTGGTGTCACGTATGATATGCAAGTCCATAGAGTTATCCATTAGTGATTCTTCAGCAACCAGAAATGTTGCGTTTGCCAAGCTGTTGATTGGTTCATCTTCTTCTATGTCCGTTTCTGGGGCTGGAACATATTCTGGATCACGTTCATCATCTAATTCTTCCTCTTCGCAGGTTTCAGATTCGTTCTGGTTAAAATACAAAGAAAAGAAAATGTAACAGAAGTCACACCTACATAAGCACTATGTGACAACCGCCAAACAAATTGAGATTTCTGTCCTGTGCATACCCCATTAAAAGTTAAAATGACAGAACAATTGACATAGCAGGCCAACTAGACAGATTCTTGAATATGAAAGAATAAAGGGCAGTATTCTTTACCGACACTGGCTGTCATGACATCAACATAGCAATGCAATGCAGGCATAAGTGGTCAACACATGATGAGAGCCCAGTGCCCTTTTTTTCTATAGAAGAAAGCGTTGAATCCCAACCTAGCGTTGACACTACCCTGGGCGTAGTGGAACTAGATTTTTTTTTTTTAATGACAGCCCTAATCCTTTTGGTAACGTTTGACCAAAATACAATACTTACCCAAGTCTTTTGTCTTTTGTCTGGAAACAGTATGCACGCTGTAGCAAAAACTACTAAAACAACAACAAAATATTACTGTTTAATGAGAAAAGTCATAATACTTCACAAAATTATAGAAAAACAAAACACCTAATAAGCACCTAAAATCATGTATTATACAGTAAACAGTATTACAGTTAGCCAACTCTGCAAATGAAAAACAGTAAGAAATAATAAAACAATAATAAAAAAAAAAGACTTTGGTGGAACTTATGGAATAACCCCATTAGTTGCTCTGTGCTCCCCTGTATTTGGGACACTCTATTCACTTCTAAATGCAGCGAAACCGGTCTCAAAGTCAAGCTTTCAGCACAGCAATGAACATGATTCTGTAACAAGACTAGGTAAACCTGGTAGACCTAGATAGTGCTGTATGTACCCATAGACAAATCAACTGTGAGAAATGCCTTTCTGTGAAAACTGTTTGTTTGACAGAAGCTGCTTTGTTTGCGTGTGTCTTCAGTTGCGTAAGCATACTCTGTTTTAGTCTGAAGACTTTTATGAAATGTGTTCAGTCTTAGGGTAGACCTTAAATTTCTGCTGACGCTTAAAAATGACTTACAAGTAGCTGCGATCACTCTAGATAAGATAAGCTAATGATTAAAAGGTCCACCACAAAATCAAACACACATATGTCTCCTCTTACTCGTAGTGAGGTTTATCCATCTAAATTGTTTTGGTGTGAGTTGCCGGGTTTTGGAGATATTGGACGTAGACATGTCTGCATTTTTTGAATATAATGGGACTGATATGGCACTCGGCTTGTGGATCTCAAAGCCAGTCAGTCAGTCATTTTCTACCGCTTGTTCCCGTTGAGGGTCGCGGGTGACTGGAGCCTATCCCAGTGACTTTGGGCCTTAGGCAGGTTACACCCTGGACGGTGGCCAACTCGTCGCAGGGCTGACACAGAGACAACTATTCACTTTCATCCACTAGGGGAGTTGTCAATTATCTTCCACAAGCATGTCTTTGGACGCTGGGAGAAATAACAATGTTTATTTTATTTTTTTATTTTCTCTCTCTCTTTCAGATATCTTGCCACTGGAGACTCCTTCCGAACCATTGCCAGCAGCTTCCGCGTTGGTGTCTCCACAGTATGCCAGGTTGTCCCAGACGGGGTGACTGCAATCTGGGACTGCTTGGTGGATGAGTTTATGGCTGTGCCCTCCACAGATGAATGGTGGAACTTCCCGCTCTGCTGTGGAGCACTGGACGGGAAGCATGTCCTGAAAAACGCAACCCCCAAAAACTTATGAGTGTGGCTGCATTTGCAGTATTACAACGCTGAGTTCAAGCGCCTTATTTCATATCAGGTAACTAACTATAAACCACTATGTATGGTCCAGAGAGGTGTTGCATTATTGATCCCAGTTCCGAAACTACAAGGGGACTTTTTCTTTAGTTCTCCTTGCTGTTGTGGATGCAAGGTATTGCTTCCGGGTCATGGATGTCGGGGGATATGGGCGGACAAGCCAACTCAGCCTTTGGCCAGGTGGCACCCTCCATCTGCCACCTGACCGTCCTCTCCCAGGAGCGGACCACAGAGGACCCCAGCCCCATGTCTTTGTAGCAGATGAGGCCTTTCCCCTCAGAAAAAAACCTCATGACGGGTCTTTAATTACCGTCCCTCCAGAGCCCGGCTGGTGGTGGAGAACGCTTTCGGGATCCTGTCCTCTCAGTGGAGGAGGTATCGTCGCCTCATACAGGTTCAGCCTGATGTTGTGGAGAGGTGCGTGAAGGGGACGTGTGTCCTCCACAACTTCACGAGGAGTTCTGCAGAGGCACCTGCTGTGAGGGGGGCGGTGCGAGGTGCAGACGACTCACTGCAGAGTCGTGGTCGGGTTGCAGCCAATAATTCTGCCAGAGAGGCCGTCCGGGTCAGGACAGCTTCATGGCTCACTTTTCAGTCGAGGGAGCAGTCGCGTGGCAACCGACTGAATAGATCTGTAAATATTTATTTTTTCTTTTCTTTGGATCTACACCCTTTATATATTGTAAATCACATCTTTTCAACCAATATTGTTACGTTTTCCTCCTTAACGCTTGTAAATCTTTCATCAGTTTGTTGTTCTTATTTTCAAATGATAAATGGAGCCAGCCTCCAAAAGGAATCCCTGTCTCGTTGCTGCATTCTCATTACACTATACCACAAAACTGTTCCAATCACAAATAACTATTATTTTTACTATACTATGAGTGTATTTGCAATAGGATATAATCAGAATGAATATAAAAATGATTGTAAGTATTCTCGTCTTAAATCGAAATAATATCTATGCAACAAATATAAAGGGTAACACTTTACAATAAGGGTTCATTAGTTAACATTAGTTAATGTATTAACTAAACATGAGCTAACCATGAGCAGAACATTTGTTACTGTATTTGTTAACGTTAATAAAAATCCAGCTGTTCATGGTTTTTTCATGTTAGTTCAGTGTGCATTAACTAATGTTAACAAGATTCTAATAAAGCAGTTAATTATTAGTTTGTGTTAACTAATGAACCTTATTGTAAAGTGTTACCATATAAACTAGGATTTACTACGTTGTGCACAAAGTAACACACAAAAACCTTTGGGCATTGTATAGAGCATTTATTTAATGATACAAAATAAATCATTATACAATAATTAAACAATAAAACAAACAGTTTAAATAAAAAAAACTATATACAAAGAACATTTACAACTATTTACATGCAGGAATAAAAAGGATCTTGCTTGGAAGAGCGAAGAGTGAGGGACAAAATGAAAATGAAGGAGAGGAGAAAGGAGCGAAAGTCTGGTTCATTCCCTGCAGAGATTGCTGCCTCTTTTTAAAACTACTGAGTCGGTTCCAAATGTTCCAAATTAAGCAGAACTGTGCTGTTTTCATAAATTAATTTATGCACTTGAAATTTTACAAATTCTATCGCCTGAGGAGGTAACCTCTGCAGGGAAAGGACCAGACTCAAGAGGAAGAGCTCATCCTCTGAGCGTGGAGGCGGCGCCGGAGCCACGGGACGGGTCCTCTGGGCTTCCAGGAGCTGCCGCTTTACCTCCGATGGCTGCTCCCTGCGCCTTCTCTGGGCTCTTCCTCTTGGTGGCACTGTATAAAACGACATATTCTGGAAAATCTGAAGGCAGAAAAGGATTCAACTATATGAGTGCTTACTGTCGATAGAATGTGCATGTACACAGTCATTATTGGCCGTACTCACCTGCGGGTACAGCAGCAGCTGTTGAAGGGCCGGCAGGGGAACAAGCAGCAGCAGGTTCTGGCAGAGGGGACCCAGGCTCACTGCCATCAAAACAACCGGTCGGCTCTGTCATGACGATATTAAATATTAATACAACATTGCACACATTGCACATTACACCAGTCAGAGAGAAATTCATTTCGACTTTTCATCATAAAAAAACAACATATATGCCCTGCTCTGTTTCTTCATCTGTCAACACACCTGTCTCTGCTGCTGCTGGCTCGCCCCGGGTCTCGGGGTGGTCGTACCCTGCGGCCTGATTCTCCTCATCCCCCCGCTCCATATTCCCACTTGTCTCCCGCGGGGGGGACGAAGGGGTCGAGGAAAGACAGGACCGCAGGCTACCTTTCACTTTCTCCCTGACCCTGCAGCTGACCCACTCCTCTTCTCTGCATCCTTTCTCTTCTCCTGCAAATATGTGTCCCTCAGACCCTTCCATTTCTTTCTGCCCACTTCCACTGGATAAAGCACATCAAGTGGGCGGGAAAGTAGTTGTAAAATACGGCAAATAAGCTCAGTTAGCTAGCTTGTAGTCTCGATGTATCTCACTCTCAAACTGAGTAAAGAACGTTTTTTACAACTTGCCAGATTGTCCGACCTCCTCACTCACTCTCGTCCAAGCAAGATCCTTTTTATTCCTGTTTCTATAACGATACGGGGACGTATCGCACAGCTCCGGGTATCTGCACGCAGCCACAATTACTTTGTCCTCCACTGTTGTTCGGATTCCTGCCTCCGCTCCTAATCACGTCACTACCCGAGCAAGCTCCTAAATGGTTAACGCGGCGCGAATATTCTCTAAGTTCTGATTTTTCAACTCGCACGAATCGCTCAATTCACCACGCCATTGGCGCCGCAGAATGTCAATTCGCGTCTTTGCAGTGTCTTAACGTGTAAATCACGCTTCGCGTCCGGTGTGAACGCACCATTAAGTGTTTTACAGCAATTCTTATTGCACAGCAAAACCCATTCAAAGACTAATGTGAAATGTTTTGGTAATTTGGGCTTAAAGCTGTGGTTGGCAGTTGATTTCAGAAGCGTTTTTTTGTTATATTTGTTGAAATTCAGTTTCACATCCCGACATCAATCAATAAATGAAATGCTCTGTTGCAGGACTGTAATAAGCACCAGCAATCATTCCATTTCACTCTCTGCCCGTGAACTCATTGCACGTGAAACTCTGTTTTGGGGGATTGGCTTTAGAGATTCGGAGATTGGCATTATTCCAGTTGGAAATCTAGCTGTCTCATGCTCACCTTACCTATCCCAGCTTTAATTTTTGTCCATGCTTGTGGCGTGGCTCTTATGTCGCTTGGATGTCTGCGACCAAATACCTCCAGAAATAATGACTTTCCCCATCAGCCTCAACTCTACTTTGTGTTTAGTACTTATTTGCATTTAAGTGCAAGTGTGTGCATTTAAGTGTTAACATGCTAACATTCTAAGCATAAATACTGTAATTTAATGATAAATAATACAAAAACAATTTTATAATGAACATATTCATTTCAATATCTGAGGTCTGGAGAACAAGGCAACATCACTAAAAGCGTTGGACTTGCTCAGGAAACTCAGACAGTCAGACAGTTTGGAAACAAACCTCCAGGTTAGTCAAACCTAAAAACCAAATTGCTCCCGAAGCTGTGCCTTCGGTGCTTGAGTGTGTGCGAATGATTAGTTTAATTTGTACTGATGGGCAGTTAGCTCCTGCCATCAGTGTATGAATGTGTGTGTCTGGGTAAATGTGATATGTAGTTTGAAAGCGCTTTGAGTAGTCGGACAACTAGAAAGGACAGACAATGGACTTGTCTCTTTACTTGTCTTGCTAGATCTTAGTGCTGCATTCGATACCATTGACCATCAAATTCTATTACAGAGACTGGAACATTTAATTGGAATTAAAGCAACCGCGTTAAGCTGGTTTAAATCCTATCTATCAGACCGATCTCAGTTTGTTTATGTTAACGATGAATCATCCGAGCACACCAAAGTTAGTCATGGAGTTCCGCAAGGTTCTGTGCTTGGACCATTTCTATTTACTTTATATATGCTTCCTTTGGGCAATATTATTAGAAAGCACTCCATAAAGTTTTATTGTTATGCAGATGATACCCGATTATATTTATCGATTAAGTCAGATGAAACTGATCAGTTAGTTAAACTTCAATCATCCCTTAAGGACATAAAAACCTGGATGACCAGAAATTTTCTGATGTTAAACTCGGACAAAACTGAAGTTATTGTACTTGGCCCCGAACGCCTCCGAGACTCACTGTCGGCAGATATAATTGCTCTAGAGGGCACTGCCCTGGCCTCCAGCACCTCTGTGAGGAACCTAGGAGTTATCTTTCATCAGGATCTATCCTTCAACTACCACATGAAGCAAACCTCACGGACTGCCTTTTCTCACCTACATAACATTGCAAAAATCAGGCACTTCCTGTCTCGAAATGATGCAGAAAAATTAATCCATGCATTTGTTACTTCAAGGCTGGATTACTGCAATTCCATATTATCAGGCAGCCCGAAAAAGTCCCTTAAGATTCTCCAGTTGATTCAGAACGCTGCAGCGCGTGTACTGACAGGAACTAGGAAAAGAGATCATATTTCTCCAATATTATCTTCTCTGCACTGGCTCCCTGTGAAATCCAGAATAGAATTTAAAATCCTTCTCCTCATCTACAAAGCTCTTTATGGTCAGGCACCGTCGTATCTTACAGAGCTCATAGTGCCTTATTACCCCACTAGAAGACTGCGCTCTCAGAATGCAGGGTTTCTTGTGGTTCCTAGAGTCTCCAAAAGTAGAATGGGAGCCAGAGCTTTCAGCTATCAAGCTCCTCTTCTGTGGAATCAGATCCCAGTTCGGGTTCGGGAGGCAGACACCATCTCCACATTTTAGAATAGGCTAAAGACTTTTCTCTTTGATAACGCTTATAGTTAGGGCTGGCTCAGGAGAGTCCTGAACCATCCCTTAGTTATGCTGCTATAGGCCTAGACTGTCGGGGGACTTCCCATGATACACCTCTCTCTCTTCACCTCTGTCCTCCTCTCCATCCGTATGCATTCTAATCCCATAAATGCATGTCACTAACTTGACTTCTTCCCTCTCCCGGAGTTTTGTGCTTTGTCGTCCGTCTCTTCTTTCCTACTGTCATTTTCAGCAGGTATTTCAGTGTCCGGAGATGTATCTGGATCTGTGACTATGGCGACCTGCTGGGGCAGTGTTGCTGTGTCTATGGTGCAGGGGACGAGTGGCTCAGGTCCTGCTCTTTGGGCTCCACCTGAAGCAGCTCGGTTGTCCGTCTGGACCCATCATCTTCCCTTATGTTTTACCACCTCAACATTTCTAACATAATAATATATATATATATATATACAACAATTGTGCCATCATGGCTGTATATGTTATAGTTTTGATGCTATAAATCTATTCTGTACTTACGACATCTATTGCATGTCTGTCCGTCCTGGGAGAGGGATCCCTCCTCTGTTGCTCTTCCTGAGGTTTCTATCATTTTTTCCGCTGTTAAAAGGGTTTTTTTGGGTAGTTTTTCCTTAATCGAATCGAGGGTCTAAGGACAGAGGGTGTCGTATGTTACAGATTGTGAACCCCTTTGAGGCAAATGTGATTTGTGATACTGGGCTATATAAATAAAATTGAATTGAATTGAATTGAAAATCGTTTAGAATCGTGGTTGAGATCCACCATCTAGTCAGCAGCCAGCATCTCTTGGCAAAGACAGACAAAGGAAAAGGTGTTTTAAATGGAAGACGTGTGCATAATGGAAATGAAAGAGTTATTAAGGGAAACAAATCTAAAGGCTGTATTACAGTAGGGAAAGTATAATGCGGAAATAAAGAGTGTGTGCCTCCAGTCTCGGTAGCGAGATGGGCACGATATGCTCCATGCTGTGCAGCGCTAATGGACCCCATTCTTCTTCCAAATATAAAATGGCACATTTCTCCCTCTAATAAAACACCAATTAGAGCCACTTTACTGAAAAGCCTGCAAGAAGTCAGGGAGAGATACAGATAACTGTGAAGCTAAATATTTGTATAAAACACCACTTTTTCCAAAGGGACACAGACTGTTAGATAGTGATTGATTGCTAATTATTAAACTATATCCTACGTTAAAGGCATTTGTCTTTGTTTTTTTCGGGAAACCGGCCCCCAGTAGAACAAGCTGTAATTTTACGTCCCCCACTAATCAAAAAGAGGAAAACAATTCTTCAAAATCTTCAGAGATTCAGACTGTCTTTATACTTGTATGAAAGTAAAAGAGCTCAGAAAAGGAAAATAGCTAGAGACAGAGGTTTAGTCCAGACTAAAAAATCTCAACAACTATGGATTACCATGACATTCCTCATTATTGTTCCCGAGATAATGTCTCTCAATAACACTGGTGATCCCCTGACTTTTCCTCTACCACCACCATGAGGTTAACATTTGTGGTTTTGAGTGAAATGCCTCAGCCACTATTGGACGGATTGCCGTGAAATTTGGGAAACACTTAGGATGAACTGTAAAAACTTTGGCGAAGCTTGCAATGCTAGAGAATATTGTTGGCTAGCATGGGGGCATTTTGAAATTCGCAGCGCTGCGCTCAGTTGTTCACATGAAAAGTGACAGAAAGAGTTGTGTCAAGGACGAAAAGAGAGAGCTGAGAAGGGAGTTTGAGCCCTGGCTCGGCCAATCAACGGCATCATGTGGGCGCAAATGTCGGATTGTCGGTTTCGGAAAGTCTCAGAAATGGTAGGACACAGTCACCCCTAATCCAGCGTCAGAAAGGTGTTCGCAAGGAAATCAATCTCCAAGAAACAAACATTAAATTCTGCCTTAAACATTCAACTGGTTGTGAAACCCATACGGTTCATAATCACTGAATTGAAATGGTAATAAACCTGTAACCCTTGTGTTAGCACTAGTATTATTCCAATCAGCCGTGTCTACAAGGTAATAAATGTGTCTCTTACGTTCATTTATTACCCTGTAGAGTCGGTTTTTGATCTGAGTTTGGGTTTTTTGAGTGTTTCTTTCTCTTTTACACATCTTTTAAGACAAAAATAGCATCCTGAGGTGATACTGGGAGGAGGGTGATAGAAAATAGGGAGAGTTTTGTCAGTTCATGAGAATAAATGGATACTATTCCTTGGATCATTTTAATGCATCATAAACTCTCCCCCTCTCTTGCTCTCCCTCCTACCTTTCCTTTTCTTTCAACACCTCTCTCGCTGGTTTCATTTGAAAGGTGCATGCCTCAGAGGTTTGAGTAATATTCCCAACGAGCTGTCAGGTTTCATATGGAGGCAGCTTTTTCCCCTCGCTAACGCAGCATCCGCCCATTGGCCTTTGTGAAAGGGAAGAGTGGCACCTCAAAGATGTGCCGTATTAAAGGAAATCATTTTTGGACAGCAGAGACAGAAGAAACAAAAGATGGTAAATGGACTGTACTTGTATGGTGCCTTTCTTGTCTTTCTAGAGTCGCGCTAATGATTAGAATGGGCTATAAAGAGGCACGTTTACCATAGGCTGTTGGTTCAGTGTGTCTCCTGCTCTTACAGTATCACCAAAGTCTTCTTATGAAAACTGTTCAACAACAAATTTGATGAAAAAGTCTGATGAAGGATGAAAAGCAGAAGTTCACTCCAATCAGTTGACTGTTGCTCTGACGAACCAATACTGATATGAACGTCATGGGATAGGTCTGATAGACTTGTGTGTTGTTATTAGCAATTTCCTGACAGGTGTCTTGCCAAAAGAAAGAAGAGACAACAGCTGGACCAAAGAATACTTACAAATAAAACAGTAATGAATGAGTTGTTCTAAAAGTACCCAAAATATGCAGAAATCTCATATGTAATTTCAATTCATCACAATACAATAACTAAGCGGATGTACTTACTATTTTTTCCCATTTACAATGGATCAAAACAACTATGTGTTATCACCTGACTCAGCTCTCAGCACTCTCATCAGCATTGTTTCCAGTCGCAGCAGGCAGCTGATTTTTAGGGAAAAGGCTCTAAAAACCCAATGCACGCAGTACCTGCTCAGCACCACACAAAACGACAGGCACCGCTAGCGACTTGTTTCCCTCAGGAGTTGGTGGAGACCAAACACAGAGGTAAAAAGAGTCTGAATATTGGACTTATTGGACCCACGATGATCCAGTGTGGGATGAGAGAGGACATTGGTGATTGTAAACGGTAGAAGCAGTGTTTCCTGCTTCAAACTTCATTCATAAAGCCTACAGTTTCATTTACTGGTGATGTACAAAGCACTCACGTAGTGACCTTCGCTTATTTTATGTGTTATATAAATAAAGAGGGTCTTAAGGGAAATCTGGCATGGATGATTGCCGACAAAACAATGCTTAACGTTGATGGAAAGGCCATTTATTGTAAAGGCCTATACAGCTGGAAGAGAGAGACCCGCTGCAAACAGCCGTTTCTACACACCTGTCCCTGCTTCTCTGTTTGGGTGGTGGAACAGCATGACCGGCTGAGGGTTTCCTCTATCTCATACAAATCGCCCTGTCTTAATAGTCTAACCTGTAATATTTATCTCCAATGGACTTGCACTGAATTGTTTCTCAAAAATACGGAACAAAAGTGTGATCAATCCTTGAGCTTCAGTTTCGAGGCGAATCCTGGTTTGGAAATTAACATTGCTGGCCCTCGTTGGGAATGCAATCTGAAGCAAAATGCTTAAAGACAAACATAAAGTGAATCCACAAGGAAGTCGCTTCCTTGGTCGGTAGGAGGAGATAAAGACTTTTGTGTTGATTCTTGCCACCACCAACAGAGAAACTGGCGTGCTATGCTCGCTTCCAAAACTTCGTGTTACCGGAGTCGGCGTTAGCAAGGAAATAACAACGGCAGACAGCGGGGTGGGCCTAGATTCACTATGCATTCTTTGATTGGGTTAAAATGTAAATATTCTTCCTGATTTATTTAAGAATGGATGGGAATGATTGAAACGTCTTTTTTACTGGAAGTGTTGCAATATAGGGGCATTTATGAGGATACAATGATCCATGACAATGGCCCCTTGGCCCCCCTACTTCCGGCGCCCATTTCCAGGTCTCCATCTGGTACCTACTGCTTTCAAGGAGGAAGCCGCAGCATGGCGCTATAAGTTGGACGTTGACAAAACCTCTCAACTTTTCCCGTCCATTCGGCTTTTGTATAATACCAAACAAACTGCCAGTGATTTAGAAAGAGGAATTACTGCCTTAAATAGTGTTACAAAATCCCTTCAGTGGTGACAAAGGGTTGCTGATTTGCTTGCTGCTGAAATTGTTCAACACTGCTGCAGACCTGCGTGCTCGACTCGCATGCTGGTGATACCAGCTACATACTCACTGCTCTCGACACTTCATGGACATAACGAACTGCCGCCTGCATGGTGAACAATTCTGAAAATAAGCCCGATTTGCTCCTGAACCAGAATCACTCAGTATAGTCGGTGCTCATTAGCCGTTAGACTTTTCATTGTGCGTGTTAGTGTTAATGGTTGCTTTGCATTTCCTATTTCTGCTTTTTGTTCATTTACTGGAAAAAGAATACACAAGTAGAATCAACACAATTGTCAAAGTGAGCACAACGCCCCGTGATTTCACTAATCATCAGCTAAATGTGGCCTACAAATAAAGCGTAGCCTGTGGGCTAGTTCAGGCAGCCGGCTCGAGCTCGCTGCTGCGTGGCGTACTGTTCTCCCTGCTGCATGTTTGCAACGCACTCCCTCTGTCATGGTGGTGCAGTCAGCGCTCTGCTCACTTTTTTTGCTGCCATGCCTGTGTCCTACCGCTCACCTGGAACCGATGCTGTCAATTGCTGTCCATATAGCATTTCCAAGTCCCACTTCACTCCGCTCACTGTTGTGGTATTAGTTCACCAGTGTGAAGGGAAAGCTTCTGCTGTCACCCACAATGCACAGCGCTGATAACTGCACAACTCTGCCGTGATGCAGACTTTCAGGTATCTCTGTGGAACCATTCCACAAACATATCTTTACATCCACAAAGCTGCAGTGTGACTGAATTACACTACTGAACCATTGAACTATTGTGACTGAAATATTCCCTGTGAGACTTAGGAATGGGGATGTGTGATCCATCAGTAACACCGACACTGTGGCAACCCTGTCTGCTCAGGAACTATGTAGAAATGTATGTGGTATGTGAGCGTAATGAAATTGGTATGAACCATTTAATCTTACCGGGGGTTTGAGCAATTTCTGGCATTAATGTAGTTTTAACAGAATTCCTTGACAAGCAGGTTTTCATGGTGCAACATCTGTCCTTTTTTTTCCCCAAAAAGCATGCAAATGATACGTTTTTAACTTTTCTCTCCAGCTCTGGCTACAACCACTGTTTGGATACAGTGTTTTAAACTGTGTTAATTCTGGAGAATCACTATAGCTCACATTGAAGCCTGGAGCTGGAAACAGTTCCCATCACTACAGCTCTATCATGCTTCTGAAATAAAGTTGGAATTGAATTGAGTTGCATATCATGTACCCAAAGAGACAGAGAAATTGCAAAATATACACATTTAATATACTATATTTGTCATCAGGGTTTTATACTGTAACTATTGTAAACTATAAAGAACTATAAGGGAAAGAGAGATAGATAACCTATTACTCTGTTGACTTGTCAGATTCTTTCTACAATTAGAATTAAAACAGCCCAGTGGACCAAGGTAATGAAATACATACCGGTGCTGAGTGTTCAACAGGTATCTAAACACAGAAATGATTGCTTTTAAATCATATACTTCATATTCTTCTATATGTGAAGTTGACTTTACAAAATTGCCCTTACCCTCATGTGGTGTGTCCAGAGGAAGGGGGTATCTACAAAGTTTTACATGGCCTCATTTGGGTGACTGTTTAACATTTTATGTGGTTAAGATCATGAACTGAACAGATACTGCATTAATGGTTAGGCCAGCATGCTTTTGCAGCAAGACTAATAACACATAAATATATAGGTAATATAAATAGGTGTAAATATAAATAAAAAACTATTAATATATTCCTATATTTAAATGTAGCCTCACTCAGGTCCACATCCATGGTATATAACACCTGTGGTAGAGCTGAAGATCTTTGCCCGAACCGGAAGGGACCCGACGGGTTCAGTCAGGTTCGGTCCTAATTTCTATCATTTTACACGGGCTCGGGCCAGGCTCGGGCTTGTGCTCCGGGTTGCGCGGTAAATGAGCAGTCAGGTGATGCGTTTCGATTAGCGCGAAAATGGATGCTGAGGAGGTGAAGCGGAGGCCGGCCTCTGGCGATTACGTTTTGGTTGCACCAGCAAAGCGTGCGCACATTTAAATAATGTCGGATTGTAAACGGGTTCGGGCTTTCAATAAGCTGTCAGTCAAAATGTACTTGTCGGGCTCGGGCCGAATTCTGTCGGGCTCGGTCCTTGTCGGGCCTAACTTTTAAGGCCCGATTACAGCTCTAACCTGTGGGACCTGCGCTCTGCTCCCTCTTTGCCAGCAGTCAATTCTAAAGAGCAAATCTAAAGAGCGCAGTTAGAAGATGACTTCTACTCCCCGCTCTGCAGATCCGGTTCGTCTTTGCCTCCTGAAGGAGTCCACCCCAACAGGTGGGGTATCCAAATGCTAGCGGCTAGCCTGCAGCACGCTGTGCAGTCCACTGCAGGTGACATCCCCTCACCGGAACTTCCATCTTCTTCTCCGTCCACAGTGGCCCCTCAGAACACTGTTCCCTCCACTAGATCCCTCCCCCCATTGGCTCCCTGCGTCATTACCCCACTCACCGGAAATTCTACTGATTCAGACCGTCATTACCATCATTAAGGACAGAAACTGCCATCCACAGTGCATACCAAGAGATGGAAATGATTACAACAACTTACATCATGTCTGTCTGTAAACCCAATTCTTCTCCCTTGGCTTTGACACCAAACAACTTTGGTCTCTTGAATGTGAGATCTCTTAGTAATAAGTCTTTCATCATTAATGATTTTATTGTTTCTAATGATCTGGACTTCTTTATGATAGCTGAGACAGGGCTGTCCCCTGGAGACACAGTTCCCCTAATTGAGGTAAGGCCCCCTGATTTTACTTATTTTAATATACCCAGTCCCTATGGAAGAGGGGGTGGGTTAGCCGTTTTTTACAAGTTGGGTTTTAAGTGCCATCAGGTTTCTTTTGACAATTTTATTTCCTTTGAGGTTTTTGGTTTCTTAATCATTGGCCCTCCCCCCCTACTCTGCATCTTAATTTATAGGCCCCCTAAATCAGTTAATTTTATTTTTGAGTTTTTAGCGCTTTTGTCATTCGTCTTAGCTAAATATGAGTACGTATTCTTGGTGATTTTAATATTCATGTATGTTGTCCTTCTCATCACCAAAAATCAAATTTCTTAGATCTTATAGACTCTTTTAACCTCATTCAATCTGATAAGATATACTCCATTTATTTGAGTATGTAATTTCGGACGTGAGTTAGGAAAAAATGGGCTTAGTACAGTGCCTAAGCAAATGGACTTTGTTACATTCCACCTCTGCCCTCTGTAACTTATGTGTGCTTTGGAAGGGTACCCGCCCACGTGGCGCCCCCCAGCGTGGGGCCTGCTTCAGCGGGTCTGGGATCAGCTCTTCCACGCGCCTGCTCTTTGTCTTTGGGTATGCCTTGTGGCATGCTCCTGTAAGACAGTGTACAGAGTTGTAGACTAGACAAATGCTATGTAGGCACATTGTAAGTCATGCTTTCTAAGTAATTGCAAGGTACAGGTCAGATCGCACAGAAAAGTGAATTTTGACGCCCTCGTAGAACGTTGAAAGGATTTTAATAATTACTGAAGGTCAGATAAACCCACTTGTCGTTATTTTTTTTTTATATTTTGCAAAAACATAATTTAGGGAGTAACAAATGATGCTACTTGACTGCTTACAAACTGGACAATGTAATCAAATAAGATGTATATATTGAAATATATCATCCAGCATGATCTAATGGTTACGATAGGACACAAGTGGTAAGAATTCCACCCAGGACTGGTCCTCTATGTTTCAAGCTGGGCCTTGGACGTTTTGCTCTTTTAATAGGTCGTTTTTCAGTCACCACGGTGACACTGTTCCTTGTCCAAATGAATAGGCTTGTTAGTTGAAATTGTCCATCTTGTATGATAAAGTATAACGTGATGGTACCCATTTTCACTACTAAGCTGCCGTTCCTGCTGAAGGGGCTCGCTCCTTAGGCTGCCAGCATCTTCAGCAGCACCAAGACAAATGAAGTGTTATGGTTGAATTTAGGATCCGTTAAGATTGGAGTTGAGGAAATGACAACCAGGGTGTTGGCCTCAGATGACCACAGGAACCATTTCAGAACAGAGATGTTAGTGACATGAAATGGCACCGGGGGAGCCTCGGAAAGACTGTGAATTAGACCAAGTGAAAACTATTTTATAGCCTTTATCGTTGCTATTATACAATCTGAAAATGTTTCGACAAGGATAGACACTGATAATGTTGATGTAAAAAGTACTTACTTATTATGGCTTCATTTATTGTTCATTTATAAAATGGCCGCTTTCCCTTTCTCCCCTTAAAGCTATATTTCCCCCAGAGGGAGTTGCTCCCAGTTGTTCGAAGCATGCTCCTCCCACCATCACCCAGGCTCGCTCCAGCTTGCAGACCGAGCGGCTGAACCTGTAGAAGTCAAAACATCTGTTGCTGTGTTGTGTCATTTGTCAAAATACCAGGAAAGTGATGTCACTGTACTCACTATCTTCCTCCTGAAAGAAGAGTCTGATGTAATCGGGCGGCACAGGCTCTCCAAGTCCTCCACAGTTTGACATGGCTCCTGCAGCATGTCACCTATGTCTTCCTGGGCTGTCTTTTGTCTGGCGTCCAGCAAGTCCACCACCTATCTCATGGCATTAATGAAGCTGACCTGCATCGTGTCTAATTTGAGAAGCATCCTCGGCTCAAAGGCATCGAACACCTTAAGGACCTCTGTGTAAGTAAGGGTGTAATTACAACGCGGTGTTGGAAAAATGAACGTCGTCAAATTATTCAATCTAAAAACTATTTAATCACGCATTATTAATTCAATTGAAACAGACAGTTGAGTGTATATACGGGGTCATTCTGCAATAAATAGCTGTACATTTACCTTCTCTTATCTGGTGGCTTCCCTCACTGCTGCCTGTAGGGATTACAAATACACTCCGCTTTCACTTGATTAGGTGCGCATGTACAATCTGCATACCATAAAGTATACTTTTATGATGCCTCTAATATTCAGGGGTTTTTGGGAACACTTTCAGACATGTTTATTAAATTAGCCCATAGGCTATGTTTTGCCATTGAAGCTGTAGTTAGTCGTG
>CM022490.1:4906281-4969467 GCA_011952105.1 Coreoperca whiteheadi
CGAACCACAAACCATCAGCGCCACGATCTCGTAGCCATGGACATCACGCCCCATCTTCTCTGTAACTGCACTGAGGACTACAAGGTCCTTAGAAATGCATTTTTTTCGGGTCAGTCTGAGCTTTTTATTTGGAGTTCTCATCTTATTAGACAAGGTGTTTAGCATGTTCTTTTGCTCTGACACTGATGTTTTCTCTTTTTGTGGTACCTAGGCTGGTCATCCTCCTCTGTCGGGGAAGAATATGGTTACGACGGAATGTCTAAACAATTAATGGAGCAACGTATTTGTAATATTTGTATATTTAAGTCTACCTATGAATCTCCTTGGGACCATCAGACTGCGGGAATCTTGATCTGATTCCTCCACATGAGATGTTTCCTGTCCCTTGCGGGCCCTGTACCGGGCCATACCACATAAAAAACCAATACAGAAACCTGTTGAACACCAATACAGTACATACTTACACCATGTGTAGAAGAAGCATGTGTAAGAAGGTTTTGGTTGCACATGTATAGATTATTTGACATCATTTGAACAATGTACCTGCTTCAGAAAACATCCTCACAGGGCCAATAACCTGTAACACACAGTGAGATAGCTTATACATATAGTTGATAACATATACAAATCAAAATTGGCTTACCTCATCGCTCCACTCCAGCCATTTTGAGGGCGCGGCCTCCACTTCATTTCCAGTAATGACGTGCAGTACAAAATACTTCTTTGTGGCCTAAAAAGACCAAATCAGAATAAAGGGGATAAGTGATTAACAGGGTGCAAGGTCCAAAATCTGTTCTGTTGACCTAAAAGACTATAAACACTGGAGACATCTTTTCTACTCACTGGACTAACAGCCAGTGAATGTGTCTTAGGTGTGTGAGTGTGGCAGGAGAGAGCCGAGCAGGGAATAGCTGAGAAACTGGTCAGGAGGGCTGAGACTGAGACCTGGACTGGCAGGAGGACTGAGGCTGAGGGTTAGACCTGGACTAAGCCGCATTCTCGGGGTTCTGATGTTGGAACGGAAAGTTCCATAAACGCGGAAGTCACAGGGTGCCATCACGTATGGCTGCAGGTTGGTGTAAACCCAGACACAACCTCACAGCATTCCTCACCACCGAGCATGAAGACTCGGTTCCTTCCTGTGATTGCTGGCCCCTGCATCTCACTTTTTAGTTTTACTTTTGTATAGAATAAAGCAGCTGTGGACAGCTTGCATTAGCGGATTTTTCCCTGATCGCATCGTTCCCTCGATTTGCTGCAGCTTGTTTTCAAATGGAAAGGCACTGAAGTTGTCAAGGGACCCAAAGTTGTTGACATCAGCTGCAAGATGCAACAATGAGTGCACATTGTAGACAGGAGATCTTTGGCCATACAAAATCCATCCTTGATCCACGAAGGACCTCAGGAGATCACGTGCATATGAAGTGTGAGTTCTAGCCAGTTGCGGTGACAATAAAATGCGCATTACTGTGCTGAAGGCCATGAAATGCTCAAAAAGCTCTTCCTGAAGCACACTTCTCAAGACCATCTCCCCAGTATAGAGAGCAAACTGGTGGAATTCTGTCACATGTGGTGCCCTTCACCCTAACAATACCTTTCTCATCAGTGTCCGCAGCCGCTCCCTCCCCTGACCACAGTCACCCCATTCACGCCACAAAGCCAGTCTTGCTACCTTCAGATGCTGCAAGGATGTCACGAACTGAAGATGCTTTTCATATAGAATAAAGCAGCTGTGGACAGCAAATAAATCATCCAATAAATCACCAATAAAGTAATGAGTGCCTCCATGAGGGCTTGGTTTCACATTGCGTGAAGTCCTTCAGGCCATGCCAGTTCAATTGGGTTCAGATCGGGCGACCTACAATATTAAATCAAGTCAAACATTTGTGCCTTGACTCAGAATGAAACCAGACGGAATCCAGCTGTGTTTGCGTATGTGGTGATGTAAATGGACTATACTTGTATAGCGCCTTTCTAGTCGTCCGACTACTCAAAGCGCTTTCACACTACATATCACATTTACCCATACATACACTGATGGCAGGAGCTAACTGCCCATCAGTACAAATGAAACTAATCATTCACACACAGTCACACAACGAAGGCACAGCTTCGGGAGCAATTTGGGGTTCAGTATCTTGCTCAAGGATACTTCGACACATGGCTGGGGGAAGCCGCGATTGAACCCCCAACCTTCCAATTGGTAGACGACCCGCTCTGCCACCAAGCCACAGCCGCCCCGATGAAGTAGCTCAAACTATACATGCCAATGAAAAATTGCTTAAAGGTTTTATTGAAGCACGTTGTTATAATATTGGATGTTGAGAAATGTAGGCTTCTGGCCCTATAAAGGCTAAATACAGATTATTATTGCCAAATCATAAGGCCCATTTCTATGAAAATACGTTGCCCTCAATATCTTTTCACATGCAAACGCAAAGAGGCCGTTTGCAAAATGCTTGCCTTTTAGTGGGATAAATGGGGCCGTCCCCGTGCACACAGGTAGGCTGCACACAAATAAAACAAAAGTGCACACAGATGGACATTATCTCTTCTCACCGTTCATTCGGTTCCACAGCGGACACACAGCTGAATAAATGTCAGGAACAAGCTTAATGAAGACCAGCAGTCAACGTGCGGAAATACGGACAGCGCCACTCTGCCATTACAACCCTGTCAACAAGACTCAAGCACTCTGCTGTCAACTAGTGTCTACAGTTATGGTAAAATGGTAAATGGACTGTACTTGTATAGCGCCTTTCTAGTCTTTCCAACTACGCAAAGCGCTTTTACACTACATATCACATTCACCCCATTCACACACATTCATACACTGATGGCAGGAGCTAACTGCCCATCAGAACAAATTAAACTAATCATTCACACAACGAAGGCGCAGCTTCAAGATTCAAGATTCAAAACTTTATTCAGGGTTCAGTATCTTGCTAAAGGATGGCGCTCGACACACGGCTGGGGGAAGCCGGGATGGAACCTCTAAACCTTCAGACTGGTGGACGACCGCGCTGCCACCAAGCCACAGCCGCCCACCCAGGTATCACGTGCAGTTACAGTTACAGTTGTCATCCTACAGTTGTCAACTGAATAACCCAGTTATTTGGTTTCACCTTTCCAACTTTATTTCGAACAACCAGCTCTTGACGTCAGTCGACCAAAACTAACACAAAGGAAGGAACAGCTTTGTCAATTTGGCAACCCACCACTTTGGTCCACACTGACGTAGAAAGCCTCCGTGTTGTGGGAAACCCTGTCCGGGATTGACAGGTGGACGGGGGGGGGGGGTGCTATCTGCAGCAGTGATGATCCAGTCATCCTTGCTGTGAGAAGTGTGGCAACAGCAGTGTACGCAGAGCAAAAAGAGTGAGTGGAGCATGGCAGCTTTATTGCAGAGGGTGTGTTGGATAGGTGTTTTAACAACAGAGCACAGTTTTTGTGACTTTGCTGCATACAAGTATGGCTTTACTTGGCTTGATATTTGGTTTGACATCACATTTTGGTTCACCAAAAACGATCAAATTGGACAACAAACACTCCCAGCAAGTTCCGAGAGTTCTTACGTTCTTATGTAGGGGGAAAAAAGTTTAAAGGAGAAATCTGTGAGCGTGTTTGGCTCAGATGCATGTCATGACAGTGTGAGTGATGTGCCTCTGTTGGCGTCATGCATCATCCACAGACAGCAAGATTTCTGTGATTTACTGTGTGTATGTGTTCAAAAACCACACCAGCTCACAGATTAGCTGTCATGACCAAGCGCACACACACACACTGATATCTCAACTACATCTCTCTGCTTTTACAGAATTGTTGGGCCTCGCCTAGCCTAGCCGGGCCTCACCATGTGAGACAAACACAGACTGTGGCCTGCTTGCAAGGAGTGAGCCTTGACCCCGGGTTTGACTGAAAAACAAAGACCAGACAGTAAAGGCAACGGGTCAGACTCGGCCGTAATTTTCACGCCAAGGGGTAAAATTGACATGAAATTTAGCTTGAAGCCAACGCGAGAGCTCAGCTGAACCCAAACAACGGACTCTTAATGGACGAGACGCGCAAGAGGGCGCATGAAATCCCGGGGCACGGCTATGTCGACACCGAGTCTATAAAGCTTCATCCACTGTTGCTTCGGCTGCTTCAGGAGACGCCTTACATCTGTTGTGGCCGGAGCTACCCTCCGCTGCCACTCCATTACTGCAGGAAGGCACATCACGCTTGAACTCTGACTACCCCAGGAAGGACGAGTCTCAACTCGCTGGACTGTGTGTTGAAACACTTATCGGATCCCAGATCGGTACTCCGCAGCGATCTTCGCCTGCAGAAGGGAGCGACATGGCCTGGTCGGAACAACCTTCCCGGAAAAGCCAGACAGAGTCTCTCTCTTCCACCGACATCGCCTGCTGATTCCCCCTCGCCTGTCCGCCGAAGGCACAGCCCTGCCGCGGCCCGCTGGTAACGCGGACCCGGCTTTGTCAGCATCCGAGCTACAGAGGAAGTCTCCCGGATGACCAGAACGAACTGATGCCTACCATCAATTGCTGTGGAAACGCGATCTCAAGTAAGAGGCTATTGTTTCGTGGCAGAAATAGATTTTCTAACTGTGTGATAAAATAACTGATTGTTTTATGCTTATTTTCTTTAGATTGGTCTATAGTGGTTGTTGGCTGAAGTTATTGATTGTTAATCAGGGAAATCAGTTAAATAAACACTATTGTATCTTTTAAAGAACAGTTACCTGTGGTTATTGTGTGTATTTTTGGTGATAACAGCTGGTTGTGACGGACAGTACTCAAATCTGCCCTTTACTGTCCATTATTAATGTAAGGTAATACTTTAATTATCAACATTTGAGACAGTTTTTCACTTTTGGTTATTGGTCCCTGATTCCAGGATGGTGCTCTGTAATTATTAATCTATATTCATTTTATTTTATTTATTTATCCTTTATTTAGCCAGGAGATCCCATTGAGATTTTAATCTCTTCTTCCAGGGAGACCTGGTCAAGACGGCAGCACATAGAGTTTCTTACGAACCACAACAATCATAAACATGTCAAAACAATTAATGAACATACCGTCAAGAAAAGCACTTACAAGACTCGTTAAAAGCACTTTGTAAAAGACATAAAAAGTACTCCGAGGTGGCAGTATCTTTAATTTAACTATATTTTGCGGATCATTCCAAGCCCAGGGAGCATAAAATGAAAAAGCATGTTTTCCAAATTCAGAATATACCTTTGGAACTGTTAGTCGAATGTACGATAGGGATCGAGTACAGTAACTATTTGTATAAAACATTGGAAGTATTAAAATATAAGAGGGCAATTTACCTAGGAGTGCCTTAGCAATGAACATGTACATATGCAGTTTCCTTCTCTGGTGTAAAGATGTTCACGCCAATCATAAAGTAGTGATGAGTACGAAAAACTGCCCCACTAATAATTGTAATATTATTAATACTTGTATTTATATTCATACATATCTTTGATATTTCCGCTAATAACCAAACCTGCCCGACCTGGCTACTGAACATGGCCTTGTGTGGAAAAGTTTGGACACACTCAAAGAAATAGGAACAGGCAAAGATACACACACACACACACACATACTCCCACAAACGCCCACACAAACTTGCAAAGAATGACCATCCAAGGATCCATCACATCCCCTGATCCAGTCACCAGCAGGGGTTTGTTGTCTTCGTCTCCCAGTGTTGGTAATGGCAAAAGTTCCTCCGCGAAAGTGTAACCCAGAGCGGAAACCTTTCAAAAAGCTTCTCTCTCTCCCTCTCTACTTGTCTTTGCCCTATGAGACTTGTTTAAAGTCTGGTTTTAAAAATAGCTTTTAGAAATAAAGGTAGCGATGTGGCTAAGACCACTGGGACCACGAGCAGCTAATCTGGTGTTTGACCATTCATGAACTCCGTGGCGGCATGTACATTTTAAAATACTCTATGCAAATGAAACACCACTTAACAAAGTTTTAATGTCAGTCGGGTAAGTTTTATGGGCATGACCAAAACAAGGTGTCTCAGGCTTCCCCTCAATACAGCCCCTAGACATTTGCCATATCCACTCCGCCTACCTTTGCACGTGCAAACTACAATTTATTACAAATGGGGCTTCATTTTTGTACGAGCATTTTCGATCAGTTCAGTTATGATAATAAACCAAAGTAAATGATGAGATATTTGAACATTGCACAGGAAAAATGTGTACAGCTGAGCAAGAGAGTCCATCTGTAAACGGATTAATGTTTACATCGGAAAGTTTGGGTATTCATTTTTCTGTTTGCCCTCCTGTTCCCCACTCCCCCTAACCAGAAAGCAGATAACGGAGATGAAACGGCATCGTCTAGCTGCACGTACACCTTGGCTACACTTTTCTTACGTTGCCTTTTCTTGGTGGGTTTAACATCACAGAATGTGCAGTAGAATCAAAATGAAAGGAACCTTTACTTTTTCTGAAGTTATTTGATTTGTCTGGAACGCCCCTGTGCCCAATCAATCAATTGATGGGTTAGCTTAGCTTAGCATAAAGACTGGAAGCAGATGCTGGCTGTAGCTTCTTGTTTAATGAACAGACATGAGTGGTATTAATCTTATCATGTCAATTATTCCCTGAACTTACAGCAGAGAGGCTTGAAAATATTCAGCTCCAGTGATTCATATCTGTTAAGGATTCTTCAACCTTCTTCATCTGCCTATGTTCTGTCATAGGAGCAGTGTGATTTATAATAATTAACTGAACTTGGGAGCAACGTTAGTACCCCCATAGCCCAGGACAAGGGTTAAAATAATGGGCCTGACTTAATATTTAAGCAAATAGCTGTCCCTGTAGTTAATCATTCAGTATTGGCTGCTTTGGTCTCCTTTTGGCTCTGCAGCCTGTCGCAGCTGCACCCTGCTGACTGAATGAGCAAACATTATCGGGTGTGTGAGTGCTTGATTTGTGCCAGCCACCTCTACCTTGTTATGGGGGAAACTGTCTTGCAGGAGGTGCTGGACAAAACGGCACCCACCGGACCGGTTCCAAAAAAGACCGCAAAACACATTCTACACTGATCGCCAGCCAAGGGGAACACAGAATTGACTTTCAAATGTTGGACTCCTATCCATTTGATACCAAGCAAACCTGAGGGAGTGATGAAAGCATCCACGCATCCTTGTCAACTATGCCCTTCAGTTTGGCGTAAGGCCATGTGTTTTCAAGGACTGGAGATTGACAAGTTGGCTGGAAGTCAAATGAAAGATGAAATGGTGTACTATTAACACCAACCTCACAAAAGAAGGACGAACCTGTCACTAACCGAGCACTCATAAAAATATGTTTAATGGTCACATTTTGTCTTACAATTAACTATACCATACATTTACAATTTTATTTTATCCACTCATGTTTAACAATATGTCTGCATTGTCAATATTTGGGATATCATTTGGTCCCTCCCACCCTTTCCCTCTACATTTTTCTTCCTAAAGTTCTCCTCCATTATCCTTTAATGCTCCCAGAGGAAAAGCACACTGACTATACCCGTCTGAATATTCCTCTATTTCTCTGTGTTTCCTGTTTTGTTTTGTTTTACACATCAGAAGCTGTGATGAAAAGCTTATTATGTATGCGCATGATGATCATGTGTCTCCATGGCAGAATTATGTGGCAGTGGGTCCATTTACATAATAATACAGTTATGGCCAAAAATCATAGTAAAATGTTAAATCACTGTTCCAGTGCGACAGAGCACTGGCCGATAAATTACGTAACATACCTTCACAAATGTCAAAATTTCTCTCCAGTTGTCAAAATTTCCCTTGATGTGTCATGATGGTATCTTGTTCTAGCCTTGCGGTTCCCTTTGTGTGAATATTGGATAATACAACAACAAATGTCTGTGCTTCTCTGAGCTAAAGCAGTACATGTTCTAAAGTCAGTGACTTCAATGCAGTACAGTAAGGATGTTTGCCTGGAAAAGGACATTAGGAAATTAGCACTCTGGCCCTCACATTAATGAAGGACAGTGAAGAGTGAATCCGAGCACTAGCTATCGCGACCAGCTACTATCACAACAAATACGCACAGTAACCACAGGAGACTGCTCTTTAAGATATACAGTAATGTTTATGTAACCTTATCATTGATTAGCAATCACTAACTTCAGCAAACAATCACTATAGTCTAAACTAAACAACAAGCATGTACAGTCAGCAAGCCGAACACAGTGTGTGTGTGTGTGTGTGTGTGTGTGGGGGGGGGGTTGAAAGGGGAAGGAGGGGTTGCTAGCGCCAGCCACTAATTTCAACAATGGGGTAGGTCCAAACTAAATGGCGACCAGCCGGTTAGCTTAGCTGTGCTATGCTAACACGTTATTTGAGCAGCGTTTGGAGCGTGTAAGTGTGCGTGTAAAGAGATGTGAGTTAGTGGAGGAGAAAGAGAGAGAATGCACAGAAAGAAACAAGAGATCCTAGCAGCTGCGGACTTTCATGTACCGCAGCTGCGTTTACTGAGCTGGCAACCAGCAGCTGTCGGCTCCACAGAGCTAGGCTTACAGTTACCAGCGTGGTCGCTACAAGAACGCTAACTTCTAACACAAAGGGAAAAACACACAGAGAGGCAAGAAATCTCAGACGCTGTGGGAGGGGTAATAACTCACTTCATCAACAGTAATCCGACCAGACTTCCGTCTGCGTCTAATTACTGGACTTAGTCTGATGTGGCTAGCTATTAGCTCCACAGGGCTACAGCTAAGGCCGTTAGCTAACTGGACTTTAACACAACCCAATAAAATAGCACACGGCACGGTGGCCGTGTTGTCTAACTTTAACAAGCACAGTTCACAACAATAAAGCTTCGATGAAATAACACACAGTTATAATACCTAACTCTGCCCAGACACAAGTAACCTCTTACTTGGGGGATCGCTTCGTCCAGCGACCTAGCCAGTCCGTTTTAACCGGAGAGCGCCGTGATTAGCGGCCGGGATTAGCGTGGTCCGTCGGCAGGTGAGAACGAGGGATACACTGTTGAAGTCGGAGGAAGGCGGGCGTCACTAGCTCTCTCTGGCTCCCTGGCGTTGCTATTCCTTAAGCGGCGGAGCTCGTGATGAGCTGGCGGCTTCTTCTGCAGGCAGGGCGTTCAGGATGAACGGCCGGGGATCCAAAAGTGTTTCAAGTCTCTTAACTCGAGCCAGCGAGTGTGTTTGCAGATATCAGAATTAAATACAATGCTTATTTTGAAATGTTGGGAAGTACGCCTATTCACTTTCTTGCCTTATATAATCTTTTATTTTGTTACCTTTGGACAGAGCCATACCAGCAGTTTCTCCATGTTTCCAGTCTTTAAGCTAAGCTATGCTAATGGACTGCTGGTGGTAGCTTTCTCTTTACCGTACAGACATGGGAGTGCAATGAATCTGAACCTGTAACCCTCTGCAAGAGTAAAGCCTATTTTAACACTTTACTGTTGGATCATGGTACAACCTAACAATATTTTAGCTTAGGTTGAAACAGAAACAAAATCAAATCAGTTTGGTTTGGTAAATTATTTTAATTAAATGTTCAATTTAATTTAACTGGACAAACTTGAATTTAAGACATTCTACACCTTGTAAAGAACCTGTAGACACCCTGTGACTAGTTTTATGCTACCATATTTTAAATATTCAATGATTCCCCGGTGACTGTAGCATACCAAAGCAAAAGTATTCACCACCAGGTAGAACTTGCACATTATACACAGTTTTGGTTTTGAGGCAAGATCTAGCATCATGGGGTAGCAAGAGATTCTACATTCTCAGGATAGTCAGGAGAGCAGTCAAAGCAACCAAAGTGACCTTATGGTTTGCAGCCCAGTCGCACAGAGATGTCTCTAAAGAGCTGTCGCCCTCACAACTAATCCCTTCCATATCATCTGCTTTGCCATCGGAGTCTGACTCTGCATCAGAATGATTAACATGATCTGCAGAATGATTTTCCTCGTGCTCAGAATCCATTGGGTCAGTATTCAGGACGGCCACTGTAGCCTCTACATCAAGAGTTAAGGGCACTTCTGCCACAGCTCGCTTTCTAACACTCCTTCCATCCATTCTTAAGGACCCAGTGTCAGACACTGTCACCCAGTTTTGGGGGGGACAGCAGCACACCGGACGCGAATTGCTTCAGTCGCGCGAGTGATTTACATGTTAAGTCAATGCAAAGACGCAAATTGACATTTTGCGGTGCGAATGGCGCGGCGTGAATGACGCGAATTGAGTGTTTGAGTTGAAAAGTCAGAACTTTGGCGGATATTCGCTCCGCGTTAACCAATCCGGAGCTCACTCGAGTAGTGACGGGATTAGGAAAATAATAGTTGCACACCCCGGTACAGTAGGTGGCGGCATGCATCTGAACAGGTTGTTTGCGACCCACCATATAAACCAGAGAGAATAAATGTGGCTGTGTGTGGATACCAGAAGCTGTACGAAACGTCCTCGTATCGTTATAGAAACATGAAACCTTTGGACGAAAGTGAGTGAGGAGCTCGGACAATCTGGTAAGTTGAAAACAAACGTTCTTTACTCGCGTCTGGTGTGTAGAAATGTACGTGCGAATGGAGCAAATTTCACGCGCGAATGAAGCGAATAAACTGAAAATGTTCACGCGTCCAACTTAAAGCGATTTCTTTGCGTCATTCGCGAACACACCTTAAGAGCTTAACTCAAATTCACCTCACGCAGTATCTTTACCTTACGTCTCCCCCCGTTGCTCCTCCCCCTTTAAATCGCCCACACCGCCAGGGAGGAGCGAAAACCCCTGTACTCGAGATTCAAAGCCCCCGCCATCGCTCTTACCATCTCTCTCTTAGCACCTGTTCCACTACATTAATGCACTGGATTCAAATGTACACACCGTGCCATTTTAATAAAGATCTGGACAACAATACAAGACCTATTCTGTTCTACAGCTGCAGTCACCACGAGGCTCTTCCACTGCGTGGCGTCGATGGAAAGATCCAACAAAATAATCGTTTGTATCAGATTAAAATAATGATTACGTGGTTTAGAAAAGAAAAAGCCAGCAAATGTTGTAGATTACAGGAAAGACAGACACTATCTGAGCCTCTCCTCAGTAACTTCCTTCTGTTCCGTTTACAAAGGTAAAAAAAACAGGTTAAATGTTGAAAATGTGTCCGTCTGTCAGCCTCCCCAGCTTCATACTTAGATTTTACTTAAAGCTTTATCAACAATACTGCTTCTGTGACAACACGTGTCTCTCCCTCCTTTAAAGCATGTACATATATATGTTCATGTATAGACATTGGGTTTCTTTGAACAAAAGTGTATTGGCAAACCTGGTCGATTTTTTACGCATCAAAAAGTTGGCTGTTTATCACGGACGCAACGCGAGCGCTGCCAGCACTTCCGAAAGACCCTAATTAACAGTGTCCCCACGGCACGGCGGGCAGGTTAAAGCGAGCGCCCTGGAGAATCAGAAAGTATTTAACGAACAATGTGACCCTGCTCTGTTGGCCATAAGGTTTTCAAAGCTGTTAAGAGTTGTCACCTGTCAAGGGAGGGTGCACCCGCTACGCCAGCATCTGTCCCTCTGTCGCACGCACACGCACACACACACACACACACACACACAAATGAAATGACTCTTTTTGGATACAAATACAGATGCTCTGCACCCTCCGTCTCTAACCTCCAGCACCTGTCCTTTCTTGTCCACAGTGTTAAAAGTCCGCGGCCGCAGCAGATGGGAGCTGATTCACAAACTCACCTCCTGACACTCCTCCTGTGTACTCGTTTACCCTCAAGGCACCTTTGCCTACATTAGCATACAATTACCTCAAATGATTATTTTCAACTTTTTCGGCTTATGAACTGAAAAAACCGCCTGGATAAAACGGTTCCTATTATACCAGAAAGTCAACAGACAGGTTAAGAGTTTTCCAACCAACGGCTTATTAAAATAGGCTGAAACCAAAGAACTGGGTTATTTAGTTGATAACTGTAGGATGACAACTGTAACTGCACCTGACAAGTGGGTGGGCGGCTGTGGCCTGATGGCTGAGCGGTCGCCTGCCAATCGGAAGGTCGGCGGTTCGATTCCCCCAGCCATGCGTCGAGGTAGCCTTGAGCAAGATACTATACTCCCAAAGCTGCGCCTTCGGTTTGTGAACGTTCTCATGTGTAAGTCGCTTTGGATAAAAGCGTCTGCTAAATGACTAAAATGTTGTTTACGATTGTGCAAACCTTACTGGTAGTTTCATTTGCGTAAAAACGCACCACTCTGCTTCAACTTTCAAAAACCCGTTTTTAGAAAGTTCCTGCTCGCCCTTGAGGCTTTGGATCACGTCACACCATCTTCCCTAGCAGATGGAGTTAACTGTGTGTATTTTCTCTAATGTACCTCGACTGAATCAAATACAGGTGTATACTGTATATATTATGCATGCATCTTGTGTCAATGACAGGTGCCAGTGCTTCGAGAATGGAAGAGTCCAAATGATCCATAATTTAAAAACGGGTTATAGTTATTAATTAGAAAAGCATCATATGAGATAATGCCATTAAAATAAGTAAGGAAAATTAGAATTAGAAAGAAATATGGAATGATATTTATATTACGCATGATGGGAACATATTTAATTAAATCAGTCTGAATAATAAGGTCAATAATGTTTGTGTTGGCATTTGGATTGCATAGAAAATATAGCAGATGCGGACTAATGAATTGTAGTGTGGGTTAATGAACTGAAATTGAATTTAAAAGCATGTCCATACACACCATTTACATCACATCACCTTAGAGATCCGAATATCCAGAGCAGAATTTGCATTCATTCGGAGTCATGTTTCTGGCCAACTGGCAAAAGTAAGTCCAATAATCTCTCCCCTTTTAGCCCTCTTTTTTGGGGTTCCACCATCTCCTGATGGAAATATCTAGTTCTTGAGCCAGTAAATGCTCCATCTGTTCACCAGCTAGTCTCGAAACAGTTGGCTTTAGCAGTTGTTTTTGTAGGTTTTTTTTGGTGAAAATAGTGTACCTGCCTCTGCTTCTCCGTGGGTTTATCACCACAAGCACCTTTCACATATACACAGTCATTTGTTGCCACTGTGTATATAAGAACATTGATAAGTGCAGCCTTAAAAAAAAACATCTTCTACAACACAAATCTTTTGGATTCAAAGAGTCAGTAGTGTACTGATGATCGGGGCATTTCTACCTTTTTGAACACAGCATTTTCTATTGTGCATCTACCTTGCATATGGAGCCCTGTGCAACTACGTGACTCTTTGACTTGCTTTTCCTGAACGCTTTAACTTGTTCCCTAATTCATGAAACTTTTTCTCGCATAAAGGAGGGGCAGGAGGTGGATTGCAATCTCCTGACTCTGGAGTCACTTTCAAAGTTCTCTGTCAGGAATAAGCACCTTCTGCTTTGCCTTTTTTTTTTTTTTTTCCTTCGTACAACCTGCATTGGGGGGCGTAGGCTCATTATCTAAAAATAATAATGTCACAATAGCATTTAAATGACTTGCTAAAAGTTTGTTGCTTCGTCATGCTTTTAATGCCATTTATCCTAGTTTTTTTTTTTTTTTTTTTTTTTTTAGTTTGTTTGCCCTCCATTTTCCCCTTTCCAAGTGTCTTGTGGTAGCTAATTGTCTTTGTTTTGGTTTATTTTATGAGTAGCTGACATTTCCTTTCATGTGATTTTTAAAGCACTTTGCACGCTCTCTGAGCAAGCATTTCACAGATGGTGATGTGCAGATGGAGGCCAAGTTACAAGCAAAGCAGGCAACGCAAAAAAAGAAAAGAAAAGTAAACTGTGTGATACTCTGGCATGCTAAAAATGTCACATTAAAACAGCTTTGGAAACAGTTTTTGGAACTGATATTAGAAAGAGTCTTGAACGCATCAAGCCATGGATCGGCTATGGACAAATGCCAGTGTTGTAGTGCGCTAGAAGTTGATCAGTCCCACACTTTGTAGAAACGTGACACAACTTTTAGATGATTATTGGTACATTTTAGATGAATTCAGCATTTTGGGGCAGTATTGTTCCCAGTTAACAAGATATTGTGCTGTGCCATCGGCTCCTGTCTCATAGCTCTCAGTCTTGAGAATTCACAGTGGAAAAAACTGCAGGAACCAGCAGGTCCCTCCGCTTCCCAGCTCTATAGTGCAAGATAGACGCAAAAAAAAAAAAGTGACGCATTGATTGCCTTTATGGAGAATAGAGAATAATATCTTCCCCCGAGCCTTTTGCGTCATTCTTTACCCGACATAACTTACTGTCATTCTGTGCATCCAGCCGTCATTTTCTACATCCTTCGCTCCTCTTTACATTCACCTTTTGAGGAAATCAGTGAAATGCCATCAGTGTTTTATTTGCTTGCACATGACATTTACATTACATTTTATCATTTAGCAGACGCTTTTATCCAAAGCGACTTACACACTCACATACCAGCAATTTTGGGGTTCAGTATCTTGCTCAGGGATACTTCGACACACGGCTGGGGGGAGCCTGGGATCGAACCGCCGGCCTGCCGATTGGTGGAGGACCGCTCTGCCACCGAGCCACAGAGAGAGCCACGAGCGAAAGCATGTGAGAGGCAGAGTGTGTGTGTGTGTGTGTGTGTGTGTGTGTGTGTGTCCAGTATCTCTGTAATGTACCACTGACACAATGTGCAACGAGCGGTAATCTCATCATCACAGGGGCGTATACACACACACACACACACACACACACACACACACACACACACACACAGACAGAGTGATATATTAAGCTACTATCCCACTATCACTAGGGGCATCATTAGACCAGACCTGCTACTGTGAATACACAATCTCACAGTGCACGGGCCTGATTAGCATGTGTGTTTATGTGTGTGTTGTACAGGAGAGGATGTCGCTCTGAGAGCCAATGATGATTGCTCTGACTGCTTGTTACTCCAAATGAAGAGGTAATAATGTGTTTCCTTCCCTCACGCTTTCGTGACCTTCATTCTCTTTCACCTCTTTCATTTCACTTCTTCCTCACGCATATCTAACATCTCCATTGTTTCCTCAATTTCTGTCTTCCCACTTCTGAACTCTCATCCAATTTGTTCTTCCTCATCCAACCCCCCCCCCCCCCACGCTTGTTGTGTCTCCCTCCCTTTTCCAATTTTCCTCCCTCACTAAAAACGCTTCGCCGGCTTTATTCTCCCTCGCTCGCTGCGTCACTTTCAACCACCTTTTTCTCTCTCTTTCATGCCCTCTTTCATGTTTAAATGATGCAAGCGAAGAGCAGAAAGAAACCTCTTCAGCATGTCATCACCCCCATCACCTCTGTCTATATCAGAATGTCCATTGGGATCGTGCTTACTGTATATTGCTGAAAAGCAACAGTATGAAGAATGTACGTTAAGGAAGCTATTGCACCCTGCACACTAACGGCACCAACATCCTCCGTTAGTACCCTGCAAAACCAGCTTTTTTTCAAATTAGCTGATCAAAGTATTGCCAAGGTCAATTCAAAGCATAACATCTGTTAGAACCGGTGTTGGCAACTCACTTCAAATGCTTGATGAGTGCTCAGAAAGCTGCTACAAGTCACCAAATCTTGTCTAACTGGCCTTTTTTGGGTGTCAGCAAATAACTATATTTAGCCAGACTAGTGCCGTAGCGATGGCAATGCCAGTTGGTTGGCTGTTTGGTAAGTCCACCACCCCAGTGAAATGTCTTGAAAAGTATTGGATGGATTCCTTTAAAAGGTAGTACAGCCATTTAAGGTCCCCAGAGGATGAATGCTAATTCCTTTCTGGAGCCCCTGACTTTTCATCTTGCCACCAGAAGGTCAACTTATCCAATTAAATATCTTGTCCACTTCTCGATGGATTGGCACAACATTGACGGTTTCAAGAGAATGAATCTTAAGGACTTTGGTGATCCCCTGACCTCTCCTCTAGCGCAACCTGCAGCAAGCGTCTGGCACAGAATGCCTCACACCTGTGCCTGAAAAACGGGCTTAATCTCCCCCATGGTGACTTCTCTAGTTCCTGTTGAATATCTGGATGATTGGATCCGGTTTTGATCTTTCATGACAAAAAAAAGTCTAGGGCAAAATGTGTCATGTGTGTAGTGAGCAGCAGAGCAACTCAACATTTTCAAAAGCTTGTAGTCTGCACTTGACTTAAAATGAATACAGTCTAAAACAACAGCCCTGCAATAAAAAAAATAGTGTTCAGTTTTTAGAGAGGTCATTTTGGCAGCTGTAATTTGTGGTGTTGTTGAATTGTATTGCGTCGTATTAGTTACAGTGAGAGGTGTTTCCATTATGTTTTCCACCAAGTTTATATCAACGAGGGTAGGCTATTATAACCATGAACATAGGTTTTATTGCAGGGCTGCTGTATTAAGCCCCATTCAAACTGGATACATGTCTATAGGGGAGGCGGGGTGATTTGAACATTACCAGCTCAGTGTGAAATTTGTGTGAAAATGGAGTAAGTAAGTAAATAAGTCAAAAACGTTTTGGCTAATCTGTCAGATGGAATCCGCGTTGACCCAAATATATAGACCTATTTGGGAATTAATGTGAAATAGTAATGGTAAATGGACTGTACTTGACTGTACTTTCTAGTCGTCCGACTACTCAAAGCGCTTTCACACTACATATCACATTCACCCCGTTCACACACATTCGTACACTGATGGCAGGAGCTACCAGCCCATCAGTTCAACCCCCCGACCTTCCGATTGGTGGACAACCCGCTCTGCCACCAAGCCACAGCCATATGACAATATGATGTCAGAAAAAATTTAAGACGTCAGGAGAGACAGCAAGCCCCTGTAAAAGCTCATCAAATGTGCTGTTGTAATGGCAGCTACAGTGTAGGTAGCGCTCTTTTGAGCCTTGTTTCTTAGCCTGTATTTGTTTACATTTTGTCAAATTGGCATTAAAAGTGGGCCAAATTAGCTATCAGAAGTTCCAGTTTGAAATGTATGTATGGACGCACAGACACTCATTACTGAAATACTTTGATACCGAAGAAAGTTTAAAAACCCGATGATTCTATGGCAAGTTCTGACGCGTGTATCTGCTATGATTCCAAAGCAGATTTATGGATGGTTATTTGGTATGGACATCAGCGGGGAAGTGGAAAGTCACAGTGAATTATGTCAATATGTCTCATGTCTCTGTGTTAAGATTGGACTGAGTTATGACTCAGAGAAGGAGGAGCACAACGTTTGACTCAAATTCATCTCACAGAGCATCTTTGCCTCGCATCTCTCCCTCCGTGCCTCCCCTTCAACTCTCCCTGGGGAGACTTTGGGCTTTCTCTTTTGGCTTTGTCCTGCTGAATGTCTGTTTATTACCGACCCCATCCTGTAATTTACCAATGGTTAAAATTCCTTCCGGAAGGATAATTGAAATTACAGAGGAGCACAGTGAATATTTCATTCCTGACCTCCCCCTGTAATAGTGTTAGTCCTGTGTAAATGGGGCTTTAGGCTGCATTACTTTTAGCACGGTGGACAACAGAGTGTGTGTTACCAAAGACCTTAACGCTGACACCACCCCCTGGCCAATATAATTACGTTTACCTGACCATGATTGCTGAGGACCAAAAGCAAAATGTGGACCTCAACCTATATCCATCTTTCACCTTCTTTACACAGCATTACAGCCTCACAGAGCTGCTAGTGTGGCCATACACTCTTTTCCTGGATTTTTTTATACGCTGAAAAGGTCCATATTTGTTGGTAGCTCTTTGGTTAAATTACTGTAATGATCGAGGTCTGAAAACTCTAAAATATGCAGTATTAGCACCGAATTAAAGGGATACATTAGCATTAATTCTTCAATTAAACTGAATATGGAAGTACTAATACAAGGCAAAGCACTGAGTTCACCGTTAGATAGTCACGTACACACGAGTTGTTCTTTACAGCTCTTGTGAGATGCATCAAGGTAGTACGTGCTGGAAATTATTGCAGGGCTTGTAATATTGGTTAGACTGACAGACGCAGAAACATATTCACACACGTTCACGAGTATTTCAGACGCGTGCGTTTTCTAGCCTGTTATTCGCCAACTCTCTCCGGACGTCAGCAGGATCACCGGCAGGGATGGGAAGCTCATCTATAATTTCAGCCAGTCGTCCAGATGGTAAAATAATTCACTGTGTTCAAATCGGGGACTCCATGCACATTTAACCCACGGCATAGCAGAGCTGGCCTCTCTCCAGCGTGCCTTTATACGTTTGGAGCACCAGATGCTGGAGCTTGTGCTCGCCTTAGCACCACGTTGTGCGTGACTGCATTCACTGTTAGAGTATGTTTCTGGAACAATAAAGATTCCACATGGGGACCACCATCTAATCCGGTCAACATTGAAAATACCGCAAGGAAAATTAAATTGTATTAATTTTTCTACAGTGAAAGCATTAGTGTTCTTATCTGTTGCTTATCTGTGATTTGAGTGCTCCCGACGTTACTCTATGATTCACTCGCCATCCTCACACCAAAGAAAGACATAATCTGAATCAGAATTGGCTTTATTGGCCAGGCATGTGTACACATACAAGGGAATTTGTTGCTTTCTATGCACATACACAGCGCTAGATGGACGTGTGGCTGAAAACAAGGACAACAAGCTCAGCAGGGTAGACAAACATTAAGCTACCATGTGCGCATTCACTACTCTGCGCAATAGAGGTTCTTTTGTACAAACAATCTGTGTGTAAGCAGCTGCTTCCGCATGCTTCATTCACAGAGCTTTATTTTCCTTTTTGGAAGTTATGTCTAAGTATTCCATAGGGTTATTAGCTGGTAAACTCTGCCTCGAGCCAAGTGATACTGCAAGAACTACTTTTATGAATGAAGAATGAAGAACTTTTCTACACTATTGTTTGACCTCGGGGGAGGGGGGGTGTCAAGTGGACCCATTAGTACTTTTACAGGGAGTCATCGCTCCAGTTAAGGGGGGAAATAAATAATAAATACTACAGTGACAACAATGTATTGTAATATTAAAAAGATATTAGATCCGAAAAATGTACCAATTACACTTTTGATTCCACTAAACAAATGGCAATTTTTTATGAAATATAAAACCATATGGGTGAAAACTAGACAATCAAGAAAGCTCACATTTAGTTTTAATAGCTATTACTGTGAGACTTTCTGTCATATACAAAGCATAACTACATTTGTAACTACAGAGCAGTCACCAGTAAATCTAATCCCACTTTTGAATGTAATGTTTGGTCTCACATGTAGTTCATAAATATGAGTCATTCATGTGTTTCTGTTACGTATGCTAGATAGCTGTTAGCTAACACTCACTGAACTGCTAAAGTGCGTGCGGTATTCTTCTTCGGGTGTTTCTGGCTGTTACCAAACAGCTTCAGGCGCATTACTGCCTCCGTCTGGACTGGAGGAGGCCCGACCTTAATTTTATCAAAACAAAGTGGCATTTTGCTCTCTAGCAAACCATCCTTTGTCCGAGTCTACAAACCACCGGTTTGCAATGCACCTTTACTGGGTATCAGCAGACAGTTACGGTGTGTAGTTTGTCTAACTCACCAAGTAAATGTTGATACTGCTGAGAAAATCTAAAATGAAAAGCCAGCTAACAGCGCCGATCGTGACCTTGATTTTATGGAGGAACAATTGGTCAGAGGGAACCTGCGTAATGTATTGTCCCTATATATCACCCCTCAAAAATGATATTGCTGGTGGGGAATGTGTGGCCTTTTCCACTTAAAAAGCTAAATCTAGAATAGATGTGACAAAGACAAAAAGCAACACCTTTCTTTCCTGCCTGTTGTCCCGGTTCTGAACTTTGTTATTTAAGTTCCTCCAGTGAAACATGACACAAAGTCGACAAATACTGCCGGAGGAGGACTGCTATGAGGCTATGAAGCAGAAAATGCCCACGCAGGGTTTCTTCACCGCCTGGGGATGAGGTTAGTGATCAAAAAGACAGATTTTGAACAACTGTGAATGTTCCCTACAGAGAATAAGCATATAGGCCGGACGTGTAATGTCCTTATTGATGTAGCCGTTACTTTTTGTCGTTACTGAAATGTCGGCTTATCATTTTCCAAAACATATATCAGCGAAATGCCACAAATGGTCTCAGGGTGTGTGGTCACGGCCTAAAGTCTCTTCCACTATTACTCAATGACCTTACATTACAAGTGCATACATGTGAATATTTCATTAGTCACGGGACAAACTGTTCTCAGAAAACGCAGTGACATTTTATCTATCTTGGTGTGTCTGAAACTTGTGAACGCGTACTAATAATTTGTCTGTGTGTGTGTGTGTGTGTGTCTTGCTTGTGGCTGTTCATACACATACATGAGTGTATGCACAATACAAGTAGTGTATTTTTGATGCGTTTAGACGGTCCCTGTAGATTAGCTATGTTGTTGGACAGGCCCAACATCTCTATCACAAAATGCCATCTGTGTGTGTGTGTGTGTGTGTGTGTGTGTGTTAGTGCTGTCAACGGATATTCTAAATTCAAATATATATATTTGAATAGTTTTAAAAAAACAAATTTCAAAAGGTGAACATTTATATTCGAATAAAAAAAAAAAAAGTGGAAACAAACGCCCGCGGCAGTGGAGCCGTGGCTGAGGGTTCAGGGACAGGTCACTGGAGTCGCGCTGTCTGGCACAGCGTCACTGCTGAAAGTTGACGCGTCTTGCATGGAAGACGGCAGAAAGAGCAGAGCCCAACTCGACCGCAGCAGAGAAAGCAGGTTTAACCCCCCCAAAATCTGAAAAGCCATGTCTGGAAGTACTTTGGGTTTTGGTCGGTAGGAGGCAAAATTGTTGAGCCGCGAGATAAGGTTGTACGCAACCTGTGTAAGATATAGTTAGCGCGTGGTGGGAGCGGCACTGGTCAAATATGTTTAAACTTAAATATACTACCTATACAAGGAGTTATGTCTCGTTTGTATTAATTTGTCCTGTTATTGACGTAATGCACGTCATTGGCAAAATGCGCAACCAGATGTTCAAATAGTTCGAATTTTCGTGGTTTTTTTAGAGGGAATATTCGAAATGTCATTTTTGAGCAATTTTGACAACCCTAGTGTGTGTGGTAATAAGATTATTCAAAAGTGTCCATGCACCTAGCAAAGGTCCGAAAGTGTGTGTGAGTGTTCCACGTGTGTGAGTAAGGCTCCGTGTGATCATGCTGTCGTACATTAAAATGCTTAAGTAGGTGTGTGTGTGCAACCTGCCTATCATGGCAGTGTAAGTGTCCTGAAAGTGTCTGAGTGTGGGCAGACATAATAGCAAGGTTAATGACTATGCTCAGCAACTGAGAGGCGTTCCCGATTTGGCTTCAGTGCAGAAAGGCAGGAGACACCAGAGCTGCTAATAGACAGAGTCTGGCTGCTTGTGCAGTGGATTCCCTGTTGCTGCTCCTCTCTTTAACCTAGGCAGGGTCATGGACAGAAGGAGGCTGCCAAATAGTTTGTTTGTGTTGCTGATCTGTTCTGCATCTTAAGGGGAAACACACCTTCAGATCCTTTTTGCACATTAGATGGCAGCAGTGTGCGCTGATTGTTGCTCTTCAGGTGTTACAGTATGTTATGATGAAGTGGTGTAGTTTACTTTTGCCCAGGACAAAGTGTCCTTAGAAATTTTGGTGATACCCTGACTTTAGATCATCAGGTCAAAATCTTTCTTTGCCCAATACTTTGGTTTATACTTGCTATACTGATGACATTCCCATCAGTCTCAGGTATACTATGTGCTTACTGATAACTTGCATATCAGAAAATGTTAGCACGCAAACAGGCTAAACCGATATGGCAAACATGGTCAAAAGGACCTGCTAACTTGAGCATGGAGGGACATTCTTGAACACAGCAAATGGAACTGGCTCAGGTCCATCACGTGACCTAAGTGTGGAATTTATGTCCCGCGATGACATCACATGCAACGTATTACCTGCTAATATCAGCATGTTAAAACTGTCATTTTGATCAGTACATTAAAGAAATCACCAAGACAGCCTTGTTTTCGCATACGCAACTTAGCTCAAATGATGTCTTTTCTGTCCTTGACTGATACGAAGACCCTAATGCACGCCTTTGTTTCATCCAGACTTGATTATTGTAACGTTTTGTTTTACGGTCTGCTGTGTACTGGTACTAAAAGGCTTCAAATGGTTCAGAATACTGCAGCTAGAATCTGAACTAAAACTAGAAAATTCCATCATATTAAACCAATTGTAGCTTCTCTTCATTGGCTCCCTATCCATGTCAGATTGGACTTTAAGGTGCTTCTGATGGGCAACGCCTCTTCATTACTGGCTGATCTCCTTAAGTCTTTTATTCCATCCTGTGCTCTCTGCTCTCGGTGCTGAGTCTGCGTACAGACGGGAGCTCGAACAGCTGGCCCTCTGGTGCGGTCCGAACGACCCGGAGCTGAACGCCCTCAGTACTGTGGAGATGACAGTGGGCTTCAGGAGAAGCCCCCCAACACTGCCCCCCATCACCATTCTGAACAACACTGTGTCTGCCGTGGAAGCCTTCAGGTTTCTGGGATCCAAAGTCGCCCAGGGACCTAAAGAGGGCGTCCAACATCAACACCGTCATCAAAAAGGCCCAGCAGAGGATGTACTTCCTGATCCAGCTCTACTCTGCAATAGTCCAGTCTGCTCTCTGCACTGCCACTGTCTGGTTTGGATCGGCCACCAGTCAGGACAGGAACAGACTACCGTGGACAGCCAGGACTGCAGGAAAGATCATCGGTGCCGACCCGCCCTCCATTCAGGACTTCTACACGTCCAGGGTCAGGAAACGGGCAGGAAACATCACTGCAGATCCTTCACACCTTGCACACAACCTGTTCCAACTTCTCCCCTCTGGGAGGCGCTACAGAGCACTGTACACTAAAACGACATCAGAACAGTTTCTACCCACGGGCCGTCACTCTGCTGAACACTTAACACCAGTCATACAGCGTCAGGAACTATCCATGTGCAATAGCCCTGTGACCCTAACATCCACTGTACCTGTACATCTGTCTCATGGTTTATGTTATTAACAATTTTAAACCTACACACACTGTACATACATATCCACCTACCTCATGTATATTAAGCAACCTGTTACATTAATCTTGTTTATTTCAGCCCCATTCACACTCTGCACCATTGCACTAATTAGCTTACAGTTTACAGATGTTACTGTTGTTGTTTTGTTTTGTATTGCTACAACATATTGCACATGGTACCCAAATGGGCACATAGTAGCTTAATGTTTGTCTACCTTGTTGAGCTCGTTGTCCTTGTTCTTAGCCACACTCGTGTCTACTTCTGTGTTTGTACATAGCGAGCAATGTAAAACCTTGTACGTGTACACATACCTGGCCAATAAACCTGATTCGGAGAAAACAGAAGACTGCCGTCTGTCCCCAGAGTTTAAAAGAAGTCAACTAACTGCGGGGCCTTTTCCTATCGTGCTCTCTTCCTCTGGAATAACCTTCCTGCTGATATCACACAGCCTGACTCTATTGAGGCCTTTAAAACCAAACTTAAAACTGATATTTTCATCCTTAACTTTCAGTCAGTTCTTATTCTTGATTACTTCAGGCCTTCTAGCTGTTAACCATTCTGTACTACGGCTCGGTCTCAGTCTCAATGAATCTATAAGCCTAGTATTAATAAGTCAACGATGGCTAGCGGCGGAGCAGAAGAACTTAAAAAGCCTCCAGCATCATTTAAATCGCACGCATGGGAGCATTTCATGATGACGGAAGAAGGGTGGTGGACAAAACTATAACGGTATGTAGACACCAAACGTTCCTGGCTGTAAGTTTTCATGTATTAAATGATCCGATCCGTGACTCGTAATCCGTAATGTGATCCGAACCGTGAGTTTTGTGATCCGTTACACCACTAACATCCATTTTTTAGTTCCGATCTACAGCGCTCGCTCGACAACACGTGACTAAAAGGTGCTTTGTCATTGGCTGAGGGTGAAGCCCTGAACTTTGTGAGCGCTGTCCTTTCAAAATAAAGGCCAAATTATTATTATTATTTTATTTTTTTTAAATCGAAGTCTTTTAAAATTAAAATCGTAAACATGGTGAATCGAGATAGCGATTTTATAACGATTTATCATGCAGACCTACCCACAAGCATGTCTCTCTCTCCCTCTCCCTAGTTTCTCCTCCTTGTCCTCTCTTATCACTCAGGCTTCTCTGTGCTGGACTATCTGCTGTCCTGGGACCCCCCCTGGCTGTTGGTGCCACCTTCCAGATGTTTAGATCTGGATCTTTGTCCTCCAGGAGATTCCCCTTGTCTCGTTCTCTCCCTTGTGTGCGCGTTTTCCGTGTCTCTCTCTCTCTCTCTCTCTCTCCCTCTGTGAGTGTGTGTTTGTTTCTCTTCTTCTACCTGTGTGAATGGTGTGCTTGAGCTTCGCCTCTCCTTTGTTCGTGTAGTCCGTCCTCTCTCCGGAGGGGTGTACTACGAAACAAGCTTGACACAGCCAGGCTTTCTTTGTGTGAGCTGGCTCGACAAACCCTAGACTCGGCTATCACGACGGTGGTTAACCAATGTCTTCATTAACCCAAGCTTTCTGCTTTGGGCTCTGCGAACGTTCCCATAAAAGAAGGACACAGAGAGTTTATAGCTTTTTCTAATGTTCAACTCTTCTCCCTTGTTTTAGATGTAGGCTACAGTGTGATTCAAATATACAGCTTTCAGTACCAATACACATACAAATGAGCCAAAAGGGTTACAACCCTGGTTTCCTTTTAGTCAGCACAGTAATAGATTTTATATCTAGGATTAATTAATATCAGTTGGTAATGTGTTCCAGAGATGTAAGCCCTTTTTGGAGAAAGCTAATTATTAAGATTTAGATCTACAATGTGGTATTCTACAGTTGCCATCGCCATGCTCCTATACTCTGTCTTCAGTCAAGACCTCTAGTTGTTATAATGGGGAGCTGTGAAGAACAGGCCGATAAAATAAGTCAATAGAGGAATTCTGGCAGAATAAGTTAACATATTTATTGTTCCACTCTCACTGCCTCCTATTTATTTCCAACATGGCCACTGCCCATTCAGAGCTTGGAAACTTTAAACTTGATACAGCAAATTTGAACATTATGCTCAAGTGAATTCAAGTCTGACCCTGTCCCATAATGACGGAGACATGGAAATCCCTTTAGGTTTTGGCCAAATCAAAGGTAAATGAATTTTATTGATTGAATATTATCTGTGGCAAATAACAATATCAGTTTTCTAACCGGTATTCTATTAGCTAAGCAGGACCAAGCACAAAAACATAATCCAAAGTGGTAGTTGCTGAGCTGTCATCATTTTTATGCATCACCAACTGAACGCGATGCATACGGTTTGCAATAGGCCGACTGTAACGGCATGGCTTCGTTTGTTTTCATATAACTGTTGGCTCAAAAAGTTTCCATATATAACATTTTCCCTCTGCTGAGAATCTGTATTGCTCAGAGAGAATATTGTCAGGACGGGGCTTTTTACAGCCAGTTAATGCCAAAACTCTGAACATAATCTCTGGTTATGTGTTCAGGATAAGTTACCATGGTGATCTTGCAAGGTGAACCCTCTGGGGTCACAGCAGTCGCCTTCATGCTTTTAATCATATTTCTGTAAAGGATGTATGCCAGTCTCCAGGCCTAAAACAAGGTCTGGAATCAAGCCAGGAGTGCAAAGAGGCAACAAACAAGGTCGCGTTCACCAAATAGAACCAGCTTTAAGCCCCAGGAAGCTCACTCCTGGAGAATAGAGATGGATGCTGATACTCCTCCACCACCAAATAAATTTCTTCCAGGAAGGCCCCCTGGTCATAAAACAGCCCACCTGTTCCTGTCCAAGCTGTTTTTTTTACAGAAGCCACTGTCAAAACCCTTTGGACAAATACCAACAAACAGACAAGGAAAAACATATCTAACAGCACAAAAATATCCCTGGGCAGACCTCACAAGTTCTTCAGACTTTCTGGAACCCATCTTCTATGCTGCGCTCCTGAAACTGGGGGACATCCGCAGGTGCTGGAGGCAGAATCCCACCTTCCCTATGGGATTCCCTGGCACTGCAAAGACCCGTGACAGGTTCCTGATATCCTGGAACATTCGCATGAGTAATCCTGCCAAGACACCGGAAATGACGCGAAACGAGGCACATCAGTACATGACCGCCATTCTCCGTCTGAGGCCCCTCCTTGACCGCATCAAAGATAGCTGCATGACCTATTCGCACCCAGGTCAAAACATCAGCATCGATGAGAGGACGGTCGCAAGTGAGGCCCAGACGAGATTCAGGCAGTACATGAAGGGAAAACCCACCAGATGGGGCTTCAAGCTTTTTGTGCTGGCAGACTAGTCTTCTTTTCCTTTCGGCTGCTCCCTTTCAGGGGTCGCCACAGCGTATCATGCGCCTCCATCTAACCCTGTCCCTGCATCCTCTTCACTCACACCAATTAACTTCATGTCCTCTCTCACTACATCCATAAATCTCCTCTTTGGTCTTCCTCTAGACCTCCTGCCTGGCAGCTCCAACCTCAGCATCCTTCTGCCAATATATTCACAGTCTCTCCTCTGAACATGTCCAAACCACCTCAATCTGGCCTCTCTGGCTTTATCTCCGAAACATCTAACGTGAGCTGTCCCTCTGATGTACTCGTTCCTGATCTTGTCCGTCCTCGTCACTCCCAAAGAGAACCTCAACATCTTAAGCTCTGCCACCTCCAGCTCTGCCTCTTGTCTTTTCTTCAGTGCCACTGTCTCTAAGCTGTACAGCATCGCGGGTCTCACCACCGTCTCGAACACCTTTACTTTCATTCTTGCTGATACTCTTTTATCACACAACACACTTACCACTTTTCTCCACCCGTTCCAACCTGCTTGCACTCGCCTCTTCACCTCTTTTCCACACCCTCCATTGCTCTGAACCGTTGACCCTAAGTACTTAAAGTCCTGCACCTTCTTCACCTCTGCTCCCTGTAACCTCACCGTTCCACCTGGGTCCCTCTCATTGACACACATGTATTCTGTCTTACTGCGGCTAAGCTTCATTCCTCTGTTTTCCAGAGCAGACCTCCATCTCTCTATATTCTCCTTCACCTGCTCCTTGCTCTCACTACAAATTACAATGTCATCCGCAAACATCATAGTCCATGGAGATTCCTGTCTAACCTCATCTGTCAGCCTGTCCATCACCAGAGCAAACAAGAAGGGGCTCAGAGCCGATCCTTGATGCAGACCCACCTCCACCTTGAACTCCTCTGTCATACCTACAGCACACCTCACCACGGTCTTACAGCTCTCATACATGTCCTGTACCACTCTAACATACTTCTCTGCCGCTCCAGACGTCCTCATACAATACCACAGCTCCTCTCTCGGCACCCTGTAATACGCTTTCTCTAAATTTACAAAGACACAATGCAACTCCTTATGACCTTCTCTGTACTTCTCCATCAGCATCCTCAAAGCAAACACTGCATCTGTTGTGCTCTTTTTAGGCATGAAACCATATTGCTGCTCACAAATGCTCACCTCTGCCCTTAGCCTAGCTTCCACTACTCTTTCCCACAACTTCATTGTATGACTCATCAGCTTTATTCCTCTGTAGTTCACAGCTCCCTTGTTCTTGAAAATTGGCACCAGTACACTTCTCCTCCATTCCTCGGGCATCCTCTCACTCTCCAAGATCTTGTTAAACAAGCTAGTCAGAAACTCTACTGCCACCTCTCCTAGACACTTCCATACCTCCACAGGTATGTCATCAGGACCAACTGCCTTTCCACTCTTCATCCTCTTCAACGTCCTCCTATGTGCTGGCAGACTAGTAGCTATGGTTATACAGTGGACTTCAATGTTTATACTGGAAAGTCAGCTTTTCCTTTAGGAGTTGGACTGGCTTATGACTGTATGATGTAATGTGCATAGTGAAACCTGGATACCTGGGAACTAGATACCATCTATTTGTGGACAACTTGTACAGCTGGTTACCATGAACAGCTGTGTTTGTGAAGTGGATGGACTCACGTGAGTTTGCAATCTGCCCCACAGTGCATGTGGCACACTCTGGTGGCATGGTCCAAAGAAACAAGAGTGTAGCTGCCTGGTCAACTTTGCCTGTCCCATGCCCCACACCTGTGTTAGAATACAACAAACACATGGGAGGTGTGGATTAATCAGACCAGCTGATCCAGTACTACACTGTCCACCACAAGACCCTGAGATGGTTCCGCATGCTGTTTTATCACTTTGTGGATGTTTGAAGCGACAAACGGCTACATCCTCCACAAGGAACTTGCCCGAGAGAGAGAAAAGAGCAGGCCATGACCCACCAGGCCTTCATGGAGGGACTCACAGCTCAGCTGTGTGGGGTCTCTCTGGTTATTCCACCAAAACGGGCCGCTAACAACCATAATCCTGTCTCCACCACTATCCAGACAGATCCAACCACAAAGGCCTCGTAGGGAAGGAGAGGCTTTGTGAACAGCAGGAAGAGCAGGCAGGTCACGCAGGCCACACCGTGGACGTACAATGAGTGTGATGTGGCCCTCTGCCTTATTTTGGACAGAAACACAAGTGAAAACACACCAAGAAACGATGTACATATAATGTAAATGGTTCTGTTTTTCTGTGTAATAGAGACTTTATGAATTGAAATTTATTCCAGGAGATTGAGACTCATTTAATGTTTTTTTTCACCAGAGGCCTTGGACTACAAATGTGAAAATAATAATTTATAGAATGTATACGTACAGTTTAACTAAAAATGTAAATGGTTCAGTTTTTTTGCCTTGAATAAGTGGTCTAAGAATCCCCTTCCCGTAGTCTTTCCTAACAATTACACAGAGGACCTACGAATAAAGCTCAAACTGCGTCCAGTGTTCTGTAACAAGTCTTAGCAAATGCAATGGTGGGCCCACTCACACACATGCACACATGTTCCAGTTTACTCATGGTAGTGATTTGAACGAGGAAAAAAAAAACACGCTGCAGGCCTGTTTTCGTCTTGCAAAACATTGAGAGTGGGGAAAGACTTTGGTGCGGTGCGGTAAACCGACCTGCGCCCGCCGTGGCTCCGCTAGCTCGGCTAACTCCGATCACATCTCCGGCCTTGTTTTTTCACGCAGTCTTTTGGCTCACCAACATCACGAGTCCGCGGTTCTCTTCTCTGAGCCGCCCATTCAGTTTCAGCGGCGTTACTCGCTCTTCCTAGCGTCTTTTCTTTCCCTCACGTGCGAGCGTCCCGTTCTCCAAACGGGTTCAGCCAGGAAAAAAAGAAAACGACGACTTCTCGCGCTTTCTTGAACGTGTCCCTCCCAAGGTCACCTGTATCCACGTTTTACTATACAGCAGGAATACTCATCACCCATCAAAAATGGTAACATAAAAACAGTAAGAATAAAGTAATAAAAGGCTAACTGCATAAAACCTTTGTTAATATTACTTAGCTAAATAATATAAACTTTAAACTTTAGTTTTAATCACTGTCTTGAAATAAAATGACCAAATATTGATCTCCTTTTAATTATTAATTAAGGAATTGATATTTACCTCTTTAGAAATCAGGTGTCCCCTCTTATTTATTTAAAGTAAGTAAACATTTACTTTTTAATAGCCAGGAGACTCGTTTTCAAGAGTAAGAGGGATTAATCACAACCCGCCCAGTTGCCATTACAGTAGGCCTGAACGATAAATCGTTATAAAATCGCGATCTCGATTCACCATGTTCACGATTTTAATTTTAAATTACTTCGATTTAAAAAAAAAATAATAATAAAAATGTGGCCTTTATTTTGAAAGGACAGCTCTCACAAAGTTCAGGGCTTCACCCTTAGCCAATGACAAAGCACCTTTTAGTCACGTGTTTCACTCGTTGAGGGAGCACTGTAGTTTGGGACTTAAAAAAAAGGATATTACTGGTGTAACGGATCACAAAACTAACGGTTCGGGTCACATTATGGCTCACGAGTCACGGATCGGATCATTTTTCGGATCCTTTGGAACCTTTGGTGTCTACATACCGTTACAGTTTTGTCCACCGCCCTTATTATATTTTACGGGGAAGCCGAAATGCTCCCATACGTGAGATTTAAATGATGCGGGAGGCTTTTCAAGTTCTTCTGCTCCGCCGCTTGACTTATTAAAATAACGCAATTACTTAAAAAGCAACATCAGCAGAAAAAGTCTTTCACTCTCCAATCACTAAACAATTTAGATTAACCCGCTAGTTAAATAAAAGCGCAATTAATCCGCGGGTCACGTGCGTGCCGAACCGCAGGATGTGATCAGTATGGATCACGGATCAACTGCGATCCGTTACACCCCTCAAGGATATTGATGAAAACTTGTAGGCATGTGGCGAATGTGCCGTTTTCTATGTGCCCAAACAAATATTTTTGGTCCTGCCAGTTTGTTTTTGTCCTGGTTCATGTGTGTAATAAACATCACGCTTCATGAGAAAAAAAATCGTTGCAGAGAATCGTGATATCAATTCTAAGCTAAAAAATCGTGATTCACATTTTTCCCAGAATCGTGCAGGCCTACATTACAGTATAATACCCAAGTTTACCACTGGGCGACACGTGATGACACTGCAGCGTACATATTCAGATAGCCCATGCTGTGCTGAAAAAAATAAACATGTCAATTACTTACTTGTGCTTTGCAGTACTGAATTTCTACACATTCTCATATATTAAGAGAGTCGAGGCCCCAGTAATAGGAAAAAAAAAGGGCCCAGACCCCGGAGGGTTAAAAGAGAGCCAGCTTCGTGACACTGAAAACTCTGGCTTTAGGCTCAACATAGCTGGCTAGGCCACTAATCTTGCTTCGTAGTACACCCCTCAGGTCTCCATGATGGAGGTTATGTGACTCAAGTCTGTTTGGTGACACCTGAAGTTGCTCAACGCCCTCCCTTCTTCATACATGTTACAATCTATCTATAATTTAGTCCTCCTGATTGTCCATCCTTACATTTCACTATGTCGGCCTATTCTGTACACATGACACATGTATGGCATGTCGTGTTCCGTCCTGGGAGAGGGATCAGGCCTCAGCATGCTTAAAAAAATGTAGGCAATGGATATAGAGTTAATGGTATGAGAAACATTTGTGTTAACATAAAGTGTCAAAAATTGAATTTGAAAACCACTTCTATCTGTACTAGCCGGTCTGTATCTCTTACACACCAGACTGCAGACTGCAACTGTTAAAGGTTATTGATATGCAGTAGAGTAGGCTGACATTACTTAGTGGCCTCGCTATCACATCTCCTGTTTGGCCTTTTACGCCAGCACTTACGTAAAGCAAGAAGTGATTTCCACCAGAAAAACATGCTTGGTCATGCCCAGCCAGATAACCTCACCTTGAGCAGATCTCCTCATTTGTATTCACGCCGGCAATCTTTTCACTGCCTTTCAACTTTTCTCGAATTGTAACACAGTGAGGCTTTAAACTACCCCCTGCTCCTTTCACTGCTGCAATGAAGGCGCGCTTCCCTGCAATCCACAGAAAGAGATTTCAGCAAGCCTTGGATTGGCAGTGATGGGGAAACAAGTGGTCAAGTTCAACCTAAACACACACAGCAATTTTCTCAATACTACAGTATGGTAAAAACACATCTCATCTTTCATTTTGGCAGCAAGCAGCTTTGAAAGTAGCTGCAGGCAGTCATGTCAGTATCTATTCAATGTCAGGAATCCTTGCTGGGCATGGAACTGAGTCAGATAAAATGAGATTTAACGTTTATGTTTGCAAGTGGCTCATGACTGGAACATCATTACTGGAGCTTTGCATATCAGCTTTAGGTCAGGTGGACTTTCCCAGGAGACATTTCGAACACAAGAGCAGAAGTTCCATCGATCATCCAGCTGGCTAATGTCTCCATTGGCAACACGGTGCTAAAAACACTGATGCTAAGGCTGTTTGGGTAGGAATACTTTGGCCTAAACCCGAAATGAACCTGCTCTGGGTGGACCAAGTCACTGGAAATAGCCAGCTTGTTACAAAGCAGTTTAAGGTGATGTAAGATAAAATGGCAGTTCAAAGGATCCCTAAAAGCATATTTTGTCACTTACAACTTGTGTTATACAAATTATGCAGATAGTTTTGGCCTATGTGCACAGGTTTCGAGATTTGTTGTTTACATTGCTTTTTCGTAAAGGAATATTTCAACATTCTGGTCGCCAGAACCAGCTGTTCTGGCTAGCTGTTTGCATTTCAGTCTTTATGCTAAACTAGGCTAAGTTAATCTCCGAACTCTAGCGCCATACTTAGACGTTGCATAGATGTGAGGGTGGTATCGGTCTTCTCATCCAACGCTCCGTAACATAGCCACAATCTTGAACTATTCCTTTAATATTAATTACATGATGGATTTCTTCAAGTCCAACTATATTCATATCTATTACTTTACCACATCTCATGTGAATTTACGCATTCAACAAACTAAATTACAGGAAAACTAAACAAAATGTTAGAAAAAGTGAAACATGGTGGCGATATAACAAGCGTACATAAGCCAGCGACATTAGCCCAGGTGCCTCAGTAACTCAGCCTTTGCGTTACATTTAGCAGACGCTTTTACCCAAGGCGACTTACATATGAGAACATTCACAAACCGAAGGTGCAGCTTCGGGAGCATTTTGGGGTTCAGTATCTTGCTCAAGGACGCTCCGACGCATGGCTGGGGGATTGAACCTTCGACCTTCCGATTGGCAGGCAACCGTTCTGCCACCAAGCCACGGCCGCCCCACGGTTACTGAGGTACCTACAATCATAAAAACACCTCCAGGGAATATATTCTGAGGAACAAAAAAATAGGAGAAACCCCTCACCTTGACGGTTTAGGCCGCAATAAATTCCAGAAATGGACAGCAACATGGACAGGGACACTGAGGCTAGAAAGAAAATGCATGTGACGGGGAGAAACATAACGCGGTGGCACCGTCCACAGAGGCCACAGCAGCATCTGCACCCACTGCCAGGTTTAGGCACTATCTTGGCCCAGAGAGAAGATAAACAGCCACACACACATTTAGCAGATTTATATTTAGTCATTTAGCAGGCACCTTTATCTAAAGCGACTTACACACTCATATACCGAAGGCGCAGCTTCGGGAGCAATTTGGGGTTCGGTATCTTTCCTCAAGGGTACTTCAACACATGGCTGGGGGAAGCCGGGATCGAATTGCCGACCGTCCGATTGGTGGAGGACCTCTCTGCCACCAAGCCACAGCCGCCACACACATCAAGCCATGTGTGCAGCCGTGCCGACAGCACAAACAGCGTGGCGATGCAGCAACCCGGAGTCGGTCCTAACTTCAGATGTGAAACCAGGGCTGTGTTGGGGTTTAGACAGTTTTCCACCTAGAGCTGGACCGTGCTGGTCACAATTAGAGGTTAAATCAAAGGATTTCTACTGAAATACACCATACAGCTGCCTTTACTTTTGCCATCGCTACATGAAAGTATCACTGCTGGGGCGGCTGGGGCTTAGCGACCGATCAGAAAGTCGGCGGTTCGATCCCGGCTTCCGCCAGCCCATGTCGAATTGTCCTTGAGCAAGACACCGAACCCCCGAGTTGCTCCCGATGGGTCGGGCCAGCGCCTTGCATGGCAGCTCTGCCGTCATCGGTCTGTGAATGGGTGAATGAGAGGCAACCTGTAAAGCGCTTTGGTCCTCTAAGGTGGAAAAAAAGCGCTATATAAATGCAGTCCAGTTACCATTACGTTACTTCCTGCATTGGACAGAAAAAAATAATTGTGCTGCAAAAAAATCATCAAATGTGGAGTTAATGTATAGGTACACTAAATAAGTACACTTCTAAATTGGAGGCATTATATGTTACTTTTAAACATACCAAAGTAACCCAATTCTTTATGTATACTTTTTGGGCTTTTTCATGCCTATGTTTGTTAGAGACAGAGGATAGAGACTTGGAAACAGGTGAGAGAGAGATGGGGGACGACATGCGGCAAAGATCCATGGGCAGGAGTCGAACCCGGGCCATCCGCAGCGAGGACAACAGCCTCATACACGGGGCAGGCGCTCTACCGACTGAATCCAAATTTTGAATTTCCGTTTTGTTTTATCCTCCTTCACAGGGCGGTCATAGTATGGGCCTAGTAAGGATGCTGAAACTTGCTCGAGGACAGTTTAAATCCCTTGTTATATTTTCACAGCACAATGTCTCCAAAGTCCCCAACAGTTTCTTCTCTCTCTCCGCCAAAGGGCAGAGGTTACGCGATTGTGTACATCCATGCGTTCGTTTGTTTTTCTGAAAAGTAATGGCCAGATTAGCACGGCCACTGGTGCTGAGAAGAGGCGAGGAGGTAACCTTTTGTTTTGGGTGACCACTTCACGTGTTCCACCGGCTGCATTTGGCAATATTATAAAACCTTTACTTTTCTCATGAGGGCCTTTATGCATCAGGACACGAAATGTGATTTTCACATTCATGTTCGCGGAAATATGACTAGAAAAATGTTTTTTTTTGTTTCAATTCAGCTCCCATTGTTTCAGCATTTGCATTTCTATGTTTTCACCCCCACTATATAACCACTGAAGCATCCCTGTGAAGCTCCAACGGTCTCTGTTTTCCATCTAGCTTAGAGTTACTGGCTCAGCCACGCACTGCTCTGTCAGACGTAACTGATGTTGTGGGAAAGTATAGATTTGCTGATGCTGAATTGATGTGACAGGTTAGCATTATTGAATTTCACGGCCCGCGGTGTTGTGGTCTTCGAGAGACTATTCACAGTGAACTGTGATACTTAACTCTCCCGGAATGTCCTAAAGGACTTTGCACAAACATTTCAGAGCTACCCCCTCTAATCTCCTGCCTGATCAACAAAATAGAACATCTTTACAGCTGAGTGATAGGTCCTTAAATCTAAACTCTATTATGTTTTTTAATTAAAACCTTATTAGAATCAGCTTAATTGGCCAAGTGTGTGTACACAGACAAGGAGTTTGACTCCTCTGAAAGTGACACGCTGCTCCAAGAACAATTTTCTGGAAGATAGCTAGAAATAGACCTACAGCTAAAAACAAGGACAACAAAGCTGAACAACGATAGGTAAAAGGAAGATTTAACTGTAATGTACATACAAGTAGGTGACAAAAATAGTATAATAATAAAGTATAAAAGCAGCAATGAACAGCATACAATGTCTATAGATACAGGTCTATCTGTAACTAAATAAAATACAATATTTAAAGTAAACTAAATTGTAAATAAGAATGCAATAGTGCAAGGGTGCAGAGTGGTGGAATAGATTAACCTGTAAGAACCTCTTAAGATGATATGCACACAACAACCTAACTTTTTACCACCATCAATGAACTCATTAATCGAATGTCCACAATTTAGACTTTAAATATAGTTTGACTATTTATTGCAATAATCTTTAGCAAGGGCAGTAGTAAAACAGCCGAATTCAAATTTCAATCTTCAATCAAATCGTTCAAATAAATCATACAGTAACTACACAGCCGAGTCTAAGTTTCAATTGGTTATCCGTTTCTGAAAGATGGAGAGAAAGCAGAGTCTCTCTGGCCGGAGCGACCCCACTCTCCCTGTTGACAGACCAATCCACAGCTCCGTCCAAAGCTCCCAAAATGTTCTTAGATTCCCACGTCTGTAATCCACAGTGTGAGAAAAAGGAACTTCAGTCTGAATTTGTGATTCGCTGTCACTAGAGTAAATGGTTAATCCTTTTGCGCGCTCAGGTCCTCTGACAGCGACAAAGTCTTGGAAATTCCTTTTTGTAGATGTTACTGCCCACGATCTCCTTCTTATAACTCTTCAGATGAAAAGGCACAAGGAAACAACCCCATTTCTCTCTCTGTCTCCCTAATTTATACCATTCTATGTGACACGCTCATGTTACACACACTTTCGACGTTTCAGGCCTGTAGCCTGAGCGCCGTTGTTGAGGCTTACTCGCCCCCGACCATCTCCTTATTTGGGCACCCGGAGGAACCATGAAGGTAATTTCCCCCACTCTAAGTCATTACATGCCCTAGGTGTTATCAGTCCGACCTTCCTTTAACTGGGCTTTAGTTTGCCAGACATTTAGTTTTCTCAGCTCATGCAAATCCATTCATCTTGTTACTCAAACATTGTTAGTATCATTTCTTATGATTAATGTCGGTTAATGTAGTTAACAGTGCAGCTTACACTTATAACATAACTCATGTGTTCTACCATTCCCATCAGAATTTCATATCCAACTGTCTCCTTATTTGGGCATTCGGAGGAACCATGAAGGTCCTTTCCTCCCTGTCTGGCAGTTGATGACCCTCTCCCGTTATGACTGTGTCTAGCACTCTAACTCATAACATTGTCAAGGTCTTCACAGTGCCACATTCCCTTAACTGTGCTTCAGTTTGTCAGACCTTTAGCCCTCTCAGCTCTAGTAAAAACCATCTTACTAACATATGTAATGATTAATCTTGATTATTTTCACTTTTATTTAGCAATGCAGCTTACAATTTGAACATAACTCGTGTGTTCTGCCATTCCCATCAGAAATCTACGTGTACTCTTACTCTTCATTTCTCCCTCACTCCCAGTTTAAACCAAACAGGGGTACCAGGATCTCACTTGACAGGTTAAATTCCAACCTGTGGCCCTTTTCCCCTGAAAAACAACCTTTAAAAAAAACACTAAAACAGTCCAAGTCAACCAAATGCTAAGTGGATGTACTAACAAATCTTCTGGTAATGCAAACATCAAGCGTTTGGGTGGATAGCTGAATGAGGATTTCGCACATGTCCCACGATGGGCCATCGGGTAACATCTATTGTTTGGTTAATGGACCTCCTGCTGCTGCTGTCTGGTTCAAGTGGGAAGCTGAATGCTTTTACAAAGACCTCCCAAAAACTCAAGACAAAAGAAAAAAGCCCAAAGTGACGATTATCATTGCTTTAAACTAATGATCATTATTAATTATTAGGTTATCGTTTCATAAATACATTTCCTTAACTTTTCATTTTTTTGTATAGTACATTTTAAATCACTGAATGTTATTCACACGACTAATCAAGGCAGACAATAGATACATTCAAGACGTTTATTGGGCTTATAATTCAGCATTTTGATTAATTGCGGGCGGGTGAAATAGGGTGAAGGGGATTTACACACCAGGCACAGCAGCACACTGTAACTTCACTGATTATTTAAATCTCCCGACACGCCGACAGGATCAGTCAGGCTCTAATGTTAATTCATATTTTGTGTTCTTCTACACACCCAAAAGGTCACACACACACACACACACACACACACACAGTCCAGTTTCATACAAGTGAAATTGTTTGGAGTAAAGCAGCCGTCCTCCTGTTAAATCCTGAGCTCCATGGCGAACCAAAACGGCGAAGGTATGACCACAGTCGTTCCAAATGTTCACCATCAGCCAGGCCTGCATCCTCATCATTCCTACAACCGTAGGAAATCTACAAAACACTAAACCAAACTTAGAAGTAAATAGTGTCTGCGACAAACTGCAATAGAGTTTATAACAATGTCACAGAAGTAACCGAATGATGATAACCGGACAAACAATGCCATAAGCATGGAATGCAGGTACAGCTAACGTTGTTTTAGTCAGAAGATCTGGGTAAGAAAAAACAGATATGAGAATATTGCATTAATAACAAAATATATTTATTTAATCGTCAGTGCCACAGTGATCAGCTAACATGCAGAAAATGTGCCTGCAAGTTTAATTTGCATGCGACGTCGCACATGAAGACAAGTTTTGTTGCATTTGCAAGTAAAATGTCCAAGGAATGGGACAATAAAGTATATTCAATTCAATTCAATGCAACTGAGAAATTAAAACTATTGTAGCCTATTAATTATCAGACAACTACTGCATTAAATACATCATCCTTACTTTAATGCATACAATGAATACATCATACCTGGGGACAATGAGGACAGCACGCCCCATCAGTTATCTCAGGTCCAAGATGACGCAGTGTAGATGACTGGTATCGCAGGTTCCATAGAGGTCTTGGCACTGCAAGGCAAACAATATTTCCAGGACTGTCATAAAAATGTGTATTTAAAATTGGAAGTTTTCATGTAAAGGCTGATGGTACAATGAATACCATATATGGAAAAATATGAACAGAGGCTTCTACTAAACAAACCTTGGAAGACACTGAGGAATGCTGAATTGCAGCACATTCAAGCTGATCGTGTCTATGAGCTTAATGGAAATGGTACTGTGGGGCTGCTTAACAGAACAGTGTTGCAGCTTCCATTTCACACATGCAAAATTGGGTAAAATTGGAACCAAACCAAATGAGGCCTTCCTAGAATTTAAGACAGAGATTGAAATGCTGTGAATTGTTGTTGTACATGTTTGTTTTTCATAATTTGCCTCCTTTCACACCTTTGCAGGGTGGGACTTGTATTACAGCTTGCTGGTATCAACAAAAGTGTTAATGTGGCGGTGAAGCAGTAGAGTAGCTTGGAGCTTTACTAGCTTTAAAGAAGTTTCCCCAACAATTAATTTTTCTTTCATATGCATTTAAATAAGTGAAAGTAGCAAAACTCAATACATTTCTTTGTGTGCGCTTCAGCCAATGAGCCATGACAACTGTGAGATTCCCGCAAGTAAACATAATCCATTGACAACATTGAGTTTTTCGCATGAGGCTATAATTAGTGACTTAAACGTCTCATACACCCAAGCGTTAGTTATGTATCGTAACTCCAGATTCTGTCTAGATGCAGCCCTTTAAGGCTGTCACTAGTGGGTTCAGACTTTTAGAGAGACTTTTAGTCCACGCCCACTTATTATGTTATCCCCACCTTGGTCTCACCTTGTGTGTAATGTGAGCTGAGACCAGACAATTGGCTCCCAAAACAGCTTTTTCTTAGCTATTTAAACACTAAGAAAAAACCAGTGCGGCCCTTAGCTTGGTGGGCAAGCCTGCTCTGTGTGCAACATAGCAGGACAGTTCACACACTGGACAACGGAGGTGAGACGTGGCTTCTCCTCCTCAGATTTATGCGGGGGAGTTAAGAAATCAGCCAGAGCTCTTAGGTGTATACGCTCGACTTGGGCGGAAAGTAGCAAAGCTAAAGTCTCTTTGAATCAGACAAGAGGAGGCCACAGAGAGAGCAGACAGATCACTAACCCTCTTAGCAGACGTCAGAGCCAAATGTAGAGCAGTTTTGGTGGATAAAAACTGAAGAGGAGCCTGATCTAAAAGTTCAAAGGGGCCTTAAAGCCAAAGTGCACGTAATACCAAAGATAAAGCCCACTGAGCACACTCCATACACCCCTCAGGAAACGCTTAATCGAAGGGTTATTAAACACTGATCTGTCACCAAAACCTTCATGACAAGATGAAATAGCAGCGGAGTATGTTTTAACCATGCAGAAAGGCAAATTCTTCTCCAGGCTTTAATCCAGACACCAGCGCCAAAAAGCTGTTTAGCCGTATACAATGCCATGGTAGAAGCGGCTCTAGCGCTATCTACAGACGCTGTCCTTTTACCGGATAATTCCTGATTAAGCCAAGGGATCAGAAGAATCAGTGGGAAGGCAAAGAGAAGCATCCCAGGATTGTCATGGAAAACCAGAGCGCGCAGCAAATTGTCTGGTGTGGTAAAGAAAGTCAGGGTGACTCATTTGGGATCGAGGCTCTAATCACCTTAATTATGGAGTGTAGCCTCTTGCTGATTAACCTGTACATACAGCTGTCAATTACGCACAGTCGCTGAGTAATGCTCTCGAAGCAGGTGTACATTTATTTCACACGCTGCAATTGTCATGGAATTGAGCCAAGCAAGAGCCCTTGCCGCTGGTGCCTGTACCGGGGCGGCTCGGACCGAAAGGGCTGAATATGGAAGCCTCTGGAGACTGCTTAACGCAGAAGCGTGTTGCCAAGGAGGTCAGTGCATAATGAACAGAGACATCAATGTCAAAACAGCATTGTTTAGGAGACAAATGCTCAGAACCGTGCCACGGAGAGAAACCCTCAGTCACAAACACAAAAGGTGGGAAATGGGAACGCCATACACAAGACGGTGAGGCATGTGTTGTGTGCACAAGAGGAAAGGTGACTCTTGTGGACTCATGATCAACACACAGCATGTTAGAAAAAACGTGTGGGGGAAACCTTATAACAGAAAGGTTAAAGGCGGTCTCGTCAATGGCCGAAGCAGCAATGAGATTTGGGAGAGAGTGCAGCCAGCTGGGACCAGGCTACGTACTTCCTAATCTTTTCTGCCTTTTCTGATTCCGTCTGCATATTGTTGGGACTCAGGTAGGGCAGGTTTGTTTATTAGCAGAAATATCAGAGATATCTATGAATATTAATAACGTTCTTAATGTTATTAAGTTATTAATATAGATTCATAATTACAAGGCACCATGAAGAGACATTAGGAGACGTGTCCAAGCGGTCGTACAGCGGGTCAAAATGGCGGCGGCCCACTCAATTTGACAAAGGGATAGGACCCAAAAGTGGATATTTCAAGCTCGGTCTGCTCCCAGGATAATGTACAGCTTAGTTGGCTATCCTACCACGTTATCAGGGCTATTTGAGGCGTTTAAATGTACGTGTAAAAGGTGTGTGGGTTATAGGAGAAGAAAGAGGGAGAAGAAGCACACACAGAAACACAAGAAATCTCAAATGCCAATGAATAAGCGAAATAGACGTTAACTTATCACAAGGTAACCCAACGGCAGATGCAAGCACAGCAGCTGTGTTACTGGATTGTGGCCTAATAAGGTAACACAGTTACACATGTGTGGCCGGAACCAACAGTAACTTCTAACATAAAAGAAACACACGGAGAAACACCAGGAAATCAAATTCTGTCTGAGACGTAATAGGCGTCACTTTAAAATGAAAAATGGCACAAAGACGGCACAGCAACCGTCACTTCCCAAAATCAGCAAAGCATAATTCAGAACAATAAAGCTTAGATGAAATAACACGCAGTTATAAAATCTAAAAAAAAATTCAAAAAACACTGACTGTTAGCTTGGCCAGCAAGTTGAGACTTGTCCTTTCTAGGGTAATTAAAGTTCACGTGAAAAGCGTCTTCTCAACATGGGTTTCTGTGGAGAAAGATGCGAGGCACCTCCTGAAGCGAACAAATTCACAGTGGAATAAAGACAACAGCTGCTTGTAACTCTTTTGTCTCTCAGTCAGGCCTGGAGTTGAGATTGCTCCTTGACAACAGGCCTCAGTCATTGTTTCTCCCACATGGTACGCTAGGCTAAGCTAGGCAAGGCCCAACAATATGGTTCACCACTGAAAGGAGATGAGGTCCAAACAGAGGCTGTTCTTCATCTTCACTGTGCCAGGAATGGGGCAGAGGTGCAGCCAGAAATTGTGGTGAACCATTGCCTGCCAGGCCGAAATCCAGGCAGTAGAAACGGCGATGGAAGCACACATGGTCAGAATGGCACTGGAAGTCTTGTTAATCTGTTCAGGGGCAGGACATCAGGTTGAGTTTTTGTCAAGGTGTGACAGGGAAATGTTGTTGGCAGCCGCAGACCTGGTGAGAGCGGCCGGCTAGCCCAGCGGGCCTCTGGTCTCTGAGTCATCCCCGCCATCATTCAATTCAATTCAATTCAATTTTATTTATATAGCCCAGTATCACAAATCACATTTGCCTCAAAGGGCTTCACAATCTGTAGCATACGACACCCTCTGTCCTTAGACCCTCGATTCGATTAAGGAAAAACTACCCAAAAAAACCCTTTTAACAGGGGAAAAAAAATGATAGAAACCTCAGGAAGAGCAACAGAGGAGGGATCCCTCTCCCAGGACGGACAGACATGCAATAGATGTCGTAAGTACAGAATAGATTTATAGCATCAAAACTATAACATATACAGCCATGATGGCAAAATTGTTGTATATATATATATGTTATTATGTTAGAAATGTCTAGGTGGTAAAACATAAGGGAAGATGATGGGTCCAGATGGCAAACCGAGCAGCTCCCGGTGTAGCCCAACGAGCAGGACCCGAGCCACTCGTCCCCTGCACCATAGACACAGCAAAACTGCCCCAGCAGGTCGCCATAGTCACCGATCCAGTTACATCTCCGGACAGTGAAATACCTGCTGAAAGTTACACTAAAAAAGAATAGACGGACGACAAAGCACAAAACTCCGGGAGAGGGAAGAAGTCAAGTTAGTGACATGCATTTATGGGATGAGAATGCATACGGATGGAGAGGAGGACAGAGGTGAAAAGAGAGAGGTGCATCATGGGAAGTCCCCCGACAGTCTAGGCCTATAGCAGCATAACTAAGGGATGGTTCAGGACTCTCCTGAGCCAGCCCTAACTATAAGCTTTATCAAAGAGAAAAGTCTTTAGCCTATTCTTAAATGAGGAGATGGTGTCTGCCTCCCGAACCCGAACTGGGATCTGATTCCACAGGAGAGGAGCTTGATAGCTAAAGGCTCTGGCTCCCATTCTACTTTTGGAGACTCTAGGAACCACAAGAAACCCTGCATTCTGAGAGCGCAGTGTTCTAGTGGGGTAATAAGGTACTATGAGCTCTGTAAGATACGACGGTGCCTGACCATTAAGAGCTTTATAGGTGAGGAGAAGGATTTTAAATTATATTCTGGATTTCACAGGGAGCCAGTGCAGAGAAGATAATATTGGAGAAATATGATCTCTTTTCCTAGTTCCTGTCAGTACACGTGCTGCAGCGTTCTGAATCAACTGGAGAATCTTAAGGGACTTTTTCGGGCTGCCTGATAATATTGAATTGCAGTAATCCAGCCTTGAAGTAACAAATGCATGGATTAATTTTTTGTAATCATTTCCAGACAGGAAGTGCCTGATTTTGGCAATGTTACGTAGGTGAAAAAAGGCAGTCCGTGAAGTTTGCTTCATGTGGGAGTTGAAGGATAGGTCCTGATCAAAGATAACTCCTAGGTTCCTCACAGAGGTGCTGGAGGCCAGGGCAGTGCCCTCTAGAGCAATTAGATCTGCCGACAGCGATTCTCGGAGGCGTTCGGGGCCAAGTACAATAACTTCAGTTTTGTCCGAGTTTAACATCAGAAAATTTCTGGTCATCCAAGTTTTTATGTCCTTAAGGCATGATTGAAGGTTAACTAACTGATCAGTTTCATCCGGCTTAATCGATAAATATAACTGGGTATCGTCTGCGTAACAATGAAACTTTATGGAGTGCTTTCTAATAATATTGCCCAAAGGAAGCATATATAAAGTAAATAGTAGTGGTCCAAGCACAGAACCTTGCGGAACTCCGTGACTAACTTTGGTGTGCTCAGATGATTCATCGTTAACATAAACAAACTGAGATCGGTCTGATAGATAGGATTTAAACCAGCTTAACGCGGTTGCTTTAATTCCAATTAAATGTTCCAGTCTCTGTAATAGAATTTGATGGTCAATGGTATCGAATGCAGCACTAAGATCTAGCAAGACAAGTACAGAGACAAGTCCATTGTCTGATGCAAGTAAAAGGTCATTTGTAACTTTCAACAGTGCTGTTTCTGTGCTATGATGCACTCTAAAACCTGACTGGAAATCCTCAAATATACTATTGTTATTTAGAAAGTCACATAACTGATTAGCAACAGTTTTTTCAAGGATCTTAGAGATAAAGGGAAGGTTAGATATAGGTCTATAGTTGGCTAAAACCCCTGGATCCAGTGTGGGCTTTTTAAGGAGAGGTTTAATAACAGCTACTTTAAAAGACTGTGGTACATAACCTGTCAGTAAAGACAAATTGATCATGTCTACAAAAGACGTACTAACTAATGGTAGAACATCTTTAAGCAGCCTAGTTGGAATTGGGTCTAAGAGACAGGTCGAAGGCTTAGATGAAGAAATTGTCGACGTTAGTTGAATAAAGTCGACAGGAGAGAAGCAGTCCAAGTACACATCAGGTTTCACAGCTCCCTCCAACGCCTCTATGCTTGAAGATCGGTTGGCACCAGCTGAGGGCAGGACGTGATTAATTTTCTCTCTAATAGTCAAAATTTTATCATTAAAGAAGCTCATGAAATCGTTACTGCTGAGGGCTACAGGAATGCATGGCTCAATGGAGCTGTGGCTCTCTGTCAGCCTGGCTACAGTGCTGAAAAGAAACCTGGGGTTGTTCTTATTTTCCTCTATTAGTGATGAGTAGTAGGCTGCTCTGGCATTACGGAGAGCCTTCTTATATATTTTAAGACTATCTTGCCAGGCTAAACAAGATTCTCCTAGATAGTTGGAACGCCATTTTCTTTCCAGTTTTCTTGATGTTTGCTTTAATTTGCGGGTTTCAGCGTTATACCATGGAGCTACCCTTTTTTGTTTTATTATCTTCTTTTTAAGAGGAGCAACAGAATCAAGTGTCGTTCGCAGTGAACCTGCAGCACTATCAACAAGATGATCAATTTGGGACGGACTGAAATTTGCATAAGAGTCCTCTGTTATGTTAAGACATAGCATTGAGTGAAATTCAGATGGAATTTCTTCCTTAAATTTAGCTACAGCACTATCAGATAGACATCTACTATAGTAGTATTTGACTGCTGGTGTGTACTCCAGTAATAGGAGTTCAAAAGTTATTAAATAATGGTCTGATAGTGAAGGATTCTGTAGAAAGACTGTTAGATGCTCAATTTCAATGCCGTATACTAGAACAAGGTCGACGGTGTGGCCAAAACAGTGAGTGGGTTTATGTACACACTGAAAGAAGCCAATCGAGTCTAATAATGAGATAAACGCAGTACTAAGGCTATCATTTTCAATGCCCACATGAATATTAAAATCACCTACAATAATTGCTTTATCTGTTTTAAGGACTAAACCTGATAGAAATTCTGAGAATTCAGATAAAAACTCTGAATAAGGACCAGGAGCGCGGTACACTATAACAAATAGGATTGGCTGTCGTGTTTTCCTGGTTGGATGTGAAAGACTTAGAACAAGGCTTTCGAAAGAGTTATAATTTAGTTTAGGTTTAGGATTGATTAATAGGTTTGAGTCGAAAATGGCTGCAACTCCACCTCCTCGGCCGGTGCCTCGAGGAATGTGAGTATTAATATGACTGGGCGGAGTGGATTCATTTAGGCTAACATATTCTTCATGACCCAGCCAGGTTTCAGTGAGACAAAATAAATCAATGTGATAATCTGATATCAGATTATTTACTAGTACAGCTTTAGATGACAGAGATCTGATGTTTAGGAGTCCACATTTAATTCTCTTATTTTGAGGTGCTATTTCTGTTGTGATAATTTTTTTTAAATTATTATGTACAACTCCTCGTCTGTTAGCTTTTGATTTTATAAATTTCAGTGGCCGGGGGGCAGACACCGTCATTATGGGATTCTGGGTGGGTAACTGCTCTGGAAGCGCAGAGAAGCGTGTAGGACTGCAACTCTGCCTCCTGGTCTCAACTCTGGGTTGTCATGGTTTAGGTCCACTAATAAACTCGGCCAGATTTCTAGATATGAGAGCTGCACCATCCAAAGTTGGATGAATGCCGTCTCTCCTAATCAGACCAGGTCTTCCCCAGAAAGTCCGCCAATTATCTACGAAGCCCACATCGTTTGCTGGACACCACCTCGACAGCCAGCGACGGAATGAAGACATGCGGCTAAACATGTCATCACTGGTCAGATTTGGCAGGGGCCCAGAGAAAACTACGGCGTCCGACATCGTCTTTGCATATGTACACACCGACTCAACATTCATTTTAGTGACCTCCGATTGGCGTAATCGGGTGTCATTACCGCCGACGTGAATAACAATCTTACTGTATTTACGTTTATCTTTAGCCAGCAGTTTCAAATTTGATTCAATGTCGCCCGCTCTGGCCCCAGGAACACATTTAACTATGGTCGCTGGTGTCGCTAACTTCACGTTTCTCAAAATGGAGCTGCCAATAATCAGAGTTGGTTTCTCAGCGGGTGCGTCGCTGAGTGGGGAGAACCTGTTGGAAACGGGAACGGGTTGGTGGTGAACCGTGGGGCTCGGCCTAGGGCTACGCTTCCTTCGGACGGTCACCCAGCCGCCCTGGATTCCCGGCTGCTCGGGAGCTGCCGGGGAACGGCTAACAGTAGCTAGCTCTAGTCGGTCCGCACCGGCTACTGGGGCTTGGCTAGCAACTACCGACTGAGCTCCCATGGTGCGGAACCGCGTTTCCAAATCACTAAGCCTCGCCTCCAACGCTACAAATAAACAACATTTATTACATGTACCATTATCAGTAAAGGAGGCAGAGGAATAGCTAAACATTTGACACACCGAGCAAGAGAGAGCGGGAGAGGAAGAAGGAGAGAGAGGGAGAGAAGCCATTGCTAGCTGCTAAGGTAGAGACTGGTAGCTAGCAACACTGAAGCGCCGTAAGTGCTTAGGCAAAACTAATAAACGTTCAAATGTAACGTTATAGCAAATAGTTAGTCAATGTAATGAAGATTCACACAAATTAGCTGTGTTGAGCTAGAGCAGCAAACTACACGCTACAGGTAACAAACAAACACCTGTAACCGGAAAAGGGGACAAAACGCTTACGTCAGCACGTCGTCACCACGTCAGCACGTTCAAAAACCACGAGAAGCCCTTGCATAGCAGGCGTGCACCTGCTATGCAAGGGCTATGCAACCATCATGATGGTTTTGAGCTGAAAAAACAACGCCAGGCTCGGCAGGGAGGAACAGGAGGGAAGCCGTGTTCCATGAAATCCTCCACCTTGGTGATTGAAGCATAGGTGGAGACATCCACCTTAAATTTTCACCGCCACCCCAGACTGGTAGGCTTTGATGGCTGGACAGCAATGCCACACTGGGTCGTGTTGGGCTGAGGCAAACTCACCCGCCGCTCTTGTCATCCAGGGGGGGCAGACACCTTCGCCTGGTGAGACGGTCAGGTACCCTTATGGACAGCTGCCTCCTTGATAATCTCCAGGAGCTCCCAGAGAAGGGCCCCGATTGACTGAAGTCTGGTAGCTAATATAACATCCATCCATCCATCCATCCACCTTCTTCTGCTTATCTGGGGCCGGGTCACGGGGGCAGCAGTCTAAGCAGGGACACCCAGACCTCCCTCTCCCCAGACACTTCCTCCAGCTCTTCCGGGGGAATACTGAGGCGTTCCCAGGCCAGCCCAAGGCCAGGCCAGTCCCTCCAGCGTCTCCTAGGTCTTCCCCTGAGCACATGCCCAGAACACCTCCCCAGGTAGGCATCCAGGAGGCATCCAGGACAGATACTCGAGCCACCTCAGCTGACTAACCTCGATCTGGAGGAACAGCAGCTCTACTCTGAGCCCCTCCTGAGTGACAAAGCTCCTCACCCTATCTCTAAGGGAGCGCCCAGCCACCCTATGGAAGAAACTCATTTCGGCGACCTATGGTCATGACCCAAAGCGCATGACCATAGGTGAGGGTAGAGACATAGATCGACCGGTAAATAGAGAGCTTTTCCTTGCAGCTCAGCTCCTTCTTCACCACAACAGACCGGTAAATCAACCTCATCACTTCGGAAGATACACCGATCCACCTGTTGATCTCCCGTTCCATCCTTCCCTCACTCGTGAACAAGACTCCAAGATACTCTCCACCAACCTGTATAACATTATTTTACACATTTGGTTAACATTATACAGGTTTACCAGCACGCTCTCATCTCTCTTAAATCTATCTCACAAATCTCATGCCAAATTAGAAGAAGCCTCAAAGCCACACCTTCATGAAAATATATAATAATAGGCTATGTTACATAGGCTTTCTCTGCACACAGGACAAAGTCTGAACATCAGGATTTTTTCCAGAGCCCAAAGCACAGCTTTACTTGACAAAGGTGCGTACACACACCGCTCCAAAATCAAAAAACACCTTTCATGTTTTCAGAGTTTGGCCTCACTTATTCATTAGGTTGACCAATAATGTGTTGCCAGAACCGCCACTACAGATAAGATAAGAAAGATAAAAAAGACAAGACAAGACACACAGATAATCCACATGACCAACAAAGGAATGCCTTTTTTTCAAAATGTTCATTCAGTCTCATTGCCCTTTAGGTGAAGAGTTCATCATTAATTTAATGCCACCACAGTGGCAAAATCTCTGACTTTGCTTACATTTAGTCATTTAGCAGACGTTTTTATCCAAAGCGACTTACATACTCGCAGACCGAAGGCACAGCTTTGGCACATCTGCTTACTTACCTTTGCTCTGACTTTCCCTTATTCTCTATGAAATATGGATTTTTAGACAGCTGGTGCTGAATAGATGTGGCAGATTAACAATATTGCATTTTAAAGACGAGAATGTTTGACAGGAAGAGTTGTGGTCTTTGTACACAAGTCATTAGAAACAGTTGTCATTAGTGACATTTTGGGGAGTTGGGGGTGAAATGGCCTCCCTTAAAGAAAGACTTCAGAAATTCCAAGCTAGATGAGCTCTTTTCTTACAGCCATGATTATCTAATTATCGTGTCTTTTTCTCTAAAACCTCTTTTCCATTTCTGTTAGATCAAAGCATAAAACTAAATGGTAAGGTCAATACCAAGATTATGCTTCCCTTAGAAATCAAAGCAATATTTCTTATCTTTCTCCAGCACAGTAACGACATTACATCTCCACCAATCCCTTTCCCATCAGCCATGACCCCACTTTGGAACAATCCCATTTTCCCATATCAGTAAAAGAAAAAAATGTGCCCCCCCCAATTAAAGTAGAGAGGACTAACCAACTTGGGTAAAAGACAAAGCTAAAAGATAAACACAAATACCTGCGCAGGTATTTTATAAATAGGAGGTCAATATAGACACTTTTGCGCATGCATTTCCCTATTTATCAAAAACAAAGATCCTCCATCAAAGGACAATAAATTGTTCATGTTTTGTGAATCACACGTCCATTTGTTCTGGTCAGGACTGAGTCCAGGCCAGTTTGAACTAGTTAGTTTTGACCCTTGGGAGATAAAATCATACAGCATGTCGTGGTTAAAAGAGTAATCCACTGATTTAGCATTGCCCTCTTTAGCATTGTTGGACTCATGATGGACAGATATCATGTATCATTCAACGTTACGGGGCACATACATACAGACACACTCACACCGTTACTTTTTTGAAAAGAGTGCTATAAGGATTTATAAAATTAGATTTTTATCCAGTACCTTCAGTGTTTGTTTATAGAGTTTATGGAGTGGTTGCATTGTTGTGTTGCTTGCCTGAGTAAAAGAGACACAATATGAAAGCAACCGTTCTCAGGTCACTAGTTAGCCAGGCGACTTGAGCGTTCGGCCGTGTATCAGTTCAGTGAGTGGGACAACGCAGTTTGAGTTCCGGTCAAGCGCTAAACAATTCAGTGAACAAATCTTTTTAACAAATAATTTTAATCAACTGATTCTAATGATTCGGTAAAGTGAAAAGAACTCCTTTGCCCATCACTGGATGAGCTCACAGAAGTCTCACTTCTTTTTATCTCCAAACCCAGATATTTTTCATTTTCAGATTTGTAGTTTTGATGGAGAAAATGTAAAAAAAGAAAAAAAAAGCAGCCAATAGCAAGATGTCATGGTAGGCTTAACAGAAGGCTGTTTGCACTTTTTATATGCACTATTGCCTATTTGCATTGCTATCACAGAAATAGTACGCAGAATATGACAACCAAGTCATGACAATATGTATTATTTTTATGAAAAACAGGAAATAATACATTCTGCATTTATGCTGAAATTTAATCGTCGAATTTATTCTATTTTCCAAGTTCAAGACTTGTCCTCTCCTGTGGAATCAGATCCCAGTTCGGGTTCGGGAGGCAGACACCATCTCCACATTTAAGAGTAGGCTAAAGACTTTCCGCTCTGATAAAGCTTATAGTTAGGGCTGGCTCAGGAGAGTCCTGAACCATCCCTTAGTTATGCTGCTATAGGCCTAGACTGTCGGGGGACTTCCCATGATGCACCTCTCTCTCTTCACCTCTGTCCTCCTCTCCATCCATATGCATTCTCATCCCATAAATGCATGTTACCAACTTGGCTTCTTCCCTCTCCCGGAGTTTTGTGCTTTGTCGTCCGTCTCTTCTTTCTTAGGGTCACTTTCAGCAGGTATTTCAGTGTCCGGAGATGTATCTGGATCGATGACTATGGCGACCTGCTGGGGCAGTGCTGCTGTGTCTATGGTGCAGGGGACGAGTGGCTGGGGTCCTGCTCGTTGGGCTCCACCTGGAGCTGCTCGGTTGTCCGTCTCATCATCTTCCCTTATGTTTTACCACCTAAACATTTCTAACATAATATATATATATCTATATATATACACAACAATTTTGCCATCATGGCTGTATATGTCATAGTTTTGATGCTATAAATCTATTCTGTACTTACGACATCTATTGCATGTCTGTCCGTCCTGGGAGAGGGAACCCTCCTCTGTTGCTCTTCCTGAGGTTTCTATCATTTTTTCCCCTGTTAAAAGGGTTTTTTTGGGTAGTTTTTCCTTAATCGAATCGAGGGTCTAAGGACAGAGGGTGTCGTATGTTACAGATTGTGAACCCCTTTGAGGCAAATGTGATTTGTGATACTGGGCTATATAAATAAAATTGAATTTAATTGAATTGAATTTTGTTATCTAGAGGATATTTCTGCTTGGTGAGAAAAGAGACTGAGCAGTTGGAATTGGTGTGTCTTTGCTTTTGTATTTCAATAGTTGAGTAAATGTAACAGTCTTTAGTTGGAGTCAAAGCTTATTCCACCAAAGTAGACAATAACATTAGTAGTGTGTAACCCCACCCAGCTAAATAATCACCAACCACAACTTCAAATAGTATTTAGTTAATGTTCTCAATCCATAGATTTATGAGACCAAATACAAACTCGAATCGTAGGGTCTTTTCTAATACCTACGCTTGTGAGACAACATGCTCTCAGTTTCAATAAATAGTTTTAAATCTAAACTCTGGACCTTGGTCATATTGACATCAGGGAAAAGTTCTAACTTTCCAGACTTCCAGATGGGTTCCTGGTGTCACCACCCTGGCTATAAATGTGGTTGATGACTCTGGCGTCTATCTTCATATATTCTTTCTTCTTACAATGTTTTGGCTCTCAATCTGTTGGTTGTATTCACTTGCATACTTTTGTTTGTGTTCTCTCTTTATTAGTCTGTTCTTTCTCATTCTCTCAGACCCACACACTGAGTGTGAAAACACTCACAAATGCACTATAGCAGGTTTTCTCTTAGTTTTTATGAAGCTGCTTTACAGCCACCATGCCTCTTACCCAATGTAAACATAAATGAGTACCTGCTGGAATTCTCTGGTGTGGACTCCTGGGTCCATTTTTTCCTAACTTTTGTCTGAAATTACATATCCAAATAAATGGGGTATATTTTAACAACAACAAAGGGTATATGTATAATGTTGATCTCAAAAGAAAGGTAAGACCTGGGAGATTACAATAGAAGTGTCAGGTATTCAGGTATCTATACACTATCAGATAAAATACATCTGGAACACAGTAGGAAATTGAAATTTCTACCTCCGCCTAAAAAAACACACCTTATTTATAGTGAAAACACATTTGAATCATAAATAAATAAGCCTAAGCTGTGTAGGAATTAGTAAAACAACATCTGATAACTAACTGTGCAAAAGTAGATGCTAAAAAAGTGCACCTTTGCAGTTTGACACATGTTTTATCACAGATATTTGCCATTTGAGGCCCATTTGGTACCATATGTGCCATTGACCTGTCTTAGGAACCAGGCAGGAAAACTAATTATATTTCACTGATAGATCATTATGGTAACTCATTCCATCAAATACAACAGTTTGTTGTCAATTTTGAACTTGTAATCTGTTTCAGATTCACCTAGGCACTCGTAAATCCAGCGCTGCAGCTGTATGAGCAAATATGCGAGGGGATATCTTGGCAACCCATTAGCCGATCTGAATAAATGACACCTCTTTGTGACGGTCAGAGCCAGTAGCATCGATTGACATCACCCACTTTTGGCTTAGAAACACCAATGATGATCCAGAAGGAAGTAAGCCGAAAGATTGTATATTGTGGTGAGAGGGCAACCCCTTTCTCAACACTCCTTTTGTGCTTATGTAAACAACCAGTACTTCCGTGATTCAATTCAAACTAACACGGCGGTATAAGAGTATACATTAGTGGCGTTTTTTCGAATTGGAATAGAACTTTTGACCTGAAAACAGCAAAGGTAAGACACACTTTATGATTTAGCGATGTTTTTCTTTGTTACACTTTTGATGGTAGCTCGCTGAGTTTCCATCGCACGGCAACGCGGCAGCCATCGTTGTAATCAGCAGTGTCTGTGCTTTCAGACAATATATAGTTTGTGTGGGTAGCTGGAAGTGGTGAAAATAACAGAATCACGAAATTGTGAAAACATATTTTCGAGTTTTTGATCATAATTAATATAATTGCATAGGGTTTAATTGTTTTTCGTTCCGGCTGTTGATGCTTGGCTTTTAGCGGAGTTTCTCCCCTTCGTTTTGGTATGATGCATGTCAGGATTGGTGCTTCCTAGCCTGTGGAATGTTCATTTATACTGCACAGGACTGTGTCAGCCCCCTGTACAGGGGGGTCTTGTACTAGACAGGTCAATCCTTAGTCTAATGAGCTGGCTAACACCAAACACCCGGACTACATTAACTCTTTGGCCACAACTTTGAGATCCACAAGAAATGTCTGTCGCTGTGGGAATTGGAGCATTTGTACTTTCCATCATCATGGATTTCAGCATCAGTCCAAACCCTGGGTAACAAAATACTAATGCATACAGCATGTTCCAGTGTGGATTCGGGGAAGGGAAAGCATCAGATTTACGGGACACCATGTCAGAGAATCAAGCACCACCAAATGTTCATGAACAATGATAAGTGTTTAGTTGAGGAGATACAGACACTAGAATGGCAGCTAGGCACCCAACTCACCTGCCTCAGAAACTCCCTGCTCCATGATATGGGTCGATGAGTTCCCTTGGGTTCAAAATCTGGGTTTATAGAGCCTTCTTCCACCTCTAGATGTTGAACGATTAGGGACGGCTGACTATCATTAGACTTTGTTGATTCAATCAAAGCTGCCATCAGTTTATATTTGCAGGACCTGGATCATTTGCTGGAGAAGTACAAGACTTACAAGACCAGTACTACCACATTTTATGAAATTTCCTTGTGGGTTATTATGGCTGTGGATAAGGAGAGCACCTCACAGGTAAACTGTGAGGAAAATCATAGATATAATGAACCTTGTCATAATTGTGGAATGACTAAGGGATATATAAACCATGTTTTTTCTTAATATGAACCAATCTCAGGCTTAAACAAACATTTAACAGCCATCCAGACCAACATGGACTATCTAATAAATCAACATGATGTCTTCATTCTGTCATAAAGTAACAAAAATTAAGTTTGAAGTTTCTAATGACTAATTGAATGACTAATTTACTTTCCTTATGGTTCAAAAAGCTTTAATGTAAAACTTGCTTCACATCTAGGACACAGTAACAAGTACTAAACATTAATGAAACACATACTGTAGTAGAAATATTCATAATAATTCCTGCACTGTATACTGAAATGACAGAATGGATGGATTTTATACAGTAATTTGTAATACCTTACCAGTGCTTTTATCTGAAACCATACTATAGGATCTAAGGATAGAGAGTGTCATATGCTGTACAGACCGTAAAGCCCCCTGAGGCAAATTTGTGATTTGTTATATTAGACTATGTAAATATGATTGACATAACTTGACTATGTAAGGACAGATTATGTGGTATTTTTTCTCCAGATAATGCATTATTAATATATTTACAAGAGAGATGAAATGTGTGTTATTCAGTTTTTATCAAAAAATATGAGAAATAAGTACATCTAGACTGTAGATCTAGAATGTAAATTTCAGTGTATTATATTTAAATGAATTGTCATATATGAATTGCCATAATAGTCATGAAAAAGTGGTATGAAAAAGTGTTTTCATACTTTCAAATGTTTAAAAGCTACTTTTGAGCAAATATATTGAAAAAAATTATCTCTTGTTTTGCCTATGTGTGTGTGTTTTTGTGTGATGGATCAGCTTGGGACTGATTTCAGGATATCTGGTTCTGTTTGTTATTTTTCCTTCAGTCTCTCTCTTTTAAACTTGTGCAAATGCAACTTCACATCTCTCCTGCGAAGGATAGGGTTTATGGTGTATGATGTATGGTGTATTTATTTCAGAATGTCACTTGCTCGTCAATCAACCTCTCACAATCAACTCAATCATAATTATGATTGGTTGCTCTGTCGCTCAGCAGGGATTTAGACAAACGCTGGTCTGCTCAGTCAGAAACCAAGTTAAAAATGGAAGAACTGTAAGGAGTCTTGAGCAGAAACACCCGTATTTGTATGGCTTTCTTTTAAGCGAGTCTGTGAAACGATTGACAGGTTGACTTTGATGACTTTCAGCTCATCCCCAGGAGGCCCTCGCACAAGCGATTACTCCAGGTTGAGGACTCCAGTCCAAGGTAAGCTATGTGTATAAGCCAAGCCTTTAAAGATATCTTGTTAGACAATTCCTAAGATAGTTTCTGTTTTTATTTCATGTCATTTAATTCCTGTATGGTGTTCTGGCATTGCGCACAGATTTTATGGTGTTATTAGCTAAAGTTGCTATGTTCATTTCAAATTCATTACAATAATTAAGCCACAATGCCAGTAGCTAATAAGCTAACACCATAAAATCTGTGACAATATAACTTTAAAAACGTACCAGGTTACATAGGTAACCATGGTATCCTGATAGGGAACGAGACGCTGCGTCAGCTGACGCTATGGGGAACGCCTTCAGTGTGACTTCCTCTGAATCTCTGTATCAACTTAAACCAATCTTGATTGGGTTTAACGTCAACACGTGACACATGCTGGCGGAACCGGAGGTACAAAGGGAGCCGGCTTCACTGTTGTTGTCAGCCTTCTGATCAACTGAAGCAAGCCGCTCACAGGCATGCTGGAAGTATGGCAGCGAGACGCAGCGTCTCTTCCCCATCAGGGAACCATGGTTACCTACATAACCTGGTACGTTCCCTTTCAAGGGAACTTCAACGCTGTGTCAGGTGACGCTATGGGGAACGCAGTACCAACTCCGCCATGCTGAAGGGATGCCTGTTAGAGTGTGAAGCCAGCAGGGCACACTTCAGGACAAGAGAGCCACAGACCCCAGATTATTTAAGCGGTCTAGGCTTTAAAATCTCACAAAGGTGTGAGGCGAGGACGAGGACCATCCCGTTCTCGACGACCAAGCTCTGGAGGATGCCATACTCCGTGTGAAGTGGGCTCTGATCGACAGAGGTGAAGGCAAACCGTGCACCTCGTAAGCCGACACGATAGCCTCAACTATCCACCTGTTAATAGTGTGTTTGGTAGCTGGGTAGCCCTAATGAGGGGGCCCGAAGCATACCACCAATTGGTACGAATTGCGCCACAGGGCTGACCTCCGGACATAAATCTCCAGGGCTCTGACTGGACAAAGCTGTTGCAGCCTACCTTCCTGTTCTGCCGACTCTGAAGGAGGATGGAATGCCAGCAGGACTACCGGCCGGGCCACCTCAGTGGGTACTTTAGGTACCTAACCTGGTATGCAGGATGGCTCTAACTGCGCCTGGAACGATCTCCAGGTTAGCAGGAGCCACCAACAGGGCCTGCAGATCTCCCCCTCTCTTGAGAGAAGTCATGGCCAGCAGAAATGCCATCTTTAAGGCCAGACACCTGTCTGATGCATCGTCCAGTGAAGCCATCAGGCAGTGAACTGGGTCAAGATGGCACTCCTGGCACCATGTAATGAAAATTTTCCACTTACCCGCATACAGTTTCCTCGTGGAGGGGGCTCTAGAGTCCCAACTACCTCAGCAGAGAGACCGGCAGCTCGGAGGTGGTCCCCCTCAGGGGCCAGACCCACAGCTTCCATTTCCCCAACCCCCCTTTAGAAAACGGTTCAGGTGATGAAGATCTAAACGGGACGCAAACCACCGTCTCTCTCGGGTATATGAAGTACCGGCTGTAGAACCCGGTATGCATTCTTCAGGTGGGGAGTTGTTTTATGGCCCCATTGTACAAGAGAGAATGTATTTCTCACTCCTTCACCTATGCTTGTACTCGGTCGACCCCTATTTCCAAGATTCTCCAAGATCTTGGGGGTATGGACCGGAATCAAAGCTTGTAACCTTGTCGGACAGTGCGCAAACTCAGTGCGACATGCCGGGTCAAGCTTCTCAAGCGGGCAGAAGAGTCCCTTAGGGGAACCTCGAGGCTGGTGCCTGGGGGACCTGGAATGGCCGCCTCAGTTACTCGAAGCGCTGCAGCGGCGGGAATCCACAAGGATCGGCAAGTACATGCCTGACCGCAGGACACAACTCTGGCTTGACTGCTGCACAGCCATGCAGGCCTAAAGGCAGTGGTTGCACGGAACTCGCAACGCCCCAAAGCGCCACTGGTGGCAGGGTTAAAAGACTGAGCTCTCAAGGGCACAATGGGGGAGAAGCCATGTGCTCGACCCCGATGGGGGGGGCGCCCTCCGAGGCCCGACGCTCGAGTCAGGGCCTCTTCTTGGAAGCCTGTCGGGCCCTCAGATCCGCCTTCTCCCTTTCAGGCGTCCATCGAGCAGGCTGGAGCGAGCTGCTCGACCGCTGGGGAGGGGCACGCTGAGCCACGCTCACTTTCTGGGCAAGCATGTAAAAAGGGCACGCTGAGACACGCTTGCTTTCTGGGCCAGCATGTAAGAGCTGCAAGATGTCGAAGGCTGAGGTGGTCCACCCTCAGCTCCGGCCCGAGACCTCTTTCGACGAGGGATAAACAGCTGAAAGGCCGCAGCCTGTTGGCGCGCTTCCCTGAAGCGCTAGACAACTGAGCCGACCGCCTCCCCGAAGAGACCAACGGGCGAAAGCGGGGCATCCATAAGGAAGGTCTTATCCCTATCCTTAATACCCAACAGAATCAGTCATAAGTGGCGCTCTGTCGCCACCAGCAGGGCCATGGACCGCCCGATAGCTCAGGCCGTATCCTTCGTGGCCCTTAGCGAGAAATCCGTTGCACGGCAAAGCTCCTTCACATCCTTAGATGCGAGGGGCTCGTCGTCATCGAGGTCATCCAGCAGATCGGCCTGGTATGCCTGCAAGACCGCCATAGTGTGCAGGCATACACCTGACCCGCCGCCATGTAAGCCTTGCCTACTAAACCAGACGTAGTACAGCAGGGCTTAGTAGGCACAGTGGGGTTTTCAGGGAGGATGCGGTCTCCGGCGATAAATACGCCGCCAGCGTCTCCTCAATACCTGGCATACAGGCATAACCATTCTCTTTACGCTCGCTGATTGAAGCACACTGGCGACCAGTCGGGCTAAAAAAAGCCGTGCAGAATACGGCTGCGACCAGGACTTCGACACCTCAGTGTGGAACGGTAAATCCCGACGCGGGCGAGGAGGTTGGGCTACGAGGAAACGCTTTGTCGAGCTTACTCCGGTGATGAGCGTCCTGCTCTTCCGCTGGCCAAGCAATATTGAGCCTAGCCACCGCACAGGAAACCACCTCCAGCAGCTCTTTATACTGACTGGGCTGACGAGCCACTCATGTCACCGCCTTCTGCTCCGAGCACCTCCAGTTCCTTGGAACTAGAGTCTCGGTGAGCGGGCTCCCATTCCAGGACGGAAGAACCGCAGACTCGGTGCGGGCTTCCGGACCCCGAAAGTGGGAGAAAGAACCCCTCGGATGAAGGTAAAGAAAGAGCTGAAGCTGTCTTACCTTCGTCGCCAAGGTCCATCTGCGATCCCCAGGAGTGCAGTCGCCTTCCTCAAAAAGCGCCAGCCGAGAGCAGAGCTTCCTAACCGGGAAACGCTCGCAATCCACACAGCCAGCCCCCTCGAGGGCTGCTAGCACATGGTCTCTTCTCAAGCAGGCCGCACACATCTCATGTGTGTCACCGTCGGGAATATAGCGTGGGCAGGGATACTCGCACTGCCTAAACCGCTTCACACTCGCCATTTCTCAGAGACCCAGAGCGCTTGCTGAAGATCAGAAGACTGACGACAACAGTGAAGCCGGTTCCCTTTGTACCTCCAGTTCTGCCGGCGTGCGTCACGTGTTGATGTTAAACCCAGTCAAGATTGGTCTAAGTTGATACAGAGATTCAGAGGCAGTCTGAAGGTGTTCCCCATAGCGTCAGCTGACGCAGCGTTGAAGTTCCCTTGAAAGGGAACTTAATGTTATGCACCTAGCTTAGGCTGCTATGGACTGGAGTTCTCAACCTGGAGTTAGCCCGGTTGCTAGGAATGGGCCTCCTAGTTATCCTGCTGCGGGATCCCCTGAAGATCTTGGTGATGAGCTGGTTGAGTCTCCAATGTCGGGTCCTCTAACTTATTGTTTTTTTTTTATTTTAAACATGTTTTCTGACTGACCAGACCAATACGTGATGACTTTATCCGCATACATCTATTGGAGTGACCAATGCTTTTGTCCCAATTTCTGCAGATAATAATTGTTGATTGACAAGCAACTTTCATCCTGAAATAAATACCCCATGAAATTAATAAAAGTGAAATACCTGAAAAAGAAAGCCTTCAAATAGATACTCAAAATATATTAAAACATATAGAATAGAATTGTAATGGAGTTATATATTAATAAATATATTTATTTATTTCAGTGGATACTGATTTATATATTTCACTGGTTATTCATTTATTTCATTGCCTACCTCACCTCACTTTGCGCTGCCTAGAGCTAATTCTTTCCATTGACTTTGTATGGAATTGCACAGCTGTTAAAATTATCTTAGAATTTAGTTTGGACACACCTTAATAATTTTGCTACCTATCTTTGCCCCTAATGATTTCTGATACTGATAAAATGTTATCATTTACTACAGAACTCTGCACTACATCTCTTGCTACACCACAATAAACTTGCAGTAAATGTTGTTCTCTATGATGGATGCATACTGTACAAGGCCTGTTTTATTCAAGACTTGCAGGACGAAACTCAAATACTCAAACCACCTAATTATATAAGTCTAATTACCAGATCCAAATGCTCTCTCTATTTCCTTCCCCAACTGTTCTCCCTCTCCGGCACCCTCTTAAACCCTCCCCATCTTAACACTTTCTTTCTTTTTCCCCCTCTCTTCCATATGCTGGCTTGCACAACAGAACAGCCAAATCAATATGGCCGAGGCGATTAATGCGCTGGCGGTGGCAATGTACTTATAAAGAGCTTTCATGGCCCAGTGAAGGATGAAATCACCCTCTGAGTCCTGAGATCTTAAAAACCTGAGGTGCAGCAGGCAAAGACAGAGAGAGAGAGAGAAAGAGAGAGAGAAGACAAGGGGGGGACAAAGAGTGAGCAAGATCAGTATAGAGTTCGTTGGATCTCTTCCAATTGGTGAAAATGTAGAAGAAAAGAGAAATGTGAAATCTTTGGGAAGGGCATTGGACCTTCTCCAATAACCAAGTAAAAGAGGCATGTGTCCACTTATGACATGAGGAACATGTTGGAGAGGCTGAATGAAAGAGACTGCAGCAGAAACTACGAGAGTTGGAGAGAGACTGACTTGACTATTAATGCTTTTGGTGCTACTGCAGCTCTATTTAACGCCTTGGCGCTGCTGCTAAAGATCTCTGGGACTGAAGACAAGCGTTTGCCATGTTAACAGTTACAAGTGATTTGACTTAAATGCAGTCTACTGGTCTGGGAGTTAACACAGGTAGAAAGACAATTTTATTGAATATGAGATTCAGGAGGATTGCTTAGTGTTTGTTAATATAAAATAATGGTCCAAATGAATAGTTGATAACCAACCACAATTCCACTGCTTTATGTATATTTACAGTTTATGCACAAACTGCACTGTAAATATCAGTAAACATACTGGTGGTATAATGCTTCATACCAGAAAAAACATTTTTTCTCAGAAAATCATTGATACATCTTAGTTGACTTTCACCAGTGCAAAAAACAAAATAAGTCCCACATACCTGTTCAGATATTTGCGGATGTAGTTATGCCGTGCTGGAGAGGACCAGCGGCTGATAATTTTTGATGATGTGGTCAGGGGTTCCCTGCCAGGAGACTTGGTACGAGTCAAAAGAGGTAAATGGGCTGAGGTAGAATAGACTCGTTAGTCTTACTGAATTTGGGGTGATAGATTGGAGAATGGATGGATATGTCGGACATGGTTGCGTGTTGAGGGTATGGTTAAGCAGTGCAATGCGATGCATTTGAGCTATAATTTATTCAGGGATTTCATTTCAGACAAAATTTTCAGCAGTGTTTTGCGAAATTGATTCAGCATCAGCATTCCCACTTATTTTCATGAGGAAATGCACTTTTTTCCAGTGTAATTTAATAACATATTATATTACCTTTTCAATTGTGACCTTTTAGAGTGTAATTGTGTGAATTGTGAATTTGCATGTAAGTGATTTTGTTATGTAAAGCAGGTGTTATGAGACCCAACACTATGTTAGCCTGGATAGAGTGGCGTATGCGGGGAGAGGGTGTGTGGCCTGCTGTGACGGGGATTAGAGAAAATACTAAAACACATAAGAAAATTCAGACACAAAGGGAGCATGCACAAGGGGTGATACGACCTGGCCCTCAGAGAGGCCTGGAGCAGTTTGCTGTGCCGCTGTGGTGGTCTGCGTTGTGATGTCATGCATGCATTTGGTGCTGGGTCAACAACCCGGAAGTGAGCAGCCAACTGGAGTGGGGGGGGTGATACTGTGTGGAGCTGGAGTTGCCTAGCGTAATCGGCAGTCTGATGGGATTGCCTTAACTTGATGGCTCAGTCGAAGACGATTACCAGTCAGAGATGGTCATGGCTCCGGAAGGAGCTGAATCCGGGGGCTGCGAGTTGGGTGTCGAGGACCCGGCTGTCTCAAGTCAGGCGTCTGAAGAGTGGGTTTCTACTGAAAGTCAACGATGTCTGCTTTGGTGGAACCTAGCGATGTGGATAACGCATTTCATGGTAAGGTAAGCAAAGACCTATTTACTGTGACTCAAGTAATGTGTATGTCCAAGCCAAAATGAACAGTCGTGAGAACTGAGTTGGCTGTGAAAACGAAAGGGAAGTGAATGGATAGGGTGTGCTTAAATACTTGTGGACGGAAATGGGATAAGTTCAAGGTGTGTTCTTTTTTCCCAAATCTAGTTTTAAAACTTAAGAATTTTTTTGTCATTGCTAATGACTGCTACTTAAAGTAAACATATGTAAACTGAACAAACAGCCAGTGGCATCTTGTGTTTTTCAAATAAAGTGAAAAATAAAAATATCCCACAACTTTTTGCGAGCAGGAGTGATCATCATTTGAGAAAGCCATCAGGCTGCTTTTCATGGTGCAACCTCAGTGCAACTTCGGTTTGTGCAACTTCAACCTGTGGACGCACACATGCAGTTCTACCCCTCTCTCCACTCCTTCACACACCCACAGACTCTGACTGATAGTAATTTCCTTCGTAGCTCATGTGTTGTGATGAAATGCGGTGATCAGCCTAAGCTGAAACGGCTGCCCTCCATCGGATGGATGACTGGGGAAGAGAGAGAGAGAGTGAGAGACGCATGGGTAAGATTAGTGATAGAGAGAGAGACGGATAGGTGAAATGTGGATGAGATGGGGGGACTGCTGTGGATCTCTGAAACAATGGATGCTTGCACACATACTATTTTACACAAACACAAAATAAAACAAACACATTTCACTCACATGGACATTAATGCTGTGGGTATAATAACAAACACGCTGGTATATGACAACTGTGTGCATGTGAGTGTGTTCATGCTTAAAATTAATAAATCAACTTCTTTCCTTTCCATCAACCCCTCCTCTTTCTCCTTCCCTCCATCTTTTTTTTATCTTCCAGATATCCTCCTTCCTCCTCATGGAAGAGCCAGAGGATCTGAAGGAGAAAGGTAACAGCGCTTTCAGATAATACTGAAAATTTGCTGGTCGCCATTCACTTCACCAGGGAGAGTGAGGTGAATGTTTGATTGTAAATGTGGTGCAGAACAACCTGCACTGCCATGGTGCAGAGGGCAAAAACGTTGAACTTGTGTCATCTTTTCCAAGACAGATGTGCAGGCAGATTTTAATGGAGGCTGACTTCACATTAACCCATTTGACTCTGTTGAACTCACCTGTGGGTAAATCAATACAAACACGTTACATGGTAAAGCGCTGTTCAAACAGACCTTTTTAGTTTAAATACTAGTTGAGATTTCATGGTTTCTAAATATACCAAATGGGACATTGAAAATGATTCATAGGACACAGGCGTTTATTCAACCTCTGGACTGGCAGACTTGGGTGGTGGTCCCCCTGTTTAAAAAGGGGGACCGAAAGGGTGTGTTCCAACTACAGGGGGATCACACTCCTTAGCCTCCCCGGTAAGTCTATATCAGGGTACTGGAGAGAAGAGTTCGGCCGATAGTCGAGCCTCGGATTCAGGAGGAACAATGCGGTTTTTGTCACGGTCGTGCAACACTGGACAATCTCTATACCCTCTCCAGGTTGCTGGAGGGATCATGGGGGTTTGCCCAACCAGTCCACATGTGCTTTGTGGATCTGGAGAAGGCATTCAACTGTGTCCCTCGCGGCGACCTATGGGGGGTGCTCTGAGAGTATGGGCTCTGGGGCCCTCTGCTAAGGGCTGTCCAGTCCCTATACGACCGGAGCAGGAGTTTTGTTCACATTGCCGGCAGTAAGTCAGACTTGTTCCCGGTGCATGTTGGACTCATTCAAGGCTGCCCTTTGTCATCAGTCCTGTTCATTATTTATATGCACAGGATTTCTAGGCACAGTTTGGGGCCGGAGAGAGTCCGGTTTGGGGACCACAGGATCTTGTCTCGATGATGCTGTCCTATTGGCTTCATCAAACCTGGACCAAATATGGACTGGGGCTGAGCCACATATATACTCTTGACTTCATTGTGGTTCCATTAACTGCAGTGTGTAAGAAATAACGGTGCGTGCATTTGTGAACCAAACAAGATAATAAATTCAGTTCCATTTCAAGGGAACTTCAACGCTGTGTCAGCTGACGTTATGGGGAATGCTCCTCGTCTTTTAAAGTAGCTGTTATTAAACCTCTCCTTAAAAAGCCAACACTCGATCCAGGGGTTTTAGCCAACTATAGACCTATATCTAA